>KV009462.1:0-15679 GCA_001598015.1 Dorcoceras hygrometricum | reverse complement strand
CATTCCCTCGTGTGTGAGAAAAACAGAGAGTTTGAGAGCTACAATGTATCAATCTCACACATCCGGATTCATTCACATCTGTTTGTGAATGAATCTCGAAATATGTTCACAGTTCTCGTCCAAGCATGAAGACGTAAAACTCTTGTGTATGTAGTCAGTCACACAGCTGCGGCTGTTTGTGCATTTGTGGAGTCTAGGAGTTCTCACAGCTGCTGGTTGTGGGATTGGGTCTGTACACGCAGTTGTAAGATCAAATCTTCTAGTGGAGCCTTCCGAGGTGGAAGAAGGGGAGATGTAGGATATTGATATCCGAACTTCCATAAACAAACCTGCTGAGTATCGTGTTCTTTAAGCTTTCAGTATTGCATATTTTAATTCAGAATTTAGCATCGCATTGCATTTCAGCAGCACACTAGCACTTGCAAGTCTCGAACAGATTTATGTTGTACATAAATCTGTTTGAGTTGTTTTTAAAATATAGGATTCAGTTCTGGTATTTTCCGCATGATTTTAAATCATACCAGATCTGTCTCCGGTGCTCTGGTGAGTTTTTAGATGTTCAAGAACAACGAGGTATTGCACCTCCAGTTTGTATCAGCAGCGAGCAAAATTTCGAAAGCCTTTTAAACGCGCTCTTGCTGCTGATCTTTTTGATCCTTTTTTTTTCGGACCATCATAACTCAACCTGAACTCTTATATTCGAAAGCTCTTTAAACAGTTTTAAACATAATAAACAAACATGCAATGTGTTGTATGAATGCGGAAAGCAGTAAAGGAATACGTATTGCACCTCCAGTTTGATCAGCAGCGAGCAAAATTTCGAAAGCCTTTTAAACGCGCTCTTGCTGCTGATCTTTTTGATCCTTTTTTTTCGGACCATCATAACTCAACCTGAACTCTTATATTCGAAAGCTCTTTAAACAGTTTTAAACATAATAAACAAACATGCAATGTGTTGTATGAATGCGGAAAGCAGTAAAGGAATACGCTGAGGTATGTTTATGGAAGTTCGAGCAAACTCTCCTACATCTCCCCTTCGTCCACAATCGGGAAGGATTCCACTAGAAGGCTATGATTACAGCGACCCACTCCTACGACCACAGCCGCAAGAACTCCTAGCCACACCACTGCACACTAAGCCCGCAAGCTGTGTGTCTAACATCACTTCTTTACTGCCTCAGTGAGAAAGGCTACACACACTTCTTTAACGTCTCAGTGCAAAAGACAACTAGACTTGTTTAACGTCTCTGTCCAAAGACTACAATGGAGAGTTTTAAATTTACATTTGCTCTTATTTGTTTCGCTCAACTCTCGAATGTGAGTGAATGTATGTGTGTGAGATTTAGTGTAAGCATTATCTCTCAAATATGAAATCTCACACAATGGGAAGTTCTCCTATACGAGCTGTTTTTCATTGTCTTCCCAGGTTGTGCTTCATCTTGTTAGTGCGTTCTAGATTGCACAACCCTCTCTCTCTTTGTGTTTGTGCGCATGCTTCAATATTTGCTTTGTGCCTGATATATAAAGCCTCATCTTCAAATTTGTGCCTGAAAAGTCTTCTGACGTATTTGTACTTTGTGTCCTTTGGCTTTTAATGCGTTGCAGGCTTTATTTGACTTGAGCTCTTTTCATCGGCGCTTTTGCAGCCTTTGCTAACTTCGAGCTCTGTTTGCTTGTACCTGATGTGCACAGAACAAAACAAATCAGTTTGAACCAATTAAATTGGTCTTCGTATGTTTGTGTTCAAACTGCTTTGTTCGTCTGACCTGGTCTGCCCAGATCTGGTTCCTCAGCTGGTGTCTTCCCAGCTGGTTGCTTTTCATCTCTGATCTTCTCTTGAGCTACTCTGCTTCTGTGCCTCTTTTTGTCTGCAGCTGAGCTTGTTTAACTCAAGCAGATCATTTCTTTGAGCTGGTTGCTTCACTGAGCTTGATTCCTAGCTTTACTCCATTCCCAGCTGATTTCTCTGCTCCGAGCTAGTCTCCTTTAGTTCAAGCTGGTTTGTCCTTAACCAGCTGGGCTCTATTCTTCTCGTCGAGAGCCCCAATGTTACTTTCTTGTCCTCTTTATCCATTCAGACACCTTATCCAAACTATCAGCAAGCACACTGTTATAATAATCAATCCGATTCATCTCATGAATTGATTATTGCGCATAGTGATCTGACCTGCACTTGATCACTGTGCTTGTCTATGAAATGGCACTTGAACACTGCATTTGTACTCTACACTTGATCTGCGCTTGATCCGTTCTACGTTACATCTCTTCTGCGCTTGAACTTTGCTCCCCAGCTTTACTCCATTCCCAGCTGATTTCTCTGCTCCGAGCTAGTCTCCTTTAGTTCAAGCTGGTTTGTCCTTAACCAGCTGGGCTCTATTCTTCTCGTCGAGAGCCCCAATGTTACTTTCTTGTCCTCTTTATCCATTCAGACACCTTATCCAAACTATCAGCAAGCACACTGTTATAATAATCAATCCGATTCATCTCATGAATTGATTATTGCGCATAGTGATCTGACCTGCACTTGATCACTGCGCTTGTCTATGAAATGGCACTTGAACACTGCATTTGTACTCTGCACTTGATCTGCGCTTGATCCGTTCTACGTTACATCTCTTCTGCGCTTGAACTCTGCTCTTCTTTATACTCTGCGATTTATCTTCGTGCTGCTCCTGCTCCAGGCTGGTAAACCAGCTTGGTGTTCCCTACACTTCTGGAAGTAAACTGATGTACCAGCTTGGGCGTCCCCTTACTGTTCCATCTAGATATATTCAACCATTCCAGCTCAGGCATCCCCTCACTGTTCCAGTTTGGATATCTTTGTGTCTACTCGAGTCTTAGCAAGTTGCGCATATCACGTAGAGCGTTAGCACAATAGTAGCAGATTTTGTGTGAATCAAAACTTAGATACTGCTATGTAAAACCATATCCAACACCTTCTTCTGTCTATTCCGGTCATCTCGACATCAGAAACTCAAAACGAAATACATATTCGGAATCCTCACGATGAGGCTACATATACCCATTTTGTAGGGTTTTTCTGCTCCTCTCGGAAACCCGTCGACTGTCGCCGTAGCCACGTCGCCTCCATCACCAGCGCAATCCCTGACCAAACTCCAAGGGAGTACTTTTACAACGTTAGGCTTGCTTCTACAGATCTTATACGAATTTTAGTGGGTACAAGAAACCATTTTTGTTTCATTTGGAGTATGATAATTCATTTGGGTTTTGTAATATATTTGTATATTTTGTCTTCTTGTGTAGGTATTGAGGAGAAGATTTTGTATTTTGATATTTTGTGTCGTGTACCTATGCATGCATCGCTTTCATATTGCATTTCTATGTTTTACGTTGTGATTTTCTTCATGTCTCATACTCGGGTTACTGATCCCAAAAGAGGTTGTCGTGTCCTTTGTGTGTGTACATGACATGTAGTACATATGGTTTTACTTTAGACTCCAGAGATAAGGCATCATGAAGTATTAGAGCTCCTTGAGAGTGGGCTCATCTTGTGGTACATATTGATGTTGTTGTCTCTCTCTATACATGTTTTGGAGTTGGTTTTGTGCCGGGAGATGTCCTGAGTAGTATATTATGCATTTATAGAGCCCTGTTGGATCTATGCTATTTTATTGAGATTTTGTTGTTACTGTGCTTGTTTGTAATGGATTATATTGTTATGTTTTTTGAAAATATATATGAGTTATTTGAGTAGTTGATTTTTCTAGTGTGTCCTATTTACCGGGAGGTCATGCCGAAAATTTTACAGGCCCAAACGCGAACTTTTAACCCCTTTTCCGTTGCGTCTTAATTAATCCTATTCACATGCGAATATATTACTATAGGATAACGGGCCCTCACAGTATGGTAGTGTCGACTGGAATACGCTCACTCTAGACACATATAAGTTGTGTGCTTGTGTTTGACTATATGAAACTACTTGCTCTTGTCTGCCTTGATTTATATGTTAGTATTGAGAATATGACATGATATTGGCAACAGTACGTAACAGATCGATCGAGTATCTGATTTTGAGGATTTAGAGTATTCATGGTTAACGCATATACTGTAAATCACCCCAAACTTGTAAGAATGGCAAATAGGAGAAGAAAAGGAAAATAAGTAGTTTAGGAGTCCATGATAGACATACCAAAAGGAAACATGGACGTTCTCATGGGGTTGTGTCTCCTAATGTGGAAGCTGAAGTTGAGCAATTAAGTCACGAAGTGCATAAGATATAATTTGTTGTTGCTAGCTTTCAGTATATGCAGCCACCAAATTTTTTTGGAAATGAACGTGCCGAATGATGGATGAAACATATGGAATTTCTATTTGATACAGTATGCTAAAGATGGTTGTTCGACAACGTCGTGATCGTGCGCAACACTGGTGGGAGTCTGTGACCTATATACTGAAGCAATCTGTTAAGGAAATAACATGAGAAGTATTTCTTGTAAAGGTTACGCAGGAATTTGCTCCATCGTCACATATTTCAGGTAAGAATCCTAATTCTATCGTCTAGTAAAAAGAAATATGACGGTGAAAGAATATGCCCAACAACTTTCCACTCTTCTTACTTATGTACTACATATAGCTTCAAGGGAAAATGGAAAACTGAAAAAGTTTTTGGAATGTTTAAACTAGCATCTTCGTCCTTTTGTCTTATCTGGTTCTCCATTAATATATGCAGAAACTGTGGTGAAAGCAATAGAAATTGATATGGGACTGCAACAAGATCCTACCCAACGGGTACGAGGAAGCTTTTCTGTGATCAGTGGACCATATCCAGTAATTTTCTGTGATCGATGGTTGTGGTAGACATTTGACTGCTCAGTGTGGCGGAGTTCAAGGATATTGCAACCCTTGTGGTCAGCAAGTACATAATGCTCGAGTATATCCAAGCCGAGTAGAAGGACAGATGCGACCGATGCAGCTTCCTTATGCTGGAGGCAGTTTTTAGGGTCTCAGCGACTATTTACTCCTCGTCCCTTTGCTCCCAGATAGTCTTATCAACGGTCGAGTTAACCATCAGGTAGAGCTGAGTTTACACCGTCAGTTCCAGGTCCTCAGCAGGCCAGAGTTTATGCACTAACAAAGGATCAGGCTCGAGAGGCTCCAGGTGGTGTGATAGCAGTACATGCTCTATTTATGGTGAATGTAGCACACGTTTTCTTTGATACCGGAGTACGTTTATTTATTGAATCCAATTATGTTGATTAATGTGATCTTGTGGCTACACCATTTATGAGATTATATTTGTATTCACGCCAGCTGGTTGATTCATTTCATCTGGGTAAATTGTGTTAAATTATGCTTTATATTTTGATGATATCATTATGATTATGGATTTGATTGTATTGTCGATGCATGATTTTGACTGTATTATTGGTATGGACACATTATCGAATTATCGGGCTACTGCAGATTGTTTTCACGGTATAGTAAGATTTCGACCATAATATGGTAGCAAATGAAATTTTAATGATCGAGGATCACATGCTAAAGCACCTTTAGTATCAGTGATGGAAATGTTTAGGTTATTATCCTTAGTAAATGAGGGATATATGGTTTATGCCATGGATTTTACAAAGGACACTACAACAAAACAGCTAAAAGACAATGGTGAAAATCCGTGGTCTGTTGGGCAAATCAACCATTGTCGAAGCCCGTATTGTAAAAATTTCCGGTTAACGACAACGGATTTTTAACCGTTGTTGTTTTAACCTATAACAACGGCGAATACCCGTTGTTGAAACCAAAATAAGCTGTTGTCGAAGGCTCTGTCCCCGTTAAGGACAACGGATTTTCACCATTGTTGTTATACCTTAACAACAGTGAATACCCATTGTTGAATATGACTGACAACGCAAATAAATCCTGTAGTCGAAGCCAGCTGCTGGTCCCATTATTCGGAGTACCAGATCACAAAAGTGCTCTGATACCAATTATTGGTCCCGAAAAACTGGGGGTGTCCTTGATTTCTCACACAACCCACGTAAGCTCTCACATAGTCTAGGACACCGAACCCTTAAGTTACGTGCAATTTAAAAATGGTTTGAAATCAAAAGAAGCACGCAACGCTTAATCGGATCGCGTATGCAACATTCCAGCGGCTCTGCGAGCTGGTTCAGCCTATACGATCTGGTTTATTAACTTGAGCTGCAATAGCTCAGTGTTCTTGAATTCTAGTGCACCGAGATACAGATTGAATAATGAAGATAAATCATACGGAAACAACTCAAACAGAACTCTTATTATCAAAAGCTTATTTACGGTTTTCTTAAAAGCAGTTGTAAGCTATGCAATGCGTATGAATGTAAATGCAGAAAGCTGTAAGACGATACACTACAATTTGTTTATGGAAGTTCGGAGATGAATCTCCTACGTCTCCCCTTCTTCCGCAATCGGGAAGGATCCACTAGAAGATTTTGATTGCAGCGACCCTCGCTACAACCCGCTCCTACGACCAGCAGCCACCACTGCACACCAGCCCGCAAGCTGCGTGTGTCTAACTTCACTTCATTACTGCCTCAGTGAGAAACGCTACATAACTTTTTTAACGTCTCAGTGCGAAAGACAACGTAGACTTGTTTAAAGTCTCTGTACAAAAACTACAATGGAGAGTTTTAATATTCACATTCACTCTAATATGTTTCGCTCAACTATCGAAATGTGAGTGAATGTGCATGTGTGTGAGATTTTCAGTGTAAGTACAATCTCTCAAATATTGAATCTCACACACTGGGAAGTGCTTCTCTCTGAGCTGGTCTCTCGATGTCTTCCCAGGGTTGTGCAGTAGACTTGTGTTGGCATATGAAAACCCACTCTCTCTTCTTGGCTCTTTCTCTCTTCTTCTTTCTTCTTTCTGCTGCTCTTGATATATAAAGCCGCTTAGCAGATTTGTCCGTTGGACATAAGCTTGTAGCCGATTGAAAAGTCTTCTAACACTGTTGTACTTGTGTCCTTTTGGCTTTTAATGCGTTGCAGGCTTTATTTGATTTGAGCTCTTTTCATCGGTGCTTCTGCAGCCTTTGCTATCTTCGAGCTCTATTTGTCTCGATCAAACAAATTAGTTTGTCTTCTAGTATTCTGAGATTACACAAACTAATTTTGATATGATGCAGGATTTCTGATCTATTATACCAGCTGGTGTCCTTCCATCTGGTTTCCTTCAACCTTTTCATCCCCGAGCTGGTCTCTTCATTGAGCTTGTTCCCCATATTTACTCCATTCCCACCTGGTTTCTCTGCTCCGAGCAAACTGCTTTCTGACCTTCTAATTTGCTCTTGTCAGCTGCTCTTGTTCTTCTCGTCCAGCTGATTTGACCTTAACCAGCTGGTCTCTAATCTGCCCACTATATCTGAGCATATTCTGTGTTTGAGCTGTTCTCAAGCTGGTCTGCTTCAGAGTTCTTCTGGATCAATGTTGAGCAGGTGTAATGTGCTTATCCAGCTCGCATCTTTCCATACCAGGTTAGCTCTATGGAGACTGATCGATTACCCCTTGCGTACAGATTCTTCCTCTACTCCAATAGTAGGGGGTTGCCTCGAGCTCGTCTATACTCTCACCAAAACAGCTCGGCTCTACACTTGAACACCACACTTGTACGCTGCACTTGATCTGCTCTGAACAGTTCTGCACTTCACCAAATCTTCTCTGCGCTTGGTCTCTGAACTGCTCTTGAACTGCTCTTGCATCAAACTGGTAGACCATCTTGGTGCTCTCTGCAATCTGGAAGACTTCTGTTGTACCATCTCGGGCGTCCCCTTACTGTTCCAGCATAGATATCTTCAATCGAACCAGCTTAGGCGTCCCCTTACTGTTCCAGTTTGGATATCTTCCTTCCTTCTTAATCAAATGCACTGCACAAGTCATATAAACCGTTAGTAAAATATTAACAGATTTTGTGTCAATCAAAACTTAGATTCTGATCCGTATAAATAGATCCAACAATCTCCCCCCTTTTGATTTACACAAAATCTGAATAAACATATGCACGTATGTTTATGTTTAAAAATTTTTCTCCCCGTTTTTGTGAGAATAAAAAAGGTTTCGAAATTTTGTCTCCCACTTGATGTTTAATACAAAACTCCCCCTTAACAGAGGCACGGGGTTATTTTATTTTGACAAATGAAAACTGTTTTTCGAGGGATGGCATCTTGTGAAAATCAAGTGCATGAGATTTTGAAGACAGAATCTATGCTACTCAAATATTCTCATTTATTTAGACCAGATGAGCAATAGAAGATTCAATTTGCAGAATATCTTCCATTTTTCCCTAAGTTATAGCCTCGTCAAACCTAGAGATCTTGACGTCCATAGATCTCGTGCAATCTGTCAGCTCGTAGGAACAGATATTGCTGCACTTTCCTTTCGAGAAACTGCTATGTAATTCAATAGAAATTTCTCCATCTATCCATATAAAATGAGTTTTGAAAGCCTTAAAAAAATTTTGTAGCATAGACAAGCTTTCGAAATACTATTAGAGCAGACAAAATTTTAAAATCGTTTAAAGATTTTTCGAAAAAAATGCACTATTAAAGAACAACCTGCTCTGATACAAATTATTGGTCCCATTATTCGGAGTACCAGATCACAAAAGTGAACTGATACCAATTGTTGGTCCAGAAAAACAGGGGGTGTCCGTGAGTTCTCACACAATGCACGTAGACTCTCACACAGCCTAGGACACCGAACCCTTAAGTTACGTGCAATTTAAAAATGATTTGAAATCAAAAGCAGCACGCAACGCTTAACCGGATCGCGTTTGCAACATACCAGCGGCCCTGCGAGCTCGTTTATTAACTTGAGCTGCAATAGCTCAGTGTTCTTGAATTCTAAGTGCACTGAGATACAGATTGAGTAATGAAGATAAATCATGCTGAAACAACTCAAACTGAACTCTTATTATCGAAAGCTTATTTATTGTTTTGTTAAAAGTAGTTGTAAGCTATGCCATACGTATGAATGTAAATGTAGAAAGCTGTAAAACGATAGTTTGGATATCTTCCTTCCTTCTTAATCAAATGCACTGCACAAGTCATATAAACCGTTAGTAAAATATTAACAGATTTTGTGTCAATCAAAACTTAGATTCTGATCCGTATAAATAGATCCAACAATCTCCCCCCTTTTGATTTACACAAAATCTGAATAAACATATGCACGTATGTTTATGTTTAAAAATTTTTCTCCCCGTTTTTGTGAGAATAAAAAAGGTTTCGAAATTTTGTCTCCCACTTGATGTTTAATACAAAACTCCCCCTTAACAGAGGCACGGGGTTATTTTATTTTGACAAATGAAAACTGTTTTTCGAGGGATGGCATCTTGTGAAAATCAAGTGCATGAGATTTTGAAGACAGAATCTATGCTACTCAAATATTCTCATTTATTTAGACCAGAGGAGCAATAGAAGATTCAATTTGCAGAATCTCTTCCATTTTTCCCTAAGTTATAGCCTCGTCAAACCTAGAGATCTTGACGTCCATAGATCTCGCGCAATCTGTCAGCTCGTAGGAACAGATATTGCTGCACTTTCCTTTCGAGAAACTGCTATGTAATTCAATAGAAATTTCTCCATCTATCCATATAAAATGAGTTTTGAAAGCCTTAAAAGAATTTTGTAGCATAGACAAGCTTTCGAAATACTATTAGAGCAGACAAAATTTTAAAATCGTTTAAAGATTTTTCGAAAAAAATGCACTATTAAAGAACAACCTGCTCTGATACAAATTATTGGTCCCATTATTCGGAGTACCAGATCACAAAAGTGAATTGATACCAATTGTTGGTCCAGAAAAACAGGGGGTGTCCGTGAGTTCTCACACAATGCACGTAGACTCTCACACAGCCTAGGACACCGAACCCTTAAGTTACGTGCAATTTAAAAATTATTTGAAATCAAAAGCAGCACGCAACGCTTAACCGGATCGCGTTTGAAACATACCAGCGGCCCTGCGAGCTCGTTTATTAACTTGAGCTGCAATAGCTCAGTGTTCTTGAATTCTAAGTGCACTGAGATACAGATTGAGTAATGAAGATAAATCATGCTGAAACAACTCAAACTGAACTCTTATTATCGAAAGCTTATTTATTGTTTTGTTAAAAGTAGTTGTAAGCTATGCCATACGTATGAATGTAAATGTAGAAAGCTGTAAAACGATACTCTACAATTTGTTTATGGAAGTTCGGAGATGAATCTCCTACATCTCCCCTTCTTCCGCAATCTGAAAGGATCCACTAGAAGATTTTGATTGCAGCGACCCTCGCTACAACCCGATCCTACGACCAGCAGCCGCAAGAACTCCTAGCCACCACTGCACACCAGCCCGCAAGCTGCGTGTGTGGGTGCAGCGGTGGATCCGGATCCCGCTCCCGGGGCGCAACGGAAGAATTAAAAATTTAGGAGCCCGGGAATAGTCAATACACCTATATAATAATTCAAACATTCATAGGATGTTTAGAATATACCTGTCTGGCGACTAGGCGCCTGGCTCCGACTATTTCTCAAATGGAAATAGCACTTCTTTGGTTGCTCCTAATCCGGTCCACGACCGGTTTCCAATTCCTTCGTTGGAATGCACTAGAATCCCAACGAATATTTCACGAGCAGAACCTCCTCGCCAGGACGATCGCAGCGAAGTGCGACGGCGGCGGCGGCGGTGGGAGGAGGGAGAGGAGGAGAGGGGGAGAATTTGCTGAATAGCTTTTGTTGTGTGTTTTTCTTTTTCCCATCAGGCCATATTTATAGATTGAGGGAAAGAGTTTGATGTAAACAAAACTGTGAACATTCGTTACAAGTAGAACTGTGAACATTAGTTTCAAGTAGAACTGTGAACATTCGGTTCAACTCGAACTGTGAACATTCGGTTCAACTCGAACAGTGAATATTCGTTTCGACTCCCTCGATTGTGGTCTCATCATAATCCCGATCGATGATCAGATATCACCGATGTGCTCAGTTTACAAAACTGATCATTATGATGTAAAATCAAATTTTCGGACCACTAAATCTATATATGACAGGTTTTACTCTAATTAGCTAAATATGGAAGTCCTACTCCCTTAGATACTTTTGAGAAGTCATGCTCTCAACCTTCCTCCTATTATACTCAACACTTTGAGTACCATATCCTTGTCTGCACGGGAATTGGTAAACCAGTACACTGTGTCCCTCAATGGTTCAGGGATACAGCTAGCCGTGGGCTCACAACTCATTGTGAATCAGAAAACACATTTTTCAGATCTACCCATCGGACCATGGTAAAGCGCCTAGCAACATCGCCCCATGATCCCCTAGGTATCGCTGATAGTGCCTGCAAGAACCAGTCGGTCATGGTTAGCGTATAGTACGGTCCTTTCAACTCATATATCCCGATCGAATCAACGACCATTGGTAAATCGAGAGTCGTTAGAGATTCGATAGCCATGCATACATCTTGGGATCAGAATAGCGACATCGCGAGTTCTACCAGGTAAACTCATTTACACTGAAGCACAAGAGTACTCTGGCCAGAGATTTGTCACACTATTATCTCCTCAGATAGCATAGGATATCCTCGCACTAGGGCGAGCGGTGAGTCCTCGACAACAAAGCATCGACTCCACATGCTTCGTGACCTCACCCAATCTCGACACCTAATGACCCTCACGGAGTCGGTAAACGAGTCAAAGTGAGGCGACTAATC
This sequence comes from Dorcoceras hygrometricum, assembly GCA_001598015.1. Lineage (NCBI taxonomy): Eukaryota > Viridiplantae > Streptophyta > Magnoliopsida > Lamiales > Gesneriaceae > Dorcoceras > Dorcoceras hygrometricum. The sequence continues at coordinate 3,991 of KV009462.1, read as the reverse complement.
ATGTAGAGTCTCAATGATGTTTCGAGTAGTAAGAACTAATCCATACAACCAATACCTCAGACTCTCCACTCGACAAATGGTAACCACTTGGAGAATTCGAACGAGGGTAGCTCGATAGTTCACCAGGCAAACCATCCATCTGCATGCTCAGAACATCACAATGTTCCCTACCAATGAAACATGGTACTTCACATCATAGATGCTAGTCTCAAACTCGGGCGGCCTTATCCTCATTTTCACGGCCCAATCGACTAGGAACAAATTCAGAATACACAGTGACTATTAGATGTGTTTCATGATAGACATCATATCCACTATCACATCTAACATACACTATGGTGCATTCTAGGTCTTTATCCAACATAATTGTTAACATTATAAAATAATGATGATAAAGAATGCCATATATAAAATGCGAATTTCAGAAACTAAGATTATTTTACACAAAGAGTCATCAAAATCCCACACGTCACAAGTTGGCTAGTTGGGCACCTACTCTAACAATCTCCCACTTGCCCTAAAGCCAACTACTCATAATGCGTAGTCCCATTGCTTCACGATGTTGTTCAAACAACGGGCCTGGCAAGGGCTTCGAAAGTGGATCAGCAATGTTGTCTGCAGATGCGACTCTCTCAACTGCTATGTCACCTCTAGCCACAATCTCCCGGATTATGTGGTATTTCCTCGGTATATGTTTGGATCTTTGGTGAGACCTAGGTTCCTTTGCTTGCGCAACGGCACCTGTGTTGTCACAGTACACCGGGACTGGACCAACTCCTTCAGGGATTACGCCCAACTCTTGGACGAAATTCCTTATCCAAACCGCCTCTTTAGCAGCAGCTGATGCTGCGATGTACTCAGCCTCAGTTGTTGAATCCGTGATGGTGTCTTGTTTGGAAATCTTCCAAGAGACAGTACCACCATTGAGCATGAATACAAATCCAGAGGTCGACTTCAAATCGTCCACATCGCATTGGAAGCTAGAATCAGTGTAGCCTTCCAATTTTAGTTCACCAGCCCCATAGACCACGAACATATTCTTAGTCATTCGTAAGTACTTAAGAATATCTTTCACGGCCTTCCAATGCATTTGGCCGGGATTTTCTTGGTAGGCAGGTGTCCTCTCTTGGACTCTTCCATTGAGAACCGCTTAAGTATGGTATCGATGTAGGTCTCTTGGGTGAGTCCGAGAATCCTTTTTGATCTATCTCTATTGATATGTATTCCTAGAATATAGGATGCTTCACCCAACCATACTTTAGTTGACTGCAGCATTCCTATTGCAGTCATTCCCAATGAGTAGAATGTCATCAACATAAAGTACAAGGAATGTAACCGCATTTTTAACTACCTTCTTATACACGCATGGCTGCTCGGGATTCTTGATGAAACCAAATTCTTTAATTGTTTCATCAAATCTCAGGTTCCAACTTCTCGATGCTTGTTTGAGACCGTAGATCGATCTCTGAAGTTTGCATACTCTATGCTCACTTCCCACAGATGTAAAACCCTCAGGCTGCGTCATATAGATCTCTTCCTTAATGTTTTCATTAAGGAACGCAGTTTTCACATCCATTTGCCATATCTCATAGTCGTACCATGCGGCTATGGCTAGTAGAATTCTAATTGACTTGAATATTGCAACTGGTGAAAAAGTTTCATCATAGTCAACACCTTGTCATTGAGTGTAACCTTTCGCGACCAGTCGCGCCTTGTAGGTCAGTACCTTACCATCAAGCCCAAGTTTTCTCTTGTATATCCATTTACACCCAATAGGAACTATTCCTTCGGGAGGATTCACAAGAGTCCAAACTTGGTTTAAATTCATTGAGTCAATCTCAGATTGCATTGCTTCAAGCCACAAATTAGAATCAGCATCGGAAATTTCCTCCTTGAAGGTTCTTGGATCACATCCAACAGTTTGATCACTTTGATCATCGTCAAGGAGGAAACCATATCTAACAGGGTCCCTAGAAACCCTTTCAGATCTCCTAGGTGTGTCCATATCAAGGATTGGCTCTTGAGGTGTGGGAGATTCACTTGGTACTTCAGTTGGTTCTCGAACCTCTTCAAGTTCTACTATCTTGCCTTTTCTATCAAGTAGAAATTCCTTTTCCAGAAAGGTGGCATTTCTAGAAGCAAACACTTTTGTTTCATTGGGATAGTAGAAGTAGTATCCAATAGAATTCTTTGGATACCCAGTTGGTTCTCGAACCTCTTCAAGTTCTACTATCTTGCCTTTTCTATCAAGTAGAAATTCCTTTTCCAGAAAGGTGGCATTTCTAGAAGCAAACACTTTTGTTTCATTGGGATAGTAGAAGTAGTATCCAATAGAATTCTTTGGATACCCAATGAAGTAGCATAAGATGGAACTATTATCCAGCTTATCTCCCACTGTCTGCTTCACGTAAGCAGGACATCCCTAAATCATCAAGTATGAGTACTTGGGCGGCTTGCCCATCCATATCTCATATGGAGTTTTATCCACTGCCTTGGTGTGGACATTGTTCAACAACATTACGCACTTTTGTTTCATTGGGATAGTAGAAGCAGTATCCAATAGAATTCTTTGGATACCCAATGAAGTAGCATAAGATGGATCTATTATCCAGCTTATCTCCCACTGTCTGCTTCACGTAAGCAGGACATCCCTAAATCATCAAGTATGAGTACTTGGGCGGCTTGCCCATCCATATCTCATATGGAGTTTTATCCACTGCCTTGGTGTGGACATTGTTCAACAACATTACGGCCGTTTCGAGCGCATATCCCCAAAACGAAGCAGGAAGTTCAGTGAAACTCATCATAGATCGAACCATGTCGATCAAGGTTCGATTACGACGCTCCTCTACACCGTTGAGCTGTGGTGTGGCCGGAGGGGTCCACTGTGAGGGAATCCTATTCTCTTTAAGATAGTCTTAAAATTCGGCACTCAAGTATTCTCCACCTCGATCGGATCGAAGCGTTTTAATACTTTTTCCCAATTGATTTTCTACTTCAGCTTTGAATTCTTTAAACCTTTCAAAGGATTCAGGCTTGTGCTTCATTAAGTACAAGTACCCATACCTAGAGTGATCATCGGTAAAGGTGATGAAGTAGGTGTGACCGGACATAGTACTAATACTAAGTGGGCCACACACATCAGTTTGGATCAAATCCAATAGGCCTTGAGCACGTTCAGGCTTGCCCGTGAAGGGCAATTTTGTCATTTTTCCCTTGAGACAAGATTCATAAGTTGGTAGGGAGTTAATATCAGACATATAAAACATTCACTCCTAATCAACTTGTTCATCCTATTTAAGGAAACATGACCTAGCATAGCGTGCCAAAGTTGTGCCGGGTTCAAACTATTGTTTTTCCTTTTTATCGTTGTTGTGTGTGTGTTTCCCCATCGCGAGTTGGAACTTCTCTCAATTTTAAGGCGATAGATCATTTTCGCGTTCCCCAATTCCAATTAAACATTCATTCTTGTAAATATTGCAAATCGAATTGGCAAAATGACAAGAATATCCATCACTATCAAGTATAGAAATGAAAATGATGTTCTTTATTAATTCAGGAACAAATAAAACGTTTCTCAACAACAACTTAAAATTTGAAGAAAGAAATAAATAAACATCTCCTATAGCTTCAGCCGCAACCCTTGCTCCGTTGCCAAGCCTCAAGTGGATCTCACCCTCTCTAAGACGCCGACTTCTTGTCATTATCTGTAAGTCATTGCAGATATGAGATCCACATCCGGTATCAAGTACCCAAGAAGTCGAGTTAAGAGACATATTTATTTCAATGTAGAACATGCCTTTCGCAGTTTGTAACTGCTCGAGGTAATCCCTACAGTTCCTCCTCCAATGCCCAGGCTTGTGACAGTGGTGACAAACATCCTCAGATTTGTTCGGCTTTGAAGTCCTTGTCTTTGGCTTCTTGGCGGGCTTACCCTCCTTCGCAGGGGCAGAACGCTTCTTACCCTTGCGTTTGGGCCCCTTCTTCGTAG
>KV009461.1:9213-19450 GCA_001598015.1 Dorcoceras hygrometricum | reverse complement strand
CAGATTTTACCTGCTGGGCCTTTGGCTCACTAGTTTTTATTGAGTGCAGGTAATTCGCAGCAAGAAGATGGAGGGAAATGAACAGGATGGAAGGAATGTGTTTATCGTGGACAATAGAGTTTTTGTTTTCTTCTGTTTCGAAGTTCATAGCTTCTTTTTGAGAACATTGATGTATTGTACTGAATATTCTGGTTTAAGTTGTATCAAAACAAGATCTCAGAATTTGTTATGTTTTCAACCAGACGTTATCACACTACGAGATGCATTATTGGCAGATTGATATAGTTGTTCTCTTCATTTCCGCACCAGTGCATAAATTGTTCTAGATTTCTTACCCCTGAATATGAAACATTTCAATATACTCGTTGACCCAGATAGTTAGTAGCGATCCATTCTCCAACGTTTATAACTTTCGATTTCGTTCAATTGAACCCCAAAACTTATGATTATTCTGTCAAGAAAATGAGGGTCGTTACAAGAAGAACTTTCCTAACACTTCTGGAAATAAATTCGAATCCTCAGTTTATATAAACTTCATAAACTTTCTGGAAATCATACTGGAAGCATCATAAACATCAAAACATCTATTTCGAACCCATCTTTCTTTCCTTATCATGTCTCAATCATTTAAAACATGAACTTTCAATATATCAATAACATACAGGCAAGCAGATCCACAAAAACACAGTATATGCTTCAAATGTTGTAGCAAAGGATAAGCTTTTACTTGCCTTTAAACAAAGCTTTACGACAACAGCAAATTCCTGCAGAAATCCTCCCTTTGAGCAACGCACGAACTCTTATAGAATTTCTTTGAAGAACACTTTAAAACTTTTCTTTGCAAAATGATGAAAATCTTACTTTGAAAACAGGTTGTTGTATGAAAGGGATTAGTGGCAAGCTACTTGAGAAATCAAGCATGACACACTTTTAAAATTTAGTAAAATTCCCTTCATATCATTTTAATTTGTAAAACACCAAACCTTGAGCCCAATCATACGAACCCCATGCTCGCGTACCGAAGTCCCATCGCGCATGCGGCTCGACATACATTACTAACTATATATAAAATAAACGCTAAGACATAAAACATGGTCATTAAGTTTTATGAATTACCCTCCCACTATTTTAACGATTTCACCACCCTCTAATGAAATCGAGAAAACAGGTTTCTTTAGTGGGTACACGGAGCCCAATCAAGCGATCATGGACCCGAATAATATCAGCCATCTATGACCCCTGAAAGGTAGTTTCCGATTGCAGCCGGTGCAACCTCCATGTATTCACCTCACGTCCAGTAAGGGCCCAATAATATGACGCCGTTTACTATCACGTGTCAAGATTGACCCATCAATGTTGAGTCGTGAAGGACGGTCCTCTTAACGTCCCCAATAATATGAGCCAACGTTAAAGGGAGTTCCTACCGACTCACAACAGTTGTCAATGGCGTGGACAGCTTTCCGGCATACATGACCCCCTCAATAATATGAGCCGGGCCATGTATACGGGTAGCATCGACGTACACCCATTGTTGATGGAAGGTAGGGAAATTTAAACAATTTTAAATACCCTTTAGTTTATCGAATAAACATTTTATCTTGCTATAAGTTTTAAATCAAATTTAAAACGAGGGATTTTATTTTGAAAACTTTGGTCTCATGCATTTATTTTAAATCAAATTTAAAACATGCAACATGCGGATTCAACTAAGCTATATATCAACATATATAAATATTGGGATGATCGATCGCGAGAGCTATGCGGTCCGTGGTTGCCAGTCACGGACCTGGGTCCAATCCTAGGGGTAATGCAATATGCAATGCAATCCTATTACAAAGCTTTCCGGTTTTACAGATCTTCGTTCTTCAATATCTTGATCGTCATTGTCCACCGTCTTTGGATGTCCTCCCACTAAATCTAGTAATTTACATTTAAATACCATGACACACAAGGGATACATTTATCAAGGGGTGGGAACGGGCCACAAACAGGCCCACTTTAAATGATAATCAAAATATTAATACAAAGCGAATCACAAAAACCTATCGCATACACCTAACAAATTGGGCACGGCTCTCGATCATCCCAATCATGCAATTAATCTAATTAACATGCATAAATTAAATAATCCTATTATTTATCGCAAAATCATATTTTAATCATAAAATCGCATTTTATAATAAAATCGTATTTTGTCGATAAAATCAAATTTTAATCAACAAAATCATATTTCATTATAAAATCATATTTGTGACCCCCGAACCCAACGGGGCCACGAGAATTGGGGTAAATAAAAATTTTCGAATAAAAGAAGGGCTAAATGATAATTCGCTATAGGCTGTATTTCCTATAACTTGAAAGGAACAAAACAAATGACAAGCTCAACGATCAGCAGGTACTTAAGTTGCGCGCTAACTGCTAAAGACATTTGCGGAAAAACAGTTTGTATTGATAATTGCAATTGCGATTACAACAGCTGCTATTCTAAATAAATATACAACCGTTGCTACTGATCTAATACAGTACAATCTATTCAAAACGATACATCTTAGACACGGAAAACGTAGGCCTTGGATAAACACAACGCCACCCATCTGCTGGTTTCAAGTTTCACCTGTTGTTCCTCCAACAGTTGTCGTACCTGCACCATTTTAAAAGCTAGTGAGCCTAAAGGCTCAGCAAGTAAAACCTGAGTAGTAACAATTTCATAAAACGCAGGCAAACATCTGTTCAATACATATGTTAAGGAACTTCAATAAACAATGTCATTTTCGTAAACATTTCAATATACATTCAATGGCAGAAACAGGGGATGATAGCCCAGCTTCTCATTAAGTTCAATATCATTTTCAGTTGATCATGGCATATAAGTTCTATGTGGTCCAATTTGCACTTTGATCAAAATGACTATCGATATCAGTTTTAGCATATAGCTCATATGAAAGGGCAATCGACATCTTCGACAACTGCTCACCCTTCTCCTTGGTGACCTTAACTATCTATGCCATAATCTAAAATAGCTTTGTTCCTTAACGATCTTTTCTTTCAACATTCCTTGAAATTCTGTAAATCATCGGGTTCCATCATTTTAAACATTTGCTTCCCATTTTAAAACTTTACTGAGTATCAAATTCGACTTCTGGAAACTTATCGTTAAAATGGAACTGGTTGAAAGAAAACCAGTCGCAAAGAATAGTACCAGTCGCAAGACTAATACCAGCTAAATAAACAGTACCAGTCGCAACGAATAGGAATCAGTCGCAAGACAAGAATCCAGTCGCGAGGTCTTTCAAACAAATATAAAGTGAAACGATGTCGTTGGAGTAATCAGCAGATAGGATAACAAGACTACCTGCTGCTATTTTTATGACTTAAAGGAACGACGTCGTTAGCGCATCAATCAGTCGCAAGGAAAAAGCGCTAACACGATTATATAAATGAATAGTACCAGTCGCAAGAGTAATACCAGCTGAAATGAATAGTACTTAAAACGAATAAAGCAACTGCTGATTTATCACTATGGAATGCATCTGCTGGTGAACAGTGCATCTGCTGATTTTATGTAAACAACGCAACTGCTGAACTCTAACTAAAGAAATGCAGCTGCTGAATTTACAATAACAATGCAGCTGCTGATTCTTAACAAAGGAAACGCAACTGCTGGTTTTAACAAGGAAAGATGCACCTGCTGGTAAACAGTGCATCTGCTGAAATTTACGAAAGACGCTTGTAATATCAAAACAGTGATCGCGCTACCAGCCATCGCCTATTAAACCAGACTTTATACTGATTCAACTAGCAACTACTGATTACACAATCATCAAATTCCGATATTAAAACAAAAGGAAGAACATTCGTAAACATTATAACAATGCAGCTGCTGAATCTTAACAAGTAGATACAGCTGCTGGAACATAACTCGACATTCGTAATATCAAAACAACAACTTATGCCATCAGCCGTTGCCTATCAAAACATACCAATGATTCAACCAACAACTACCGATTACAAGGTTATCAAATTCTGATATTACCGCTATTGCGAGAAGAACATTCATAACATTTCTTGAAATGAATTCGAATCCTCAGTACATTTAAAACATTCATAACTTTCTGGAAAACATACTGGAAGCATCATAAACCTCAAAACATCATTTTCAAACCCATCTATCTTTCCTTTTCATGTCTAAATCATTTCAAACATGAACTTTAAACATAGCTTAAACATACAGGCAAGCAGATCCATAAAAACACAATATATGCTTCAAATGGTGTAGCAAAGGATCAGCTTTTACTTGCCTTAAATGAAGCTTTGCGACAACAGCTAATTCCTGCAGAAATCCTCCCTTTTGAGCAACGCACGAACTCTTCTGGAATTTCTTTGAAGAAAACTTTAAAACTTTTCTTTGGAAATGATGAAAATCTTACTTTGAAAACAGGTTTTTATATGAAAGGGATTAGTGGCAAGCTACTTGTGAAATCAAGCATGACACACCTTTAAAATTTAGAAAAATTCCCTTCATATCATTTCAATTTGTAACACACCAAACCTTCTCCTAAAGAAAGCATTTCACCTCCTTAAAACATTTTCCAATAGATTTAAAATCCAGCTCGTGCATCGCTCCTTGGAGTCACCTGCTGGAACCAGCCGCAGCGCACCTTACTTGCTGATATCAACAAATCAGCAGACACATAACATTTAAAATTGCGAAAATGGCCCAAAAGATTAGTAAAACACATAAATGTGGTCCTATGGATTTTGGGGCGTTACAACTCTACCCTCCTTATTGAAATTTCGTCCTCAAAATTTACGTACCAAATAAATACGGGTAAAGGCTTAGCATATCAGCTTCTGTTTCCCATGTTGCTTCTCGCTCCGACTGGTTGGACCATTGTATCTTAACCATAGGAATGCTACGGTTTCTTAATCTTCTAATTTCTCGGAGGAGAATTCTTTCTGGTCGCTCTTCATAGCTTAAATCTGGCGCTAAGTGAATTGGTTCATAACTCAGCACATGCGAAGGATGGGGATATATTTCCTCAAGGCTGATACGTGAAAAACATTGTGCACTGCTGACATTTGTGGAGGCAGCGCTAATCGATAGGCGAGCGTTCCTACCTTCTCTAAAATCTCGTATGGTCCAATATACCTTGGACTCAACTTTCCTTTCTTTCCAAAACGCATAACTCCTTTCATTGGAGCTATTCTCAAAAATACTCGATCACCTATTTCAAAATTCAGTTCCCTTCTTCGATTATCTGCATAACTTTTCTGCCGACTTTGAGCAGTTTTCATTCTTTCTCTTATTCTTCTAACAGCTGCTGCTGTTTGCTCCACAACATCTGGTCCCAAACCAGCTCTTTCACAAAATTCATCCCAGTGAAGTGGTGTTCTACACTTTCTGCCATACAAAGCTTCATATGGAGCCATTTGAATCGAAGCTTGGAAACTGTTATTGTAGGCAAACTCTACCAGTGGCAAACTTGCATCCCAACCTGCTGAAAAATTTACAATACATGCTCTGAGCAAATCTTCTAAAATCTGAATCACCCTTTCCGATTGTCCATCAGTTTGAGGGTGAAACGCAGTGCTGAACGTCAATTTTTTACCCATAGCCTTGTGTAGACTTTTCCAAAAGGCTGATGTAAACTTAGGATCTCTGTCTGATACAATAGAAATTGGAACATCATGTAGCCTCACTATTTCTTTAACATACAAATCTGCGTACCTGCTCACCTCATATGTTGTTTTAACTGGTAAGAAATGAGCAGACTTAGTGAGCCTATCAATTATAACCCATATGGAGTTATGTCCTTGTACTGTTCTTGGTAAACCAGTTACAAAATCCATCGCTATACATTCCCACTTCCATTCGGGAATCAGCAGTGGCTTCAATAATCCTGCTGGTCGCTGGTGTTCAGCCTTCACCAGCTGACACGTTAAACATTCAGCTACAAATCTAGCAACATCCCTCTTCATTCCTGGCCACCAATACAACTGCTGGAGGCCCTTGTACATTTTCGTACTTCCTGGATGTACTGAATATGGAGCTGTATGAGCTTTTTCAAAAGTTCAGCTCTTAAATCATCTACTTGAGGCACCCATATTCTGCCCAAGTACCTAAAAATTCCATCCTCTGTAAAATAGAGGCTGCTGCCTCTTTCTCTATCCTGCTGGACCCATTTCTTCAGCTGCTGGTCCTGCTGCTGACCTTATCGAATCTGATTTAACAAATTTGATCTTACTGAGAGGTCTCCTAAAATCATATTACTGCTGCTGCTGGACACTATTTCAAGTCCAAACCTCTCAATTTCATTCGCCAACGGCTGCTGGACAGTCAATCGCGCTAATCCTGCTGATTTCCTACTCAATGCATCAGCTACCACGTTTGCTTTTCCTGGGTGATAACTGATTGTGCAATCATAATATTTAACTAGCTCCAACCATCGCCTCTGCATCATATTAAATTCTTTCTGGGTAAAGAAGTACTTCAAACTTTTATGATCTGTAAAGATCTCACACTTCTCCCCATAGAGATAATGCCTCCATATCTTAAGGGCAAAGACAACAGCTGCTAACTCCAAATCATGCGTTGGATAATTTCTCTCATGATCCTTCAGCTGCCTAGATGCGTATGAAATAACTTTATGATCATGCATCAACACAGCTCCTAGTCCCAACTTAGAAGCATCGGTATATATTACAAATTTTCCCTCATCAGTTGGCATCGTCAAAACAGGTGCATCAATCAGCGCTTGCTTCAATTTGTCAAAACTGGTTTGACACTCTTCTGTCCAGTTATACTTCACTTGCTTCCTTGTTAAAGTGGTCAGAGGAACAGCAATCTTTGAGAATCCTTGGATAAATCGCCGATAATATCCAGCTAAACCCAAGAAACTTCTTATCTCTGTAACATTCTTTGGTGCTGGCCAGTCGCGAACCGCTTCAACTTTAGCAGGATCGACTTCTATTCCATCCCTAGAGATTATATGGCCTAGGAACGATACTTTATCCATCCAGAAATCACACTTGCTGAATTTAGCAAACAACTGCTTGTCTTTTAAAATCTGGAGCGCGATTCTTAAATGTTGAACATGCTCCTGCTGGGTCTTAGAATAAACTAAGATATCATCAATGAATACAACTACAAACTGATCTAGATATGGTTGAAAGACCCTATTCATTAAGTCCATAAATGCTGATGGAGCATTTGTAAGTCCAAAAGGCATAACCAAAAATTCATAATGACCATATCTAGTTCTAAAGGCTGTTTTATAAACATCAGTTGGTTTAATCTTGAGTTGGTGATATCCAGACCTCAAGTCGATCTTAGAAAATACTACTGACCCTCTCAATTGGTCGAAAAGATCTTCTATCCTAGGTAATGGATACTTATTCTTAATCGTCAATTTATTTAACTCGCGATAATCTATACACAATCTCATACTCCCATCCTTTTTCTTAACAAACAAAACAGGGGCTCCCCATGGCAAAGTACTTGGTCTAATAAATCCTTTCTCCAACAGATCTTGTATCTGTTCTTTCAATTTTTTCATCTCTGTTGAAGCTAGCCGATATGGTGGTCTAGATACTGGAGCAGCTCCTGGAATTAGATCAATCGAAAATTCCAACTCCCTGTCTGGTGGCAATCCTTGGATATCTTCTGGAAAAACTTCAGGGAATTCATTTGCTACTTCTACGATTGACAGTTGGGGTCTAACAGTCGCTGTTAAGGAGGATATGATTGAAGGAACTTTATTAACATGTTTGGCCAAAAACTGGAATGGCTCTTTTCCTGGTGGGTTAACAGCTACTGCTCGTAATTTAAAGTCAATTACTACCCCATACTTAGTTAGCCAATCTATTCCCAAAATCAAATCAAACTCTGGCATTGGCAACACAATTAAATCAACAGTAATCTCACCTGATGGTACCGACACACAATAACCTATCATTACTTGTTCCGGCTGGATTAACAATTTCTTAATAAACTCAGCAGAAATGAATGAATGCGTAGCTCCTGAATCTAACAAAGCTAGAGAAGTAAATCCCGCTATCAAAATTTCACCTGTAACCACTGTCGACTCTGGAGGAGCTTGATCAGCCGTCATCACATAGGCTCTGCTGGTCACCAGCTGCTTAGACTTTGGACAATGTTTTAGAATATGTCCAGGCATTACACACTTGTAGCAGACATTTTGTCCAAGTTCGCATTGTCCCAAATGAGGCTTTTGACATTTAGGACATAATGGCCTATTATTACCAGCAGGAACGGAGCTTATAGGTTGAATCTGTAGAGGCTTTTGCTCCTGAGGCCTCTGCTGGTTCTTGTTCTGTTTCTTAAATGGCCTTTGATCCTTCTGCTGAAAGGCTTGTCTCTTTTGTTGCCTTTCTTCATCAAGATCTTTCCAATCTCTTTCAATTTGCAGGGCTCTATCCACTGCTTTCCTGTAAGTCCTTGGCACTGACAGCCTCACATTCATTTTGAACATTGGTTTCAACCCTTCTACGAAGTGACTCAATTTCTCTTTTGGGTCACTTCCTATCAGTGGCACAAATGCACCCTCTTTCAAACGTCCGCACATACTCATGTACGGTTAAACTCCCTTGCTTGAGGGTCAAAAATTCCCTCTTCAATTCGGATCTCTTTCCCGCTGTGAAGTATTGCTCGTAGAATACTCGCTTGAAATCTACCCATGAGAGATTCAGCAGATCCACGGACATCTTGACTCCTTCCCACCAAATCATTGCATCTTCCCTTAGCATGTAGATAGCGCACCTTGGCCTATCTAAATCAGACAATTGGAGGTACTCGAAAATAACCTCCATGGATTTAATCCAACTATCTGCAACTAGTGGATCAGTAGTCCCACTAAATTCCTTAGGCTTCTGGCGCCTAAATTTCTCTTGGGGATCATCGTTACTTGGTCCCCTGCTGCTGGAATATTGGCCATTGCCTCTGTTGTTATTTTGTTCTACCAGCATTCTTAACAATTGAGTGATGTTAGCATTGTTCACTCTCAGTTTCTTCTAGAGGAATACTGCTCCTAGTTCTTCCTCGTCATCTTCCTGACATTCTATATTCTATAGCCCATAATCCACCACATACATAAATCAGAACATGCTAAAATGAAATACAATGCTCTGAAAATAAAATCACAACTTAGAAGAACAGACGATGAACTTTGATCCAGCTGATGGTGAGTGTGTTTATCTCAGGAACGTCGCTCTGATACCATGTTGTGACGCCCGAACCCAACGGGGCCACGAGAATTGGGGTAAATAAAAATTTTCGAATAAAAGAAGGGCTAAATGATAATTCACTATAGGCTGTATTTCCTATAACTTGAAAGGAACAAAACAAACGACAAGCTCAACGATCAGCAGGTACTTAAGTTGCGCGCTAACTGCTAAAGACATTTGCGGAAAAACAGTTTGTATTGATAATTGCAATTGCGATTACAACAGCTGCTATTTTAAGTAAATATACATTCGTTGATACTGATCTAATACAGTACAATCTATTCAAAACGATACAACTTAGACACGGAAAACGTAGGCCTTGGATAAACACAACGCCACCCATCTGCTGGTTTCAAGTTTCACCTGTTGTTCCTCCACCAGTTGTCGTACCTGCACCATTTTAAAAGCTAGTGAGCCTAAAGGCTCAGCAAGTAAAAATCTGAGTAGTAACAAGTTCATAAAACGCAGGCAGACATCTGTGTAATTCATATGTTAAGGAACTTTAAAATACAATGTCATTTTCGTAAGCATTTCAATGGTGGAAACAGGGGAAGATAGCCCAGCTTCTCATTTCTTTCAATTTCATTTTCGGTTGATCATGGCATATAAGTTCTATGTGGTCCAATTTGCACTTTGATCAAAATGACTCCCGATATCAGTTTAGCATATAGCTCATATGAAAGGGCAGTCGACATCTAGACAACTGCTCACCCTTCTCCTTGGTGACCTTAACTATCTATGCCATAATCTAAAACATCTTTCGTTCCTTAACAATCTTTCTTTAAACATTTCTGTAAAACATCGGGTTCCATCTTTTAAAACATTTGCTTCCCATTTTAAAACTTTACTGAGTATGGATTCGACTTTGGAAACATATCGTTGAACTGGAACTGATTGAGAGAAAAACCAGTCGAAATGAATAGCATCAGTCGCAAGACTAATACCTGCTGAAATGAAAAGAAATGCATCTGCTGGTGAACAGTACCAGTCACAA
>KV009460.1:26069-43897 GCA_001598015.1 Dorcoceras hygrometricum | reverse complement strand
TTTTGACGGCCCAATCGATTAGGAACATGTTCAGAATACACAGCGATTATTAGATGTGTTTCATGATAGCCGTCATACCCACTATCACATCTAACATACGCTTTAGTGTATTCTAGGTCTTTACTCAACACAATTGTAAATCATTACACACATAATGAAAGTAAAGAATGCCATATAAAAGAATGCGAATATCATATATAAAGATCGTTTGTACAAGAGTCAATAAAGCCCACACGCCACAAGTTGGCTAGTTGGGCATCTACTCTAACAATGATCTATCTTGAAAATTCTAACTCTCACTGCTCTTGCATAATCTACTGAGTTCCTTCTACTTCAATTCTTTCATCCTTTTCAGCACTGCTGCTTTCCCCCTTTTTGGAACCATGGCCGCTCTTTAAGCATTCGACCTTTAAAGCATGCATCATAGTGTCCATATGTTTAGACACGTGAATTAAAAACTTTGTAGATCAGCTTTGGAAGACAACAGGAGGGTATGGAAAATTTTTGACATCCCTGAATCAAATGGGGATGATAATACTACCCATATCCCCGAACCCCCCGAACCCGTCCCGATAATACATATATATATATATTTATATATACATATATTGTTATTTAATAACATATTATTGAGTAATAATAATATTTAATAGTAAAATAATATAGATTATCTAATATTTTTTTGAGGCAGGGATGTGGATCCCCGATTTATTTGGGGGAGGGGATGGTAATGGCAAAACCGACCATGATCCGTCTCATTGCCATCCTAAAAAGGATGCTTGAATTTAGAGTCTATTCCACGTGCAAAATATATGGAATTTTCTTCCCAACGACTACAAAGAGATCTTGAGAAGTCAACACATCAAATCAAGTTAATTGTTGTATACGATACCTCAAAATCTGATCGTGTGTATCCTGAGCTAATTTCAGCTTATTTCTAATCTGAAATCCCTTTAGCTAAGTTTTCTTTACTCAGCTTGGCTCCAAATTGATCGCAAGCTGATTTCTCTGTGCTGAACTGCTCTAAGATGATATGTTCGTCTCTTTGTTCTTCACCAAAAATTAAATTCTCTGTGCTGAGCTGATTGATTCATGCAATCTTTTGTCTTCACCAAAAATTAAATTCTCCATCAATTTCCCCATTTTTGGTGATGACAAAACATGTGAATAAAAATAGATTTTATTATACTTGTAAGCGATTACAAGTACAATCAGCTTTACAAAAGAAACATAGATCTAAGCCTCAAAACAGCCGTCTCTTTTTAGTGCTACCGCCTTCCCCCTTTTTGGCATCACTAAGGTCCTTAAGGCAATTGTCCATCTGAGCAAGTTGCGATCTGATCGAGGCCATCTCATTTGTAACATACATATGGCTTTCATCAATTTTATGGCCTAGATTAGTTTTCAACGTCGACTGAGAAGTGTTGACGTTGGCCACCACATCATTCATTTTTATGTAGAGTATTTGCCTTAACTGTTGAGAGTCATATTTTAAATACATATGTTCATCCCACATCTTTGTAATGGAGGATTCCAAATATGAAACGACTCTCTTCATCAAGGTAATTTCTTAAATAACATGAAATGGTGCCGGGTACTCGTAGAAATATTGATAGGTTGTTGACCAGCTTGGGCAAGATCTGGTGCCGCTTCCATATCAGCTCTTTGTTTTGTATACTGTACAATTGCTAAGCCTGAAGAACCGGGAACCCGATGTTCCTTATTATTCTCTGAATCTGAAGAATATATATAAATACCCAAATCTGTTGGACTGGACGGGATAGAATCAGCGTGAGCTTGATGCTCATCTCTAGTATCCGTTTGCCCTGCCTCTGGAGCCGGTTGCTCAAACGAATCTGCGGCTTCATCATCTTCCACATAAAAATATTGGACTATTGGTGGAAGCTTTTCAACCGCAATAAGCTCCTGAGCTGGTTGCTCAGTCATCGCTCGCTCTGCTTCCTCAGTTTTAGCAGTGGATCCTAGCTTGAATAATGTGCGCGCCTCAGCCCAGATGACTCCTGGAGTATCATCTGGAGAGAAATTCATAGAGGCTGAGGATTCAGGAACCAAATCCGGTAGACCAGCTTGAAAACGCTGAAACCTATGCTGCTTCATGATCTGGTTGAGCTCTCTTTCTAAGAATTTAATGTACATAAGATCATAATTAGCAGATGGTGCAGCTTTGTCAAATTCTTTCCTATGCTTGCCTACCGCTTCCTGTAGCTGCTCTTCATACAACCTAAACTGGACCAGCAACCGCCGCTGCAGTAACTCAGAGACCTTCTCTGTCTCAGCCCACAACATGAAATCATCTTCTAGTTTAGCCATGCTGTTTATGAGCGTCATTGACTTGATTTCGTTCAGCCTCACATCAGTCCGGACCCATGCCCAACTATCAAATAAAGACATCTTGGAGGACACGAATTCCCAAGCAGATTGAACTACCACTAAACTGTGCTCTTCAACTGGGTTCGGCGGGGCAAAAGCTTCAAGAATCTCTTTGCTCTTTGTAGCAGGGTCAATTTTCGGAAGGAAATGGGTTGCCCAATTACTTTCACTGATTTCCACGGGAGGAAACACCATTACATTCCCATAAATGGTTTATTGCTGGCCAGCTTGTTCACTAGATGGCTGGACTTGTAACGGAAGATTTTTGGATGCTACCTTTGCCTCAGGTAGAATGAGAGCTGATCCAGCTTGGATGGCAGAAAGAGGCTTCACCAACCTAGGCCTCTTGGTCCTCTGCTTCTTCCTGATTTCTGGCAGTCTCAAGGAAACAGCAGACTCAGAGTCAAATGGCGCAAAAATGATTTTGCGTTTAGTAGCTTGGCCACCTGGTTTGGATACAGCTAGCTTCGCCAGGGGATGCTAGTCTGCGTCTGAGCTGGAGCAGCAGAACCCCCTGCCGCTAATTTCTTCTGCGTCAGATTCATATTCTTCGGCTTGACAACTTCATCTGCCTTATCCTCAGATACTTTGCTCGCCTCACCAGATTGGGGAACAGCTTGTTTCTTCTTCAATTAAGTGAGAAGAGACTTGATGTTCAACACTTTAAGGGGATGCAGAGCCACGGACTCCCCAAGGTCCGCTTTGACCAACTTCTCCAGCAGGATGGTGAGATGCACGGAGTACCCTTGAGATTGTTTGCCAAGCTATGAAACCATGGAAATCATGGTTCGAAACAGCACGTGCACCTAGTTAATCTTTAGCCCGACGCTGATCGCCACCATTATGTCAAATCATTATGTAGTCACAACTCGAATGAACCATCTTTGGTAGTCAGAGACTTCGCCACAATATCATTCAGAAGCCTGTATTCCACCTTCATGTCTTTTTTTTTTTGCTTGAAGGCTTGAAAGGAACATTAGTGGCTGAGAACAGAACCTTCATATCTGCCACTACTTGGGCCGAAAGCCCAGAGAAATTGAATACCCCTCCGTGGGAAGATGGAACGTCTCAGTGAATAAGTCCTTAGTTATTACCATTTTCCTATTGGTCGCTATGCTTAAAACCTTCCCTAAAATAACCGTAGCTTTGGCGAAAAACTGATTCAAAGCTTCCTAAAACACAGATCCAGAAACCCCTCATAATCCTCGTAGCCCAGATTCCTCTAGGGTTTTGATCATTCGGACCATGCCTACATCGTCCATACTCAGCACTGAGTCGAAGTTAACCTGAAGAGCATTGATAACAAAGGAAGCCATCTGAAAATATAGAGAGTTAGTAGATTTTGAGTGATGATAGTGTTGAGAGAAAATGTGAATCACCTGAAGAGCATTGATAACAAAGGAAGCCATATGAAATTATAGAGAGTTCGTAGATTTTGAGTGATTATAGAGTTGAGAGAAAATGCGTATCAGCTGCGAGAATGCAAGAGAGTTTGTGAAAAGTGTACTAAGGGGAGAGGGGAGATGAATGGTTTAACGTGTACGAGCGATGAGAGAGAAAAATGTAGTGGACACGTGTCATCCTAAGATTTGAAGAACATTTGAAATTGTTTAGAGAATGATCATCCGATTAAAAGAATTTGAAAGGACAAAATGATCTCAACCGTTCGATTTTTTTACTGTACCAGCACGGAACATTAATTCAAACACCTTGATAATATCTCACTGCATTTATCCCTAATTTGGATCAGATCAGCACAGACCCGACCAGCTCGGAAACATACAATGGAATTTTGTTCTTATCTGTTTGAATTTCTTTGTTCCCCCTTAACAAGAGCTTACAGAACATTACTAAGACATATCTAAGAGACCTAAAATATTTCTAAAGTAAGAAAACTTAGCATCCGGTAGAGGTTTTGTGAAGATATCAGCTACTTGCTGATCTGTTGGAACATTCTCCAGCCGGATGTCCTTTTTCAACGCATGGTCTCTTATGAAGTGATTCCTTATGTCAATATGCTTGGTCCTTGAATGCAGCACAGGATTTTGAGTGATGGAGATTGCACTTGCGTTATCTTAGAAGATGGGTGCTTCAGTTGCAACAATGTTGTAGTCCCTAAGCTGTTGTTGAATCCATAAGATCTGAGCACAGCAGCTCCCGACTGCTAGATACTCTGCTTCAGCTATGGACGTGGCGATGGATGTCTGCTTCTTGCTAAACCAGGAGATTAATCTGTCACCCAAGAATTGACAAGTTCCACTCGTTCTACGCCGATCAATATTATTCAGATGCAGATTACGTGGGATGTAATATTGATCGGCGTAGAACGAGTGGAACTTGTCAATTCCAAAGACTCACGTTCTGAGTGCCCTTTAAATATTTCAGAATACATTTAACAGCAATGAAATGTGATTGTTTTGGATCAGCTTGGAAATGTGCACACATACAGACTACGAACATAATGTCCGGTCTGCTTGCTATTAGATACAGAAGTGATCCAATCATCCCACGATACAAAGTTATCTCTAAGACAGTACCAGCTTCATCTTTGTCCAGCTTGATTGAAGCACTCATGGGAGTAGCTGCTGAAGAGCATTTCTCCATCCCGAACTTATTTAGAAGTTCCTTTGCGTAATTTACTTGATTGATGAATATTCCATCTTCAATCTGCTTCACTTGTAATCCAAGGAAAAATGTCAGCTGCCCCATCATGCTCATCTTGAACTTATCCTGCATCAATTTGGAAAAATTTTCACACAGCTTAGGATTAGTAGAACCAAAGATAATGATGTTCACGTAAATTTGGACCAGTAAGAAATTATTATTCTTAACAAATTTGAATAAGGTCTTATCTATTGAGCCAATAAAAAAATCATGATCAATCAAAAATTTGGACAAAGTATCATACCAAGCTCTTGGTGCTTGTTTCAGGCCGTACATAGCTTTATCAAATTTATATACATATATGATCTACGAAGCCAGGAGGCTGTGCAGCATAAACTTCCTCATTTAGGATTCCGTTTAAGAATGCACTTTTAACATCCATTTGATAAACTTTAAAAAATTTTAAAAGCAGCATATGCAAGAAATATGCGAATGACTTCTAATCTGACTACTGGTGCGAAGGATTCCTTAAAGTCTATCCCTTATTCTTGTCTGTAACCTTGTGCCACTAATCTGGCCCTATTCCTTAATACATTTCCGTTTTCATCTAATTTGTTCCTAAAGACCCATTTAGTACCTATTATGTTCTGATTGGTAGGTTTAGAAACTAGATGTCATACTTTAATATGTTCAAACTGACTAAGTTCTTCCTGCATAGCTTCTATCCAGCTTGGGTCAGCTAAGACTTCATCTATCTTCTTAGGTTCGATATGTGAGATGAATGCAGAATTAAAGTATTCGTCTATCATCTGGCCTCGTGTCCTAAGAGGTGCAGAAGAGTTACTGATGACCAGCTCAGGTGAATGATTCTTATTCCATCGGAAAAACCAGGTCTGTAAGAGGTTTATGTGATTTGATCCTGTTCCCCCTACACTCTTCATGGGTCTTCTTGGATATCTCCTGCTGGGTCTTCTTGGATATCTCCTGCTGCAACAGCTTGGACGTCCTAAACTGGATCAGCTTGGGTGTCTTCAGCTGGATCAGCTTGGATACCTTCTGCTGGATCAGCTTAGATGTCTTCAGCTGGATCAGCTTGTATTCCTTCTGCTAGATCAGCTTGGATGCCTTCTGCTGGATTAGCTTGGGTGTCTTCTGCTGGTCTTCTGACATGTATCTCATTATCACTCGATTCAACAAGGTTAGTGGATTCTAGTCTGTTGCTTATATCATGAATAGATGCAATATAATTTGAAGAAAAACTAGACTCATCAAATTTAACATGTATTGACTCTTCAACTGTCAGCATTCTATTGTTAAAATCACGATAAGCTTTGCTGACAGCTGAATAACCAAGAAAAACGCCAATGTCAGAACGTGAATCAAAAGCAGTTAAATGCATTTTACCATTGTTATGAATGTAATAACGACAACCAAAAACTTTAAAATATGCAATGTTTGGTAGTTTTCCATTCCAGATCTCATACGATGTCTTGCCCCGTTTCTTAATCATAGATTTTGTTCTGTGTATAGCATGCAGTATTCACCGCTTCAGCCCAAAACTTTTGAGAAATCCCGGAATCAGTAAGCATAGTTCTTGCAGCATCTTTTAAAGTACGATTACGACGCTCAGTGAGCCCGTTTTGTTTAGGTGATCTAGCTGCTGAGAACTCATGCCTCATTCCTTTATGTTCAAGATACGAGGATAATTTTTGATTTAAAACTCAGTGTCACGATCACTCCCAATACGATTGATAGAAAAATAACATTTTGAACTCGATTTAAAAGATTTATCAGCTGTCCACAGTCTGATATTTTGATTTTAAAATATTACCCAGGTAAACCTGGAGTAATCATCGACAATTACTAGGGCGTACTTCGTTCCCCCTAAGCTGGTTACCTGGACATGGCCAAATAGGTCCATGCGTAATAGTTCCAAGCTTCGGGAAGAAGAGTTACAACCCTTGTTCTTAAAAGTAGACCTGACTTGCTTTCCAAGCTGACATGCTGAACAGAGTTTATCTTTTGTAAAATCAATTTTGGGCAGACCGATGACCAAATCTTGCTTACACAGACTGGCTATAGTTTTAAAATTTGTATGATTCATGCGTTTATGCCACAACCATGCTTTAGTAGATCAGCAACTAAACATGTAGGTTCAGTTACCAGCTGATCTGACCAGTTCACTTTGTAAGTGTTGCTCGATCTGTGTCCTGTTAGAACAGTCATACCAATTGGGTTCTGAACTGTGCATGTGTGTTTGTGAAAATTTACCACATAATCATTATCACACAATTGACTAATGCTAATCAGATTATAGCAAATATTTTCAACAAAAAGCATGTCTTTAATGATAACATTACCATGGACAGTCTTACCCTTGCCCACGGTTTCACCTGTTGAGTTATCGTCGAAGATGATTTTTGGTCCTTGGTGTATTTGATGTCTGAAAGCAACTTGTGATTATCGGTCATGTGTCTGGAGCATCCACTGTCCAGATATCATTCTGATGCCTTGAACACCTGCAATCAGAAAATAAATTTTTGGTACCCAATTTTACTGGGTCCAAATTGGATTAACCCTTTCAGGACCCATACTTGAATTAAATTGACAGTTTTTCCCATGTATGTTTCCACTAAGGTACGTGAAAAATTAGTGTGCGATCTTTTGAATCTTGGTTTTGTACTCTAACCTTTCATATCGCGTCCGTGCTGAACTGGTCAGTTCTTTCTTACCTTCGTTGACCCTTGCCTAAGCTGGTTCAGATCAGGCGACTGCGGACCAGATTTTAATCTGTCCTTGTCCAGCCTATTCTTAAGCCAGCTCGGCTTAGAGTTCTCAGGTTGAGTATAGCCAATAACTTGCTTACCATTCTGGTTCAGATTAGATGAATTATGGGCATCATATGTTACCGACTCAAGTGTATCAAGTATCACACTGGCTTTGACAAAAATCATCCTTTTGAGCTTGTTATTAACCAGATCTGATTGAGTACAAGTATCACTAGAGCTGCTCTCGCTAGAGCTGAAGCCCAATCCAGTCCTGTCATTAAATGGCTTCTGGACTTCATGCAGCATGCCTAATGAAACAGAAGATTTTGTCTAAGAGCTCATCACTTATTTAATCTATCATTTTCAGATGTGAGCTCATTAGACTTAGTTCTTAAAGATTCATTCTCCATTTGTAGCCTATCAACTCAATCTTCAGACTGTCTGAGTCATCAAGCTGTGAACAACTTGCGTCATCTAACTTATCTTTCAGACACTTGTTTTCAGCTTTAACATTCTTGAAAGTCTGAGATAAATTCTTGTACTCATGGACCATCTCATTTAGTGTTTAGACTAAGTTCTCACGTGAAAATTCAACATTAGAGAAGTCAAATACCTCATCATTGTCATCTGCCATTAGACAATTAATTTCTTCTTCCTCACTGTCGCTTGATGAGCTGCAGGAAGTGCTTTCATACGAGTCCGAATCAGCCCACTTTCTGTTACTCTCTTCAGCAACCATGGCTTTCTGATCTCTTCTTTTCCTGAATGTCTTCTTATCTGGTCTGCTAAACCTCTTCTCCGATGACTTCTTGTCATCTTTCTTCGATTTAGTACAGTCTGCAATAAAATGACCAGACCTGCCACAGTTATAACATTTAGAGTCAGTAGTAGTCTGTTCAGTTTTATGAGATTTATTTGAAAAATATGGGTTTTGAGTTCTTCTCATGAATTTCCCAAACTTTTTAATGAAGAGGGACATGGCATCATTGCTGATCTGTTCTACGGTCTTTTGTGATTTTTCTTCTGCAGTAACAAGGGCCTTGGTTGACTGAGGGGTTGATGGCTCGCCCTCTGATCTGTTTTCCAGCTTAAATTTGTACGCCTTCAGATCTGCAAACAGATCGTGTAGCTGCACCTTGCTCAGATCCTTGTCCTCCTTCATCGCCATTGTCTTGACATCCCACTCTTTGGGAATAGCTTTCATCACCTCAAGGCCACTTCCTTGTTGGTGCAATCTCTCCCAAGAGCTGCGAGTTCAATAATAATTTTGCTGAAATGCTCACTAAACTCGGCCATCGATCTCCAGCCTTCATCTTTATCGTGTCAAACTTCTGGGTAGTCACCATCAGCTTTGTTTCTTTTGTTTGCTCATTTCCTTCACAAAGCTAAGTGATCTTCTCCCAGATCTCATTGGCCGTTGAACAAGTCTTTATTTTACTGAACATATTTCTGTCCAGTGTTTTGAAGAGGATATCTTTAGCTATATTGTCGAGGTTTGCTTTCCTCTTATCCTCTGTTGTCCATTCAAATCGTGGCTTTTCCACCATATGTGGAGCATAGTCGAAAACTGCTACTGCTGTGTTTGCTTTCAGGATCTTTATGGGTCCATCTGTGATGACGTACCACATGTCATCGTCCAACACTGCCAAATGTTCCTGCATGCGAATTTTCCAGTCATCATATTATTCTTCACAGAACATAGGAATTTTGTTTGAAGATGTGGATGGTGTCATTTAAAAAGGTATGTGAGATAATTTTTTTTTAAAGTTCGAAAGACTGAGTTTCCTCTGCTCTGATACCACTTGTTGGAATTGAAAACACAAATTTTGGAGTTTACAAGGTGGGGGGAGGGGTTGAATAAACTCCATTAAAAAATTGTGTTTTAAAAACTGTTTGCGATTAAGATGAGTTAACAGCCAACTGCTCGTACTCAATCACTCTGTTTCCTTCAACAATAAAAATTTTTTTATGCGGAAAAAGTTCAATCAAACAGCGAACGTAAAATTAATGTGTGTAAAGAAAATGATATGGACAGATTTGTTTATGGAAGTTTGAAACAATGCTTCTACGTCTCCCCTTCTTCCTAACAAGGAAGGATTTCCACTAGAAGGATTTTATTTATACAACCACTTGTACAAACCCACTCAGGCAGGCTACACCTGAGCTGAACTCCTAGTCTCACAATACACCAGCATGCAGGTTGTGTTTTACAGATTGTTTTAGACTATCTCAAGAATAAGAATTTTAGTACAAAGCCAAATAAAGTTTCAGCAACAAGCTGAACACTTATACAGAATTGAATAGCAGATTGCTTTCTGAGCTTGTTTAGTTTGAGTTGCTGAAGTTCGTAGAATTTTCTGTTTCGCGTATTTTTTCTGAACTGATTGGCTTCTTCAATTTATACTCTTTGGATCCAGCGGTAATAAATGTCATCAGTAGACACGTCGTATAGATCCAAAGGATTTGTCTGCCGAGTTAATGCTTGTATTGTTCACATACATTAAATGATTTCCTCTTTTAGCATACATTCCATCATTCTCAGTTGAAGACAAATCTTTGGTATATCTGGAATTTGCTAAAAGTAGTCCCAACGAATACGAAGAGATCTTGAGAAGTCAACACATAATATAAAGTTAATTGTTGTATATGATACCTCAAAATCTGATCGTGTGTATCCTGAGCTAATTTCAGCTTAGTTCTAATCTGAAATCCCTTTATCTTAGTTGTATTTACTCAGCTTGACTCCGATTTGATCACAAGCTGATTTCTCTGTGCTGAACTACTCTAATCCACTCTAAGCTGATCTGTTCGTCTCTTTGATTTTAGTATTATAGTTTTTAGTCTTTGTTCATTTGCTTCTCTGATCAGATCGCGGTATGTAGGACTGTTGTTCTGAACCGATTCTGCATCGAGCTGGTTTATCCGAGTTGTTCTCTCAGCTGATCTGATATCACACTTCTCGCTCTAAGTTGATATGTCTGAGCTGATTTATCTGAGCTGGTCTCTCAGCTGATATGATACAAAGCCCGCTTTATCTGTTCTGTTCAGATTCTTTCTGCACTTTTCATCTGATCTGATTATGTTATGTTCTTATCTGGACTTATCTTAAGCTGATTTGTCACTACTAAGCTCCGATCAGAAATCCCTGAGCAGGTTGGTCCTTAACCAGCTTACTTACGATCTAAAATCCCTGAGCTGGTTTTTCCTTAACTAGCTTAGCTCCATTCTAAAATCCCTGAGCTGGTTTGTCCTTAACCAGCTTATCTCCGATCTAAAATCTCTGAGCTGGTTTTTCCTTAACCAGCTCAGCTCCGATCTAAAATTCTTGAGCTGGTTTGTCCTTAACCAGCTTAGCTCCGATCTAAAATTCATGAGTTGGTTTGTCCTTAACCATATTAGCTTTGATCTAGAATCCCTGATCTGGTTTGTCCTTAACCAGCTTAGCTTCGACCTGATCTGATTGATTAATCTCCGAGCTGATTGATTCATGCAATATTTTGTCTTCACCAAAACTTAAAAACTCCATCAAAGGCTACATATACACTGAAGATTCAGAATAAGAAATTGTGACAACGAAAGAAATACAACGCAAAAAACATAACACGTGATACAAAAGGCAAAACGATTGAAAATTCTATCGCGTACGAAAAACTTCACTGTTCATCATCTTCTTTGTACGAATTTTCTCCCAAACACTTAAAGTAATTTTTCTGAGTTGTAACCATACTCTGTAGTGTCTGCTTATTCAAGTGTATGTCAAAAACAGAGTGTGAAGAGCGAGCATAGCTTGATCAGCTCAGAGCTGATAACTGTAAAGAAGAACAGATCACGTGTCTGTAAATTATCATAGAGTGCTAGGAGTTTTCACAGTTGCGACTGCTGAGATTGGGTTATTACAGGAGCTACTGTAAACAAATTCTTCTAGTGAAATCCTTCCTGAACTAGGAAAGAAGGGGAGACGTAGGAGTTTCAGCTACGAACTTCCATAAACAAACTCTCGTCCCTTTATCTTTTTACTGCTTTCAGTTTTCAAATCGGTTATCTGTTCAATTGAATTCTTTCCGCACTTATTTGTGTTACTCGAGAGAACAGAGCACGCTGAGATCCTCCAAGCTGGTAACTCAGATTAGAGTTAAGCCGAAGGCTTGTAAAATTATTTTAAAGGAGTTTTCGTGAAAATTGGGAAAGGAGTTCATTCACCCCCCCTCTGAACTCCCGATCTGTATTTTAACGCTCTTTTCGATCCAACATAGTGGAATTGCTTCCTATGATATAAGCTCTTGCAAACACTCTTCAATATCATATTATTGTTTTATAATAATATTAAGTATTATGAATGAATGCTAGTTAGTATATTATCAAATTAAGTATCATATTTCATTGATACCGGAGTATTATGATGAATACTACTTTTATTGGATGATTAATAATAGTATTGTGGATAAATAGTAATATGTAAGCTTTTAAGAAAATTACGCATGACTTTTGTTTTATAATGATGTTAAAAGGTTAACTATAATTTCTTACGAAATAGGGTATCTACGGGGTCAAATATATGTTATCCCAATTTAGATAGTCTAAGGTTAAATTGAGTATCTATTTATGTTATATGGTGTGAAGGAAATATAATTTTCCATATATTAAGTCACACGATAAGGTATTAAAGTTATCGTAATACATCTTCAATGGAAAACACAACATGACTTCTTTTTATGATAACTAATAAAAGATTAATTGTATTATTATTACCATATTCAGGTATACAAGATGCCAAATCAGATATCTCTATCCCAATTTGGGTAATTTTTATGTTAAATTAAGTGTTTTATTTGTATTTTCAGGGTTAGTGAGGAACATGTCTTATGTATGTCTCAATCACATTAAATAAGTTACCAAAATAGATCAAAAACAATAATATGACTTTATTTATGGTGAGTCAACTTAAAGATAACATATTTCTTAGCATATTTGGTTATACATGAGGCCAAGAATTAAAAACTAAAAATTAAATATCCAGAAACTGTCAGGACCGATGCTCTTAATCACGGAATAAGCACGCAAAATACAGAAGCTTAAAAGTGCTAAATTTTCTTTTTGGCTGAATGAAAATCTATCATTCAAAATAGGCTCATACTTAAAATAATGACTTTGAATCAAACGTATGCGGCAAATATCAACCACAGCAATATATACATGCATACAGACTCAATCGAATCAGGAATACAACAACTACTCAGGATATCCCCTGGTAATGACTTGATACTGCATATATATAATTGGGAACTCAACCCGCGGGGCCTCACCAGCTGATGCATCACTCAAACCAGCTAGTCTACCTGCAAAGGCTTGCAATGGCCAACACATGGCCAAATCAGCCCCAAGGAAAAAACAACGAGGTCAAACCTCAGTACGAAGAGCAATCATCATACATCTATCAATTAAAGCATGAAAAATGTGTCGTGCAATGCATGAAGCGTACAACGAAGAATCATCGGCTGGCAAAAGATCACAACAGACTCAGCTGTGACTCATCAAATCAGGAATCCACGGAGCTCAAGAAACATCTAAACAGCTGCAGATTCGAAACTCAAGGCACAGCAAATCTGCTGGCAGAACAGAATCTCAGTAGCCACGCGCAGTGCCAAAGGCCCAATAGCCAACTCATCCCACTGGTTCACTAGCTCATGAGAGTGGGAGAGCTATGCACTTCTGTTAGAGTAGATGCCCAACTAGCCAAATTGTGGCGTGTGGGTTTTTATTGACTCTTGTGTACAACAATCTTTATATATGATATTCGCAATTCTTTATGACATTCTTTATTTTCATTATGATTATAATGTTAACAATTGTGTTGGATAAAGACCTAGAATGCGCCATAGTGTATGTTAGATGTGATAGTGTATATGATGGCTATCATGAAACACATCTAATAGTCACTGTGCATTCTGAACACGTTCCTAGTCGATTGGGCCGTCAAAATGAGGATAAGGCCGCCCGAGCTTGAGACTAGCATCTGCGATGTGAAGTACCATGTTTCATTGGTAGAGAACATTGTGATTTTCTGAGCATGCAGATGGATAGTGACCTGGTGATCTATCGAACTACCCTCGTTCGGACTTTCCAAGTGGTTACCATTTGTCGAGTGGATAAGTCCGAGGTCTTGGTTGTACTGATTAGTCCTCACTACTCGAAACGCCATTGAGACTCTACATGATAGGCACCTCACTTTGACCCGTTTTCCGACGGTCATTAGGCGGCGGGATTGTGTGAGGTCCCGATGCATGTAGGAGTCGATGCTTCGTTGTCGAGGATTCATCGCTCGCTCTCATGCGTGGATATCCTATGCTATCTGAGGGAATAATAGTATATAAATCTCTGGCCAGAGTATTGGATGTGTTTTAGGTAAATGGGTTGACCTAGTTACACTCGCGATGTCACTATTCAATCTCCAAGATGTATGCATAGCTATCGGATCTCTAGCGACTCTCGATTTACCAATGGTCGTTGATCTGATCGGGATATATGTGTTGAAAGGACCGTACTGTACGCTAACCACGACCAAATGGTTCTTGCAGGCACTATCAGTGATACCTAGGGGATCATGGGGCGATGTTGCTAGGCGCTTTACCATGATCCGATGGACAAGTCCGAAATTGTGATTTCGGAGTCACAATGGTTGTGGGCCCACGGCTAGCTGTATCCCTGAATCATTGAGGGTCACACAAGTACTGGATTCATGATTCCCGCACGGAAACTGAGCTCAACGTGTTGAGCATAGGAGGAGGATTTTAGGGAGTGCGACTTCCTAAAAGTCAACAGGGGTCAAATTGCGATTTCCCAAAGTTGAGGGGCTAAACTGTAATTTTGGTCTAGGATATCTTAAAAATTGTTTTTCGCATCATAATATTCAGTTTTGGAAACTGAGTCGATCGGTCCTATCTGATCGTCGATCGGAGTTATGATGAAACCGTGGTGATTTAATTGAATCGGATGTTCATATGGACTTGGGCCTGACCCAAGTCCAGATGGGCCGGACCAAGCCCACTACAAGTCTACTAATTAAAGACTTAGGGCATTAATCACTAGACTTGATCACTCATTAAACCCTAGCCTCCAAAACAGCCGCCCACCTCCTCTCCTCTCGGCCGAACCCACGCGCCGCCGTCGGCCACCCACGCGCCGCCGCCTCTTCGCCGGACTTGTTCCGGCCACCGCACTAAGGAGATTCCGTCCATGGTGAATTTGTTAGATCTTCTAGTGCAGACTGACAAAGGAATCGTAATTTCGGTCGTGGACCTGATTAGACGATCTACCGCCGCCTACCTTTTGAAGTGCCGGTTTCCTTGTGAAACTGGTCGGAGCCAGGCGCCTAGACGCCAGCAAGGTAACGATTCGAACATCCTATGTATGTTTATCGTTGATTATTTGTAATGTATTGAACGTATCTCGGGGCAATTTTAACTTCCGCTGCGTTCACGGGAAACGGGATCCGGATCCGCCATTCGTCAACAGTGGTATCAGAGCCAAGGCTCGGATCCTTCAATACATTTAGTGCCTGAATTGTATCGAATCTCGGATTTCAGAATTGAAAACAAAAAAAAAATTTAGGGACGGCCGACTCCGCCGCACGCGGCGGCCCATCACGCGCGCGATAGCGCGCGCTGGCCGCACATGGTGGCCGGCCGTGGCCAGCGGCCTCGCGCAAGTCGTTGCGTGGTGGTGCGCAATCTGTGCGCCATGCTTGGTGCACGGTGGCGGCTGGAGATGCCTTGCACGTCGAGAGGAGGTGCCGCGCTTGGCGCGGCAGCGTGCGGCCATGCGCCGCTCGCTATGTTGGCGGCGGCCGTCGTACGGTGAATCTCCGGCAGCGATGCGAGGGCTATTTTTCTTCTAGGTTAAGTTCGGGCCTGTCCCGAGCAGCCCATGAATTTTTCGGGCCAATATTCGGTATTGGGCCGATTTTGGTCGGACCAAAATTGATTTTGAAATTTTTGAGATTTTGGGCCTAAAATTGGTTTAAGCCCAATTTGATGCAATTAAAATTACAAAATGTGATTTTAGTTATGAAATATGATTTTATAATTAAAATATGATTTTAATGATTAAATTTGATTTTATCGACAAAATGCGATTTTATTTATAAAATGCGATTTTATAATTAAAATATGATTTTGTAGGAAATTATCAAATTTGATTTGATTATTTAAATTTATGTAAATTAATTAGATTGATTGCATGTTTGGGATGATCGAGAGCCGTGCCCGATGTGTTAGGTGTATGCTATAGGTTTTGCGATTTCGGTTGTAATTATATTGTTGATATCATTTAAAATGGGTCTGTTTATGGCCCGTTCCCACCCCTACAAATCTGTATCCATATGTGTCATGGCAATTTAAATGTAAATTACTAGATTTAGTGGGAGGACAATTGAAGACGGTGGACGTGACAATCAAAGATATTGAAGACCGAAGATCTGTAAAACCGGAAGCAATTATAATAGGATTGCATTGCATATTGCATCTCACCTAGGACTGGACCCAGGTCCATGATTGAAAACCACGGACCGCATAGCTCTCGCGATCGATCATCCCAATTTTTATATATACGATATATATGTTTAGTTGAATCCGCATGTTTCAAATTGTGATTTAAAATTGCATTAGACCAAATTTTCAAAAAATAAAATCCCTCGTTTTGAATATGATTTAAAACTAATATCAAGATTAAAAGTTTATTTGATAAACTAAGGGAATTTAAACCTGTTTAAATTATCCCTACCTTCCATCAACAATGGGTGTACGCCGATGCTACCCGCATACATGGCCCGGCTCATATTATTGAGGGGATTATGTATGCTGGAAAAAGCTGTACACGTCATTGACACTCGTTGTGAGTCGGT
Organism: Dorcoceras hygrometricum; assembly: GCA_001598015.1. Lineage (NCBI taxonomy): Eukaryota > Viridiplantae > Streptophyta > Magnoliopsida > Lamiales > Gesneriaceae > Dorcoceras > Dorcoceras hygrometricum. The sequence continues at coordinate 27,235 of KV009460.1, read as the reverse complement.
TGGAACTCCCTTTAACGTTGTCTCATATTATTGGGGACGTTAAGGGGACCGTCCTTCACGACTCAACATTGATAGGTCATCTTGACACGTGACAGTAATCGGCGTCATATTATTGGGCCCTTACTGGACGTGAGGTAAATACATGGAGGTTGCACCGGTTGCAATTGGGTTCTACCTTTTGGGGGTCATGGTTGGCTGATATTATTCGGGACCATGATCGCTTGATTGGACTCCGTGTGCCCACTAAGGAAACTTGTTTTCCCGATTTCATTAGAGGATTGTGAAATCGTTAAAATAGTGGGAGGGTAATTCATAAAACTAAATGACCTTGTTTTATGTCTTAGCGCTTTTCATATATAGTTAGTAATGCATGTCTGTTTTTCTTTTCAGTATAAACTGCTTTAAAATGTCTTCGATCAAAAACCCACTCGCTGCTATACTGGATAGCAACAAGTTCACCGGTCTGAACTACCAAGACTGGCTTCGAAACCTCAACATTGTGTTGGCTTCGGAGAAACTTCTCTATACGATAGAGAAGAGTCCTCCGAAGGAAGCCCCTGCCGGTATCAGACCTGAGGAGCTGATTACGCTTCAACAATGGTGGGACGACAAGCTTAAGACTCGATGCTATGTGATGACATTGATATCCAACGAAATGCAACGGCGCTTTGAGAAGACGAAGTATGCTGCTGACATACTCTTTCATCTCAAGGAACTGTATGGGGAGAACTCTCGACATGAGAGGTTCACCGCTGTCAAGGAACTTATGACGAGCCGCATGCACGATGGGACTTCGGTCCACGAGCATGGGGTTCGTATGATTGGGCTCGTTGAAAAGCTGGTGGGCCTTGATATCACACTTCCACACGAGCTGTCTGTGGATGTGCTTCTCCTCTCACTACCCGCTGCATTCGACCCCTTTGTGGTCAAATTCAATATGAACAAGCTGGCAGCCACCCTTGAAGAGGTGGTTAACATGCTGGTCGTGTTTTAGGGAACCATAAAGAAGGACAAGCCCGTCCTCCTTATGGGCTCTTCTTCCTATGCGAAGAAGGGGCCCAGACGCAAGGGTAAGAAGCGTTCGGCCCCTGCGAAGGAGGAAAAGCCCACTAAGAAGCCCAAGGCAAAGGCTTCCAAGCCAAACAAGTCCGAGAATGTTTGCCACC
>KV009460.1:11621-22819 GCA_001598015.1 Dorcoceras hygrometricum | reverse complement strand
CGCAATTCTTTATGACATTCTTTATTTTCATTATGATTATAATGTTAACAATTGTGTTGGATAAAGACCTAGAATGCGCCATAGTGTATGTTAGATGTGATAGTGGATATGATGGCTATCATAAAACACATCTAATAGTCACTGTGCATTCTAAACACGTTCCTAGTCGATTGGGCCGTCAAAATGAGGATAAGGCCGCCCGAGCTTGAGACTAGCATCTACGATTTGAAGTACCATGTTTCATTGGTAGGGAACATTGTGATGTTCTGAGCATGCAGATGGATAGTGACCTGGTGATCTATCGAACTACCCTCGTTCGGACTTTCCAAGTGGTTACCATTTGTCGAGTAGATAAGTCCGAGGTCTTGGTTTTACTGATTAGTCCTAACTACTCGAAACGCCATTGAGACTCTACATGATAGGCGCCTCACTTTGACCCGTTTTCCGCTCACTTGGGGTCATTAGGCGGCGGGATTGGGTGAGGTCCCGATGCATGTAGGAGTCGATGCTTCGTTGTCGAGAATTCACCGCTCGCTCTCATGCGTGGATATCCTATTCTATCTGAGGGGATAATAGTGTATAAATCTATGGCCAGAGTACTGGATGTGTTTTAGGTAAATGGGTTTACCTAGTTACACTCGCGATGTCACAATTCGATCTCCAAGATGTATGCATAGCTATCGGATCTCTAGCGACTCTCGATTTACCAATGGTCGTTGATCTGATCGGGATATATGTGTTGAAAGGACCGTACTGTACGCTAACCACGACCAACTGGTTCTTGCAGGCACTATCAGTGATCCAGAGTACTGGATGTGTTTTAGGTAAATGGGTTTACCTAGTTACACTCGCGATGTCACAATTCGATCTCCAAGATGTATGCATAGCTATCGGATCTCTAGCGACTCTCGATTTACCAATGGTCGTTGATCTGATCGGGATATATGTGTTGAAAGGACCGTACTGTACGCTAACCACGACCAACTGGTTCTTGCAGGCACTATCAGTGATACCTAGGGGATCATGGGGCGATGTTTCTAGGCGCTTTACCATGATCCGATGGGCAAGTCCGAAATTGTGATTTCGGAGTCACAATGGTTGTGGGCCCATGGCTAGCTGTATCCCTGAACCATTGAGGGTCACACAAGTACTGTATTTATGATTCCCGCACACAAGTACTGGATTTATGATTCCCGCACGGAAACTGAGCTCAACGTTTTGAGCATAGGAGGAGGATTTTAGGGAGTGCGACTTCCTAAAGTCAACAGGGGTCAAATTGCGATTTTCCCAAAGTTGAGGGGCTAAACTGTAATTTTGGTCTAGGATATCTGAAAAAAAAATTTCGCATCATAATATTCAGTTTTGGAAACTGAGTCGATCGGTTCGAACTGATCGTCGATCGGAGTTATGATGAAACCGTGGTGATTTAATTGAACTGGATGTTCATATGGACTTGGGCCTGACCCAAGTCCAGATGGGCCGAACCAAGCCCACTACAAGTCTATTAATTAAAGACTTAGGGCATTAATCACTAGACTTGATCACTCATTAAACCCTAGCCTCCAAAATAGCCGCCCACCTCCTCTCCTCTCGGCCGAACCCACGCGCCACCGTCGGCCACCCACGCGCCGCCGCCTCTTCGCCGGACTTGTTCCGGCCACCGCACTGAGGAGATTCCGTCCGTGGTGAATTTGTCAGATCTTCTAGTGCAGACTGAAAAAGGAATCGTAATTCCGGTCGTGGCCCTGATTAGACGATCTACCGCCGCTACCTTTTGAAGTGCCGGTTTCCTTGTGAAACTGGTCGGAGCCAGGAGCCTAGACCCCAGTAAGGTAACGATTCAAACATCCTATGTATGTTTATCGTTGATTATTTGTAATGTATTGAACGTATCTCGGGGCAATTTTAACTTCCGCTGCGCCCCCGGGAAACGGGATCCGGATCCGCCATTGTTGCCAACAACTTCGTCCCATGGCAGCAAAACCAGAGTGTGGGAACTACCCACTTAGTATCTCAGCGGGTACAATCGAGAGTGTGGAAGTTACCCACTCTGTCTCCAACCTGCTCAACATCACACAATCTGGTACTCATGGATCAACCACAAACGGCTAGCAAAGGTACAGGCTCAATATGCTATAAATGTATGCAATGCCAACAAACTCATGCATCAGCATACAATATGGCACATGCAAATAAGAATGACACAACAATATCAGAAAATCATCACATAATATACGGCTAAGCTGACTCAGCTCACAGCCAGTACATAATACACAGTATTTCAGTTCACGTTGGAAATATTCTCATGCTATACACGATTAGGCAAATCAGCACACAGTCGGGAACACAACATGCATAGCACAACTCAGTGCAAGCAGTAAAGGATACAGAAACTCGGCATATACACGACAAGGGTAAGGCCACTCAGCCTACACTACGCTCACATGATTATCCCAAGATGTAAATACAAGGACAATACGTACCTTGTGCATATCTTACCAAAACCTCAACTTCAGGCTCACGGCTGATAGCAGAAAGCACTCGCTACGACGCTTAAGTCTCGGCCAACAACTCAGGGCCAGCAGCTCACAGCCAAGCCACACGAGGGCTACTAATTTGCACAACATTTAAGAAATCAGCTCAACTCAATTTCAAAAGCTCACACAGCTCTCAACCGAAGCTTCACAACATGGCCAGCTGCTGCAACTAATGACAGAGCACTACCCCGCTCAAAGTTAAACTCTAAGAACGGAAACTAACACCAGCAGAACACGGTTACCTGAATCGAAGTTCAGCTCGGTCGAAAATTGTGAAACACAGCCAACACAGCTTCTCAACGACTTCCACCGTCCGGCCTCCTCTCGGCTCCAAACTTGTACTGAAATGTTGCTCCTGAAGAGTGGTTTCCAACCGAGGTACCCTATCTCAAAACTGATCGACCAAACTCCGACGATCTGGAAGATATAGGGATGGGTGAACAGTAACCGCTAGGGTTTGGAAAATATATGTCGGGAGCTTCCAAAAGAATATATGGAGAAGTGTGGTCTAAAATGACTAAGTGTTGGTCAAAGAGAGGGTATTTATACTCACGCTCAACAGACCACGCTCTCAGTAGATTATAGCTACAGTGGTGTCAGATCAGCTCAGACCTCCTCACTGTATTCAGCCCAGGCAAAGCAGCTCAGCTTGCGCATTTGAAACAGTTCCCATCTGTTTAGCTTTCGCACGTGGTTCAGTTCACACGTACATCTAGCTCACGAACCACACAGCTCTAGTGCGCTAAAAGATCTCGCGCACTACTCCAGCTCAGGAAGAATACGATCAGCTCTCACCAAAGCTGACCACTACCAACAGCTTACACCCGACTGATCTTCCCCATCAGCTTTCGTTCAGACCTGACCGTACAAACAGCTTGCCCACGCACAGGGGAACAGATCACACTAGAAGACCAGATCACCCGCTCGGAATAGGGTAAACTACATAGTACCACCAAACAGCTTGCGCATCAAATCTCGCACTAACAATCAGCTCAGGATGCTCTATCCAGCTTACGGCAACCAAAACAGCCCGCAACGCTCTCTGCTCGTAGCACCTAAGCTCGGGGAAGCTCGCAGCTACCGACCAGATCACACACTGACCAGCTTAAGATCTCCAGAACAGTAAGTGTAAGGACTGGACTTTTTCTAACTTAAATTAATAAGTTTTGGGGTTCGAATTGAATGAATCTAAAAGTTTGTACGTGGATCACAACAAACAATATACAATTTATGGACTGAATTGCAAAATGATAGAATTTTTTTTCATAGAACTGAAATAAAACAAAACAGATATGCTCAAATGATTACGTGGAATACATATAACATTCAAAAGTACAATTCTATTCAGATTACGTCAAAACAAGAAATCGGTAATCTGTTATGTTTCGAAAGCTTATAACTATATTTATGTACAACAAAAACAAAAGAGACTGAAAACTGAACGGAAGCTCTTGTTTACAATAAACAGAACTGAACACAGAACTGAAACTGATGTCCACGATAAACACCTCCGATATGTTCCAGCTCACACCATCCAGCTCCCTACTGTTAATCACCTGCACTCAAGAAAACTAGTGAGCCTAGGGGCTCAGCAAGTAAATCTGGAATAACAATTACAGGTAATGCAAGCATATCAATAAATTTATCTGTACTGTAGTTCAAATCTGAAAAAAACGTATACTGAATACGATAATCTGGAAATCTGTAAACTGAGAAGCTTGAAAAGCTGAACAGTATAAACTGTTAATCTGGAGAATCTGAAAGCATAACTGCACATGATTGAAAACATTTAATTGTTTTTAAAAGGAAAGATCTTAAGTATTTTCTCAGAGTCATGATCAAAATCACCTTGCGCTCTGTTCTTATCATTTAATCGAAATATGAATTAGACACCTGTACATAGTTCAATGTCGTTTGATCAAACTGTCATATGATATCAGGAATAGGGAACAAGTCCCATCTATCGCTGTGAAGGGTATGCAGTTCGTCAACCACAACATGGTCCCTCCCGATTTGAAAGGGGCACACTGGTTCGTCAGCCAACGTCCTCTCCTTTTCCTTTGTGACCATCTGTTTTCTATGCCAAAATCTCTTAACATTCTGTAAAACTTTCTTTTCTTTCTTTTCTGAAACTTTCTTTTCTTTCATTTCTTGATCTGAAACAGATCTCTGTCAATTATGGTTTGCTGTTTTAAAACCCTATTTGATGTTCAAGAACAATTGGAAATTCATTGGATTTCAATCGAAGAAGAATACTGAAATCAGCTCTGAGTATGACAATACACAAGCGTACCCAATTTCGGTAGAAAATAAGATCTGGACTGTTTGGTAAACTCAGATTTGGAAAATCAACATGACTTAAATGAACAGTTCAGGTTTTGATGGTCAAACGAAGTCAACTCAAACTTGGAATACGAATTCAGATCTCAACATATCGAAAAAGAATCAGATATCGAACTTAGCTTGAAATATCAAAACTCATAAGCTTTCCTTAATATGAAGAAATCGAAAATATCTAAGGAAAACTCCAGAAAAAAGAAATGACGAAGCTACTTGTAAGCTACTGACGAAATACTAAAGGAAAATCACGTAAGCTTCTTGTGAGCTGCTTAAAAGAATATCCTAGAAAACTCAGGATAGAAACAGGACGAACATCATCAAACATTTTCTAACAAATTTTCTGAATCAAAATCTCTGCAAACACATACTTTTTATCAATACATCTTACTTCTTTCTACGTTTCGAAGAACATCAAAAACTCAGTTCTCAAACCTTTAAAACACATACAAACATGCAGCAGAACAATATATGCTTTCAAGAGTGTAGCAAGAAACAGAGTTTACTTGCCTTAATCTGCGACAATAATTACAGCAAGCGTTCCTAGCCTTGATCAACACACAACCCGTTCACTTCCTGTGAAAAGTTTTGAAAGCTTTTGTTCGGTTTTCTTGCAGAGAGCACCGCTTGTGAAAAGTGAAATATTTGAGAATGAAATATGAATGAAGTGTTTTGGCAGCTTTTATATGAAATCTGAAATCTAATTTTTAAACGTGTTTTATTTAAAAAGTGCTAAAAATACTTAAAAAGTGCTACTCAAATTTTAAAGCAACTAAGGTGAAATCGGAACCATTTTTATTTGAAAGAGGAAATAAATCAGCTTGTCTGGACCGGCTGGGCAGCTCTCATAATCGTGTCTCAAATCTGAAAAATCAACTACACGAAAGCTGATTAAAAATAGCATTTCAAATAGATCTCTCAATTCTTTAAACTTTCTAATTGTCGATTTAAATGTTTCTGGACGTTACAGTAAGCGCTTCCTAAACTCAGCTTACACTGCTCAGCTTAGGCCAACCAGCTCAGGTCACGTACTCTCTTCTCCGCTAGTCGTACTTACATCAGCTTAGAGTGCTTAACTCAACACGCATAACTCAGGTCAGCTTGTGATTCTCTATTCAGCTTTCGCTGTCTCATCCAGTACTCTACGCCTTCAAATCAGCTTACGCACCCAGGTCTCAAGGTACGTACTCAAACCAGCTTGACATGGTCAACCTACCTCTCCAGGGTCAACACAGCTCGTGACCTAGCTTCAGGACCAAAGCTATATCCAGCTTATGCCTACATCCTAAACTGCTATCAGCCCAAACCGCTCCACTGGACTAGTTCGCGCTACAGCAGCATCAGCTCGCAAACTCAACACAGCACAGTGTTAATCTGCAGCTTGCACCTGATCGGGTCCAGCTCGCAACTACTCAACAAGCTTCCAAGCTGAATTCTACAAACTATACATCAAGTGCCGTCCGAGCTACAACAGAAGCTCCAGCAACTTTAAACAGCTTGCTATCCTAATATCAGTACAGACCACTGAACCAGCTCGCACCCGTGCTGGTCTAGACTGAAATCCAAAGTAGCTTCCTGCATCACCAGCTTAGCATGAACTGTAGGATCAGTTTGTATCCGATCTGGTCCAGCTCGTGTAACTATCCAGCACGTTTCTAAGCTGGATCTCTCAATCTATGTATCCAACACACTTCGCAAGGATACAATTCTCTAGCGAACACGATTCAGCTTGCACTCTTAGCTGATCCATCTCAACCGATGATCCCTAAGCTGATTAATCTCGATTTGTTAATCACTAATTTGGACTAATTAAGCCACTAATGACCTCGGCTAATTACAGTCCTCACATTCTCTCCACCTTAAGAGATTTCGTCCTCGAAATCAAAGACAAGAGTCTGCAAACACCAAATCAGGTCGCAACACAGATTGGAACCAACAAAAAACCAACCGCACCCAGGAGAGAACTCAGAAAAAGATGAAGCTACTCTAGCCATATCTAGGTTTCCACTACTCAGGTAACATCTTCTATACCACACCAACTCCAGTGCACCGATACTCAAAGTATGGTCTGCACCTCAATATTTACTCCTCTCTGTCCAGACCTCATTGGAAAACAATATATCAACAGGTTTTTCTCCAAATCAACTCCATCAGTCCTCAACACACAGGAAGATCTGTCTCGTGTTTCCATGGCTTAGACACATGAAACTCCTCATGCATCGACAACAACTCAGCCGGCATCCGCAAACTGCACGCCAAAGAGCCAATCCTCTCAAAAATTTCACAAGGACCGACAACTTTAGGAGCTAACTCACCCTTATCTCAATCTCTCTACACGGTCTGAAAGGAGAAAATCACAAAACACACGATCTTCTACCCGAAACTCATCACCACAGCTCGTAGGAAATCTCTAAAAACTGCATGGTCCACTCATATTGTCCATCTGGTTAGGGTGGTATGCTTCTCTCACCGCAAATTTAGACCTCAAATTTACCTGCAAGCACTTCCAACATCGGGAAGTAACTCGAAAATCCTTGCTGGACACGATCAAAACCGGAGCATCATGCGAAATCTCCACAAGGTCGATGTACAAATTCGACATCTTCTGCAAAATTCAGCCATACTAAAGAAACTTAGCAGGGATGAACTTCAACCTTCAACCTACTATTACTCAAAATCGTCTCCCAACCTCGACCCGAACGAGGTAAAAGGGTAACTAAACCTCTAGTCCCGAGCTTCCACTTCCCAAAGAAGCACTCAACAACACAAAAGCATCAGAATCCCACTGCAAAACTTCTGCACTACAAGGTACCATCAGGACAGGAATAGTAGTCAAGCATGCTCCAAGCTGAATCCAGCACAGCTTAGCTTACTCAACTACACAGTCAACTCGGACTGGAACGGGTGAACAGTCAATGAATATCCTAAGTTGTTACTCAGCTCGAAACGTCCAGCACGACTCCAAGCTGAAAGCTCAACTTAACTCAACCCACTCCGCCTGCAGATCAGCACAACAAAGATCAGCAAGACCCTACGTTGCTACTTAGCTCACAAGAGCCTAAGTTCAGCTCGTGATCCTCGTCCGAAGACCCCATCTAAGTTGATCCATCTTACTTCGAATCCAAGGCCTCTCATGCTGCATAGATCAGCTCACACCAGCGCCTGATAAATAGACTCTTATCCACCTCTCCAAGCAACAGTTCCCTATCTCACTAGGTTAGCTGCAGCATTAGCCCAGCTATCGTCGAAATTTCTTCAATCCAGCAGGTGCTCAACAGCAACGGAACTCTAGAATTCGGGACAGTTCCTGGCACCAATTCTGTAGCTCCCCAAAATCCATAGGACCACAATTTTAACCCCCTTTTTATTTAAGGGCCATGTAGATATTTCAAGATTTCAGATTTCAGCTTTAAGATCATTTTAATTGTTTTAAAAAGCTGATTTCAGATTTGAGACACGACTCAGAAGGTCCCAGACAGATTTCGCCCCAACCACAAGCTCGAGCAAATTTCAGATTTTCGAAAATAAAATTCTTCAAATTAAGCAGAGTGTTCTCTTCAAATCCTTTGGCAAATTTCATTTAAAACAGTAGATGAGAGATTTTTACAAATCTTTCAAAAGGACAAATAGTTGGTAGGAATCCCATACCTACTTGAGTATTTTCACCTAATGACAATCATGATCTTTTATATGATTGTTTACGTGAATTTAGAGTTCACATTCATTTGAAACGAAAATATTTCATCTTCTTAAAACTCTCTGGAGCTCATCGTGGTGCTTGAGGAGGATTTCTGCAGGAACCAGCTGTCTCCGTGTTTCCAGTGTTAAGGCAAGTAAAAGCTGATTCTTGCTACACCATTTTAAAGCATATATATTGTTTTTTTTCTCAGTTCTGTTTGCTTGCCTGCTTACGTTAAAGATATAGAAATGTTTCAAGCATGTTTATGAAGAAGAAGGATCGGGTTCAGTGTTTGTTTTCTGTTTCAAAAGAATTTCAGTATGTTTTAGCGCAGATGTTAAAGTTGTTTTTTTAAAACATTGAGCATTCAGGTTCTAGTTCCTTGAAAGATTATGAAGTTCTTCTTATTGGTGAGTGCGACATCTGGACTTGACTCCAAGTAATCGGTGCTGCTGGTCAAATCGGGATTTGTTTCGGTTAGATAGGCGGAACTGGTATCTTGGACGTCGTCGAGATGTTACTGCACTAGTTCAGTAGTCCATTTCTGTTTCCCAATGCTAAGGACAAGATTCCATGATCAATCTGAACTTTTGATGTCGGATTTGAAGGTCCCTGTCAAGTCTGTTTCTCAAATGTCGAATCTGTCTTGCGAGTCAAATCTATTTTCCTTCTAGAACAACAGCCACATCTATTTTCCCACTAGCGATACCAACCCAAAAGCCAAATCTAATTTACGCTAGCACTATTATTCTATAGTCAAGTCTGCTTCAAGGCTAGCGCTACTACATCTAAAGTCAAATCTGATCACGCTAACGATACTGTTCCGTTATACCACATCTGTTTTAACGTTAGCAGTACCATAGTCGAATCCGTCTTTACGATTAGGATCTGTTTTGTACTCCAGCACTATTTTGTTAGCCAAACTGATTTTTATTTCAGCGATAAGTCCTCAGTAGTCAAATCTTATGCTCAGTGAGATTTTAAAAAGAAACGAGTTTCAAAATGAAGTGAACCCCGGCGATGTTCAAATCTGATTTCAACAAGATATGAGTTTAAAGGAAGAAAAATTTAGTTTTAAAGGATTTATGGCGTAGATAACAGACGGTCATAAAGGAAGGGTGAGCAGCTGTCAAGACAGTTGCCCCTTCATAAAGGAAGGGTGAGCAGTCGTCGAGCGTGTCGGTTGCCCCTTCATAAAGGGCTTCATGCCATAAAGACTGAATTCAGAAGTAGCTTGATCATGTGCCAAAAGACCTAAGGAGAGCTTCTAAGCCATAAATCACAAGAAAATAATGATGAGATCTGGGTTATGCCCCGAATCTGTTTTCCGAAAGATGTTTAAGTTTAAATGCCTTCCTTTAAACTAAGATATAAGATGTCTGCCTTCATTAGGTGATTTTTTTATCCTCAGATTTTACTTCCTAAGTCTCTAGGCTCATTAGCTTTTAAATGGTGCAGGTGAGACAGATCTGGGGAAGACGGGCGGCGGGAGCTGAACCAGCTGTGGTGATTGTGTTTATCAGTGGCTGATGTTTTCCGTGCAGCTGTTTTTGTTTTTGAACTTTTTCCAAATCTGTATTAGATCCATTACAACAATGATTGAATTCATATAGAATTTCAGATGTTGTAATATCGCACTTTGCGTTTTATATTAACCTGTTGTTCAGATCTGTTCCGTTATTTATTATTTGGCGCCAAGTGTGTCTGTGTCTCGAAATTTTTATGTTGTAAGAAATACAGCTTACAAGATTTTCACTTCAGCCCTTCTTTTTGTTTTGTTATTTAAATTATTCCAATTCCGTTGATGCCAATGGGTGTGGGTGTCACAAATTCAAAGCTGAAATCCATCTCTTGTTCCCAAGGAAAGTCCAGAAAACTCATCTGGAACGACATCGGGGAACCAACAATCCACAGGGATGTCCACAATACCTTTGTTGGGGATCCGGATCCGCCCCCCGGCTAGGCAGCGGAAGAACAATAAACAGAGAACCGGGAGGCGATGAATACGAAAACAAATCTACATTCTACGACATTCATAGGATGTTTAGCATGTTACCTCGCTGGAACTTGTGCCTGGCTCCAACCGTGATTACAATAATCCGGCTCTTCTAGGTAGATTGCGGTAGATTATCGCCAATCCGGTCCACGACCAGATCCGAGACTCCTTCGTCAGGCTGCACTAGAAGCCCTGACGAGATCAGCACGAACGGATTCTCCACGTCGAGTTGGCCGGAAACCAATTTTCCGGCGAAGACGGCGGCGGCGCACGGCGGCGGCGTGAGAGAGGGAAGGAGGGTGGCGGCTGTTTGCTTTAAAGTCTAGGGTTATGAATCTTTTTATGTTTAATCAAGTCATTAAGTCTAAATAAATAGACTTAAAGATAGAGTTGGGCCGGTCCAACGGGCCCGGGTCCAAATGACGATATCTATCGCTGTGACTTCATCGTAACTCCGATCGCCGATCAGATCGGACCGATCGACTCAGTTTCCAAAACTGAATGTTATGATGTGAAAACAATTTTTCAGATTATCAAACCCAAAATAGCAAAATGACCGTTTTGCCCCTCAACAGCGTCAAATCCCGGTTTGACCCCTGTTGACTTTTAGGAAGTCGCACTTCCCAAAATCCTCTTCTCGTGCTCAACA
>KV009458.1:4992-24856 GCA_001598015.1 Dorcoceras hygrometricum | reverse complement strand
GTGTTTTATTGTATTTGGGGGATCTGTATCTTGAATTGATTATGTGGTTACTTGCTGTATCGAGTTGAGTAAACTTCTATTTTGAATATCGAATATTTTGAATGAATGATTTGAAGTTCAGGCCTTTGTATTTCGAAAAATTTTTAAGCCCTGATTTTAAGCTTCCGTAATTATGCGCTTATTATGTGTTAATTGTTGGTAATTAGCACGGGGCCTGACACCAGTGGCCACCGTTTGTTGAAGATCTTGTGGAGCTATGTTTGAGTTCCTTGGCTCCCTTTTTGGTTGTAGCCTTCAGCGTTCGTTCTGTGTCTCATGCATAGCATCTGCATTTTATCTTATGCTTTCCTTTAGCTGTTTCAGTTGCTCTCCGTACTGGGGTTTGACCCCATGTCCCTCTGGGGCTTGGTTGTTTTCCTTGTTTGTGTTGTTCTCAGGAAACCCAGGTTTTACAGCTGGTCGTGGTTTTAACCCAGCTGGCGGTGCCCCAGGAGGTGGTTAGCGTGTCCCAGTTGCGTATAGCATATTTATATATATATGTATCAGTTAGCCAGGGGGATGTCCTGTGCTTCGTTATTGTATCCAGTAGTGGGAGTATGATACATGTTGTGATTGTTGTATGCTATAATGTTGGTGGTTTTTACGTACCGGGATATATTTTGAGTATCGTTCTATTTTAAATGATATTGTTTTAAACCGTCAGGCCAAAAGTGAAAATTTTACCCGCTTTTTGATAGCTTCCGCATGTGTTTGTATGATTTTACTCTGTTTAGAGCACAAGACCTGACAATTGCTATACCGAAAAAATTGGGATCCTAACGACCCGCATTATTAGCATCTGAATCAGAAGAATGAGCTGAAAAATTATAATTGCTTGGACTTGATGGGGAAGAACTAGTTTGAGCCTGGTGCTCAACTTCTTGAGCCTGTTACTCGGCCTCCTGAGCTGGTTGCTCTGTTTCTGGAGCCTGGCGCTCCCCTTCTTGAACCTGATGCTCCACAGAATCAACAGCCTCCGCTTCTCCACATTCTCTACAACCAGTGGAAGTTCCTCAACACGCTCCTCAGCATGTTGCTCAATCATCGCCGTCTCTTCGTCCTGAGTTGGTTGCTCATGAGCCTGGTGATCGATCGCAAGAATCCTTTGCTCCTCCGCCTGAGCCGATTGCTCCTATTTCTCCTGAGCAGCTGTTGTGGTTCCTTGATTTTACACTAAGCGCCCCTCAGTCCAGGTGATTTGTGGAATATCATCTGAAAAATATCCTGCGACTGAGGACTCTAGAACCAGAAGGGGTAGACTAGCTAGATGTGGCTGGGCCCGGTGCTGCTTTATGAACTTCTTAAGCTCGCGGTCTAGAAACCGAATACACATATAATCATAGTTCGCAGACGGTTCAGCTGGATCAAAATTAGCTCGATGCTCATCTACTTTCTCCTTCAACTCCCAGCTTACACTGCACCAACATCTGCCGCTTCAATAATTCAGACACCAGCTCTGTCTCAGCCCATGTAAAAAATCCATCTTCAACTTTAGCCATATTGGTAATGGGCATCATCGACTTTATCATGTTGAGCCTCACCAAAGTCCTAAAGCGTGCCCATTCATCATATTCAGACATTTTGCTCGACACAGCTCCAAGAATCTTGTATCGCCAATAAACAATGCTCCTCAATTGGGTTAGACCGGGCAAATGCTTCCAGTATTTGCTTGCCCTTCGCAGCTGGGTCTATCTTAGGCCAAAAGTGGGTTGCTCAATGATATCTCGAATCTCAATAGGGGAAAACACCATCCCAGTTCCATATGCTGAGGATTGTTGTGCAGGTTCTTCTGGTTCTGTCCTGACCACTAGAGGAAGCTCCTTCAAAACAGTCGTCTCCTCCACAGCATGGATAGGCTTGACCATGTTTGGCCTCTTCATCCTCTGTTTCTTCTTAATTTCCACCAGAGGAAGAGACACAGCAGATTCTGAGTCAGATGATCTAGAACCAGTTTGAGTTTGCACCAGCTCCACCTGTCTTCGTTGCGCCTAGCGTCGCCAAAGCAAGCGTATCCTCATCTGAGCTGGTCCCAGATTTGAACTTAGCTGGAGCAGCTCAGCTCCTAGCTACCATCTTCTTCTCCACCACCATCTTCTCCTTCTTCACCGTTACAACCTTCTCCTTTACCATCTTGTTCGTCAGCGACTGCAGACCATCAGCAGTGAATTTTTTTTCACCTGTTGTATCACCGAATAGCTTGCTGGTCTCACCAGCTTGAGTGGCAGCTTGATTCTTCTTCATATAGGTGAGAACCGACTTATGGTTCAACACCTTGAGGGGATGCAACGTCACAGACTCCCCAAGGTCTGCCTTCACCAGCTTCTCCAACAGAATACTAAGGGGCACTGCGTATCCCTGTGATTTCTTGTCAGGCATATAGACCATGGCAACTAGGGTTTGAAGCAGAATGTGTCTCCAGTTCACCTTCATCCCGGCGTTGATCACCACCATCATCTCAAATGTTTCAGTGGTCACCACATCAAAAGATCCCATCTTCGCACGAAGAGACTTAGCCACAATATCGTGAAGTATCCGGTGTTCCACCTTCATTCATAGCTTCCTTCTTCTTCTCTAGATCAACATATTTCACTTTTAACCCCATAAATCTTTTCTCGAGGCTTTTCAGTATTCTCTCAACATTTTCCAACTTCAGGACCAAGGTGCTCCTTTCCATCAGAAGATTAGATCTATCATTCTTCAGCAATTCACAGATTTCTTGGAGACCTTTATATTTTTCCTGCAGACCTTCAAGTTCAAATTTTGTAGCTGAGAGAGAATTCTCAAGAACGGAATTTCTTTCAATTAAACCATGCATGTTTTCAGTTATAACCTTCAACTGAGACAAGAGAGAATCTTTCTCAGCGACAAGTGTGGATTTTTTTTGCCACGGAGAAATTAGCAAGATTCTTGCAATCCCGTCACCATTAAACGAGAGCCCTCCAGCTTGCCATTCAAATCCAACACCGAACTTTCTACAAATGCTTTTTTCTTCAATTCTTCTTCCATGTTATCCAGCTTTCTTAACAGAATTTCTTTTTGATTCCTATCCTCGTCACATATTTGTCTTATCCTCAAGTTCTCATCCCTCTTCTTGACTGAAGTCATGACACTTTTCGGGCTCAGACCCGTTTCTTCCACTTGTTTAACTAGTGCCCCGTATTTCTTACTCAAGCCTTGGATCTCGTATTTCAAGCGCATTGTTTCCTCCTAAAAAGAATCGCTCAGCCTCATTGGATGTGAAACTTCATGTTCAAGCCTTTCTTTAATCTCCCTTAAACTAACAATATCATTTTGCATGTTCTCCATAGAAACATTTGATGATAGTTTTATTTCACTCAAACATTGGCATTCATCCCCGGCCTTCAAATTTCCTCTTCCCAGCCAAGCTTGCATGATTCGAGATCCTTTATCTTCACCAGCCTGTTTTCTAGCTCCACTGCAAGCTTTCTCTAATCATATTGAGATTTAGCATGCAAATGTTGCAAATTCTCATGAATGGCTTCTTTGTTCATGACGCGAATACTCACCTTGCAAATTCATCTGAAGTTTCTCCATCTGAAGTTCAGAGGGGGGTGAATGAACTCCGTTGCTGATTTTTATGAAAAACTGCTTTAAAGAGATTTTATAGCTCGTAGCTACCTCTAAGCTGAGTTACCATCTTGGAGGATCTCAGTGATAAGTTGTCTCGTGTAACAAAAATATTTGTATGGAAAGAACACGATTCAACAATGAACAGGTAAAATGCATAAACGTAAAATATAAGAGACATGAGTTTGTTTATGGAAGTTCGGAGTTTAATCTCCTACGTCTCACCTTCTTCCTCCCTAGGAAGGATTTACACTAGAAGATTTGATTTATACAAATCCTTGTACAAACCCTATCCGACAGCCAGCAGCTGCAAGAACTCCTAGCACACTCACAATAGAAACATACTCGCGATCTGTTCTACAGTACAAAGATACATCTCTAAGCTGGTTTGCTATTGTAGCACTCTCATGCTCTGTTTTTGATGTACAATGAAAAATCGATACTACAGAGTGAGGTTACAAATATTGTGTGACACAAAGAATTGAAATACAATTGTGTGTGTGTCACTAGCTGTGAGCTGGTTTTGAGAGTTGAACTCTGTTTTCAGTTTGCTTTCACAATAGTTCATAAGTTGTTCGATCACAGCATTGTAGGGTCTTCTCAAACTGATCTGCTCTCCAATTTATACCTATTGGATACAGCAGTAATAAATGTTACCAGTAGACACGTCGTATAGATCCAAAGTGAGAATACTGTGGCGTCTTAGATGCTTGTATTGTTCAGTACACCTTCATTAAATGATTTTCCTCTTTTAGCAACCTTTACGCTATTCTCAGTTGAAAACAAATCTTTGAATATATGTGATTAAAGTAGTTCCAACGACTACTAAGCATCCTGAGAAGTCAACACATCAAATCAAACTGTACGAAACCTCAAAATAATCTGAAATCCTTCTTGCTGAGTTGTCTTTACTCAGCTTGGTTCCGACATGGTCGCTGTGCTGATCTGCTCTAATCTGATCTAAGCTGATCTGTTCTCTTTGTACAATTCCAGATAGCAATCCTTGTTCAACTTTGTCTTCTTCTATAGAAACACAAGCCTTCCGGATTGCGTCCATCTCTTATAAAAAACCTGGCTAAATCCATCCCTGAATCATTTCGCTCTGAGCTGTTTTCTTCAAGGCTGTCGTGACATAATGTTTGTTAAATCAACTCAGGAGGTTATTAGATCAGATCAGGAGCATTGCTGACGCAACAAATCAAAAATAGAGCTGATAAGGACAACTCAGTTTGATTTGGAGATCAGATCTGATGAGATCAAATTGGATTGCATCAGTTCAAGAAAAAAATGGTATAGAAGTTCAGATCAAATCAAGATCGAAGTGCAGAACAGTTCAGATTAGGACTTTGAGCAGAACAAACTAGATCAAAATAAATCACCTCGGTTGAGAAGATCAGATCAGAACAAGAGCAGAACAAAGCAAATTTCGAGGCTATTATTTGATATAAAGTTTGTAGCAGTTGTGCTCGGCAAACTATTAGAATATGTCAGGGCCTAGCTCTATAAAATATTTGCTAAAATTAGGAACATTTAATGGAGCGATACGAAGTATAGTACAATCTTTAAATGCTCATTAAATGCAACAGGATGAATTCATCGACTGAGTCTATCGGATATATATAGTGATGTTTGAATTTGAAGTGTATAAATAGATGAAGAAGAGAAAGAGTTAGCGACAGTCAAGAGAAAGGTAGACAAAGCAAGTTTGTAAGAGACAAATAGACAAGAGATAAAAAGAATCAGAAGACACAACTACGAACTGTGTTATTTAGCTCTTCATCTCTTACAGAAGCTTACTTCATTGCTTCTAAAAGTATTTCAGTTGCGTACTAAATACTTTAGGATTGTTTTTGAACAGATTTGAGTACCAAAAAGCCTCCATATTTGATTTCACATCTGCGTGATGTTTTTTATTTATAACAGGAGTTCAGTTCAAGAGCGACCTAATTGAGTGGTTCAGGATACCATGTATTCTACTCTTAGTCTTCTACTGGAAATCCTTCCAGTTTGGAAGAAGGGGAGATGTAAGAGTTTTGATTTGAACTTACAGAAACAAATCTTGAATCTAATATTTTTTTCGCTTTCAGATTACATATTAGCATTTTCAGTTCATTGCTTGACTGAGATCTTTCCGCATAATATTTTTTCTCAAAAAAGCATATTATATTAAGTACTGGAGTCAGCTTCTAATTGAGCTTATTCTAAACATAGTTTTTAAAACACAAAGATTTCAAAAGAATTTATTCATCCCCCTCAAACTCTGATATGGTGTATTTTGATCATATTAAGGTCAAACATTACATATAATGCTAATACTACTCTGATAATGGTAAGTCAAACCACAAGAGAAAATATCTTATGAAGTCAATAACTTCTTTATGAGCATACTCTTTCAATCTACCACGATACCGCTTCACTTGGAAATTACCATCACACTTGTCAAGAGTAAAAGTTAAGTTTGGTGATAACAAATACAAGAACCCGAACCAAACAGATTACAGCAGAACGACAAACAGATCAGATTAAAGAGACACAGAACAACTCAGAGCATGTCGTTCAGCTCAGAATATCACAGAACAGATCAGAGCATGTCCAACATTTTACAGCATCACATTTCAGCTCAGAGAAAGCAGAACAATTCACAGCGTCCATTTCAGTTTAGAGAAAGCAGAACAATTTACAGCATCGTATTTCAGCTCAGAGAAAGCAGAACAGTTTACAGTGTCGAAATTTAGCTTAGAGAAAGCAGATCAGAACGATTCAGATCAGCTCAGAGCAATACGTTCAGCCCAGAACGACGTAGATCAGCTCAAAGCAAGACGAATAGCACAAGACGACGCTATTCAGCTCAGAACAAGAAAATCAGCTTAGAGTGTCGCTATTCAGCTCAGAGCAAGCAGATCATCTTATAGCGTCTCTATCAGCTTAGAGCATCGTATTTCAGCTCAGGACAAACATATCATTTTACAATGTCAAAGTTCAGTTCAGAGCAAGCCGAACATATTAGAGTGACATGGAATATATCATATTGGAGCTTCGAAATCAGAAAAATGCTTAGAGAAGATTCAGATCAGAGCTTCGTACAGAGAACAGCTTACATTAGACTATGGGAACGGATAGCTTAGAGCGAAGATAGCGTAGAAAACATCTTAGATCAAAGACAACGAGGAGAACAGCTTAAAGTGAAGACAGCGCAAAGAACATCTTAGAGCTCCAGAATAGATTTCAGTTTAGAGCATATGAAATTTCATATCAGAGCATGAGGAGCTCAGTTCTCAGGTCAGTCTTTATATTATCAGTTTACAGAACAGCTCAAAGGAATGCTTTCCATCAGCTTTATATTGAGTATCAGATCAGACCTGAAAAAGGTTCAGTTCAGCAGAGAACAACTCAGACAGTTTGTGGAATAGATAGCAAGAATTTCACGTAACAGCTCAAAGCTCACAAGCTTCCAGACCGTGCATAAAGCGAACAGCTTAGAGCGTACAACCTTCAGTTTAGACATGAAAATATCAAATCAAATCAGATCGATCAAGTGCTAAATCACTGGCAATTAGCGGATGTTATTTATGTACCTAATGGTAAGATCACTATGATTCTGGTATGAATAAAGGCAAGTTCTTCAAAGATTGAAAGAAGATCAACTAGCCAGTAGAGCAAATCATTTCAAAGATCGATGGAGCTGGAGATCTATATAAAGAACGATGAACAGCAGCTACAAAAACAACTCTGTTATGAACAACCTTTACGCAAAATGATACTGTTGCTATCACTGTTACGCTACACAAATTATCACGCACAAAAAGTTCATTGTTCAACGTCTTCTTCGTTACAATGTTGTTCTCAAAAGAGTCAAATTCATATTTCTGAGTTGTAAACACTCTGTAGCTTTGTGTATTCATTGTAAATCAAAAGGCAGAGTGTATAGAGCGTGTGTAAGTTGAAACAACTTAGATCAAACCATTATATTTGCAGAACATATTGCGCGTCTGTTTTCTGTCGTAGAAGTGCTACGAGTTCTCGCAGCTTGCGAGCTGTTGGATTGGGTTAGAGCAGGAGCTGTTGTAATCAAATCTTCTGGTGGAATCCTTTCTGAGGGAATAAAGGGAGATGTAGGAGTTTAAACTCCGACCTTTCATAAAAAAACTCTTGACTCTCTCTTTATTTTACTGCATTCAGTTTTTACTATTACTGCTTTCAATTTTATATATAAGTTCACTGTTCAGTCGAGTTCATTCCGCACAAATCTTTGTTACTCGAGAGAACAGAAGCGCACTGAGATCCTCCAACCTGGTCACTCAGCTTAGAGGTTAGCTGAAGGCTCGTAAAATCTTTTTAAAAGAGTTTTGTGAAAAAATTTATGAAGGAGTTCATTCACCCCCCACCCCCTGAACTCCCGAACTATATTTTTAACTCTATTTTCGATCAAACAACACTTGACTTATTAGACCATCTATTACCTATGGATTTTTTTCCCCCAGGTTTTATTCCTGTCTAAAATCTCCAATTCTTCTGCATTTCAGCCCAAGCAAACATGGCCACGGGCCGAGTTCACCCGGAAATCGGCCCAGACCCAACCCATGGTCAACGAGCTAGTTAATCGGGTCAACGAGTTTTCATAACCGTTCTCGTAATCGTGTATATACAGGACCGATTATGGGTTATCCTAACCAAATCCGTCGACCTGGACCCGACGGGTCGAACGATTTTTTTCCCAATTTTCATTTTAGAGTTATTTTTTTAAAAAAAGGTTTCGGGCTCTGAACAGGACCCAGACCTGTCGGGCCGAAAAATTGGTTCGTAACCATTACTCATAGTTATGGGCCAAGGTTTGAGATTCCACGACCCGAACCTGGGGGGTTAAGCCCAGACCCGACTCATGGCCAGGTCTAATCACAAGGATAACATCCAAGCTTCGAGTGACCTTTTAGGAAACTTGATGAATCAACATCCTATGTTAATAGACGGTATGTAATATTGATTTTAGTGATGTAATTTGAAAGTCAACCTGGTTGTCTTTTCTTTGAGTTGACCATCTCACATTGCAAACTTCCGACTCACGGTTCTTGTTCCTTTTTTTATGGTAATGTTCACAAGAAACTTAATCTTCATCTCTCTTATTTTCCATTTGAATTATATAGTTTTCACTTATGCGCCTTTTGTATCCTTTTACTTTATCTTTGTCAAATACATATCTTTGTTGATGATAAGCTTATGGACAATGGGATCTCGTAAGCAAAACTCCTTTACTCCATTCGCATAGCCCAAGAAGATACGATTTCTGGAATTAACATCCAACTTTGATCTTTCTTGTTCATTCTATAAACATACACCGGATTTGCAAATATATGCAAACGAGAATAGTCAGCTGATATTTCAGACCATGTCTCGTTTCAAGTTTTCAAATCAATCACTATTGACGATAGCAATATATAACATAACAAGCGGTTTTGAATGTTTATGTCAAGAATGACTTGGCTAGACATGAAGTACTCAGTATAGCTCTAGTTTTATCCATTAAGGTTTTATTCATTCGCGCTGTCACTCAACTTTTTTGAGGTGTGTAAACTATCATGACTTGTTCTTTTCTGCGCTCATGTCAGCGATACTCGAAAAAACTTTCATCTGCTACCGTCAAGTGTATTATGCCAACAATAGTTATCTCTTCTTATTATAAAATTCAAAAATCGTTTTCTAGAAGTCAAAGCTGCAACCACAAAACATACTCGAATTTTATAAAACTTTTGCACCAAGGCTATAATACCAATTGTTGTCCAAGGTATAGAAACTTTAGTTAGAAATGTAAACTTGTAGAATAAAATGGACATCACAATTTTACGTTAAAGACCCCTAAAAAGTATTTAGGGTAAAATCACGAGTAAGTTGAAAAAATCTGATACCTCGTACATCGCCTCAGGCCGAGGACCTAGGACAGAGACCTGATAGCTCATACTTCACCTCGGGACCCGATGACCTAGGACAGAAAACTGGACTAGGGACGAGGACTTTTACACCTTTAGTTACGTTGGTAGATCGGTCAAGAGGCCCGATGAAAGGTCTTCACAATCTCACACGATCTTTTGCTCTACGCGACAGTTACGCCTCTGATAGCCCACCAAACGTACACATTGAATAAATATCCAAAGATCAGGGCAAAATTCTCGCCTGAAGAAATGGTCAGCTCGGGTACAGCACCAGCCGTAAGACTCGCTCCACCATATCACATGTCAGGCTCGGTGCGCTAATACATAGATAAATATACAATTAAGCGGAAACGACAAACTCAGGGCTTAAAATTTTTGAAATGTTGGGCCTGATCCAAAACATCATCTTAAAATAGTTCATAATGAAAATATGAGTTTGACTCAAAACTCAACAACTCAATGACATGCAACAAATCGCAAGTAGCAAATCAACTACAGATCCCCTCAATAAAATAAAGGCACAGGACATCCCCTGGCTCAATATAAATACATAACATTGGGACACAAATCAGAAAGGGGATCGACCAGCTTAAACTCCACTATGTCCAGCCTGGTTACCTGAAGAACCTGCCAAAGCCATATAGACCAAGGCAGCCCAAAACAGGGAAAAATAAAGAGGTCAAACCTCAGTACGAAGAGTCATCTAAAAACAGCAAATCATGCAACATGCTATACTTCAAGTTATGAAATGCATTATGGCTATCAAAGGGAGCGGTAATCATAGCCAACGACTCAGTTGGCAAAATGTCAAGTGAGCCTCTACACCACGCACAGCCAATCAGTCGGTGGAAATCATCGGTCCGTGATCTTCAAGCCCGTCAGCCATCACAGCTCAATGGTCTTAAGGCGCGACAAATCAGCCGGCCACCACCCTGATGATAGCATTTGACCCTTCAGGCATGACAACTCAGCCGTCCAATCAAATGCTAGCTCGACTCAGGTCATCAATCGAATATCAGGCTCAATATGTATGCATGAATGCTATTCAATAATCAGGTGTCAATGCATACAATAATCAGTACATGAAATAGATCATACAACAGAACATAATAAATCAAATCTGTTCACAGAGTCACGTATTCACAGCATACAGGTTCACAACAAGAAATATAAACATGTCCATGCCCAAAGTTGTTTACAGGGGCTCAATCCGTACCTCAAACCTCAGATTAAACCTCAATCAGATCTGACCAGGGCACGGCACCAACAACCTTCTCAAATCTGCTTCCTCAGTAACTCACAGCGAAGCTTAACAGAGCTGCCAGAAAAACCCAAATCTGCCAAAACAAAACACTAAGCCAAATCTGATTAGTACCTATGGTCAAGGTTCCAGACTACTCAACAAGGCTCTATTAGCTCTAACGAAGCTAGAATGGGAAGAATCATTTACCCAGAAGCTCAATTCTGAACGGGGAAAACCATCGACTGAATTCACGAAGTTACTCGAAGTTGCACTCCTTCGCCCCTCTTCCACAAGTCGATCTACAACTCCAAATTGGTACTAATTGGAAGAGCTAAGCAAGACGAACCCAGCGCCACCAATCTCGCTCCATACAACGACGGAAATAGATGGAAATCTAACGGAGAAGGGTTTGGATAAACAGTACTAATCGAGGGTTCTCTAGAAAAGAGATAGGAAATGTCGAGTTGAAAATGACTAAGTGTTGATCGACACTTACAATAAAATCTCCCAGGTCAAAGATGCAGTGAAAGTCAACACCGACTGATTCAGATCTCATCGACAACACAGATCTTGGCGCTAAGGCAAAAGTCCTCAGATCTGGCCTCAGCAATAACTCACATCTGGTTTCGCTACGCTAAACAAGCTCCACTAATCAAAACGACATCGCATAGAAATCCCGCTTGTTAACGCTAAGTGACGTCGCGCTATCTCCAGATCTGAAACAGATCTCGTGCAATAAAACACGCTAATGCCCATCCATATTTGATCAAATCTGAGATCCTCAAGCCAACCGGTTTACTCCGAACTCACGAACCGGGCCGGTCCAAATAGTATCGTTGACCAACGCTTGACTTCTCCTCGCCAACCAAATCTGTCTCCCTCCCAATACCATATCTGACTAGCGCCAAAAACGACATCGTATCACTTCCCACTCGCAGTAACTCACTCAAACCAGCAAGAAACCAGATCTGAACACCCAAAACTGAAAACAACGAATCAAACCAAATATCACCTTGCTTTTAACTCATTTGCACGGCATTCTCCAAATCTGAGTTCCAGTGATTTTCGATACACCAAATCTGTCTAGGGCGCTAATATTCTCCCTTACACAACGATAAGATAGCATACTCACTACACAGTATACTAGACACCATTCAAGGTACATCCATGCAAATTCGAAAATCACTAAACCATAATCTAGAACTGATTATATCGCTAATCATCGAGATACAGATCTCTAATCCTCACAATCTCCCACTAAAAATGGATTTCGTCCTCGAAATCAATTTACAGCAAAAATTAAGAATCCATCAAAACACCAGGAATTCACCAAGACAATTCAAAACATGAAATCAACCAGCGAGAAGATTACCTGGAAATCTACTATCAATGCTCGAGCAGATGAGGCCACTCCTGTCTCATCTTTTCTTCAACTTCTCAGGTAGCTTCTGTTGGTGCAGCGGCGGATCCGGATCCCGCTCCCGGGGCGCAGCGGAAGAATTAAAAATTTATGAGCCCGTGAACGGTCAATACACCTATATAATAATTCAAACATTCATAGGATGTTTAGAATATACCTGTATGGCGACTAGGCGCCTGGCTCCGACTATTTCTCAAATGGAAATAGCACTTCTTTGGTTGCTCTTAATCAGGTCCATGACCGGTTTCCAATTCCTTCGTTGGAATGCACTAGAATCCCAACGAATATTTTGCGAGCAAAACCTCCTCGCCAGGACAATCGCAGCGAAGTGCGACGGCGGCGGCGGCTGCGGGAGGAGGGAGAGGAGGAGAGGGGGAGAAGTTGCTGAATAGCTTTTGTTGTGTGTTTTTCTTTCTCCCTTCATGCCATATTTATAGATTGAGGGAAAGAGTTTGATGTAAACAAAACTGTGAACATTCATTTCAAGTAGAACTGTGAACATTCGTTTCAAGTAGAACTGTGAACATTTGGTTCAACTCGAATTGGGTTCAACTCGAACTGTGAACATTCGGTTCAACTCGAACTGTGAACATTCGTTTCAACTCGAACTGTAAACATTCGTTTCGACTCCCTCGATTGTGGTCTCATCATAATCCCGATCGATGATCAGATATCACCGATGTGCTTAGTTTACAAAACTGATCATTATGATGCAAAATCAAATTTTCGGACCACTAAATCTATATATGACAGGTTTTACTCTCATTAGCTAAATATGGAAGTCCTACTCCCTTAGCTACTTTTGGGAAGTCATGCTCCCAACCTTCCTCCTATTATACTCAACACTTTGAGTATCATATCCTTGTCTGCACGGGAATTGGTAAATCAGTACACTGTGTAACCCTCAATGGTTTAGGGATACAGCTAGCCGTGGGCTCACAACTCATTGTGAATCAGAAAATACATTTTTCTGATCTACCCATCGGACCATGGTAAAGCGCCTAGCAACATCGCCCCATGATCCCCTAGGTATCACTGATAGTGCCTGCAAGAACCAGTCGGTCATGGTTAACGTATAGTACGGTCCTTTCAACTCATATATCCCGATCGAATCAATGACCATTGGTAAATCCAGAGTCGTTAGAGATTTGATAGCCATGCATACATCTTGGAGATCAGAATAGCGACATCGCGAGTGCTACCAAGTAAACTCATTTACACTGAAGCACAAGAGTACTCTGGCCAGAGATTTATCACACTATTATCTCCTCAAATAGCATAGGATATCCACGCACTAGGGCGAGCGGTGAATCCTTGACAACAAGGTATTGACTCCCACATGTTTCGTGACCTCACCCAATCTCGACACCTGATGACCCTCACGGAGTCGGTAAACGAGTCAAAGTGAGGCGACTAATCATGTAGAGTCTAAATGATTGTTTCGAGTAGTAAGGACTAATCGATACAACCAAGACATCGGACTCTCCAATCGACAAATGGTAACCACTTGGAGAATCCGAACGAGGGTAGCTCGATAGTTCGCCAGGCAAACCATCCATCTGCATGTCCAGAACATCACAACGTTCTCTACCAATGAAACGTGGTACTTCACATCGCAGTTGCTAGTCTCAAACTCGGGCGGCCTTATCCTCATTTTGACGGTCCAATCGACTAGGAAAAAGTTTAGAATACACAGTGACTATTAGATGTGTTTCATGATAGCCATCATATCCACTATCACATCTAACATACAGTATGGTGCATTCTAGGTCTTTATCCAACATGATTGTTAACATTATAAAATAATGATGATAAAGAATGCCATATATAAAAATGTGAATTTCATAAACAAAGATTGTTTTACACAAATAGTCATCAAAAGACCACACGCCACAAGTTGGCTAGTTGGGCACCTACTCTAACAGCTTCTTCTCTGTCATGCTTGCTCCATTGGACCATCACCAACGGGATAACCTTATTCCTCAGCTGCTTCTCCTTTCTATCCAGGATCTGCACTGGATATTCGACATAGCTCAAGGTTGAATCCGGCTCAACTTCATTAGTCCTCAGCACATGGGATGGATCTAGCTCATATTTCCTCAACATTGACACATGAAACACATCATGCATCGCTGCTAACTCATCAGACAGCCTCAATCGATAAGCCGTTTGTCCAATCCTCTCAACAATCTCAAAGGGACCAACGAATCCAGGAGTCAATTACCTTTAAGTCTGGATCTCATCACGCTCTTGAAAGAAGAAACTTTGAGAAACACATGATCGCCAACCTCAATTTCCAATGGTCTGCGTCGCTTATTAGCATAGCTAGCATGTCGATCTTGAGCAGCTCTCATCCTATTCCGAATAAATTCAATCTGATCTTTCATATGCTGCACAAATTCAGGAGTAGATAGCTGTTTCTCACCAACCTCTTCCCAGCAGATAGGTGATCTACACTACGACCATACAAAGCTTAGAATGGAGCCATCCCGATAGTCACTTGGTAGCTGTTGTTATAAGAAAACTCAACTAAAGATAAGGAATCCTGCCATCCACCACTGAAATCCAACACAACAGCTCGCAGCATGTCTTCTAAAATCTGAATGGTCCTCTCTGATTGGCCATCTTTCTGGGGATGATAAGCTGTACTCATAGCCAATCTTGAACCCATCGCCGTCTGCAAGCTCTTCCAGAATCGGGAAGTAAACATTGGATCTCTATCAGACACTATCGAAACAGGCCCCATGCAATCTTACCACATGGTCAATGTACAACTTCACCATTTTCTTCATCGAACACCTCACATCATAGAGAATGAAATGAGCTGACTTCGAAAGCCTGTCAACAACAACCCAAATCGCATCACATCCCATATTCGATCGAGGCAAGTGCGTCACAAAATCCATGGCGATGTGCTCCCAATTCCATTGAGGCACTTCTAGACTCTGTAACAATCCACCAGGTCTCATCCTCTCAGCCTTGACCTGTTGGAAATTTAGACATCGAGCTACGAATCAAGAAATATCATTCCTCATGCCTTCCCACCAGTAGTGCGACTTCAAGGCATGGTACATCTTCTTCTCTCACAAATGTACGCTGTAACAAATACAATGGGCTTCATTCAAGATAGTTTCTTTCAAACCGATCAGGTTCGGAACCACCAGACCATGGAATCTCAGACATCCATCAGAAGCAACAGAAAAATCTTCCGACTGGCCATTCTGGCCTTAATCTTCAAATCCTGAATGTACGGGTCAGTTCTCTGCGCTGCTCTAATGTCTGCAACAATATGTGGTTCAACTTGAAGAGAAGAAACAACAAATAGTGATCACTTGGCTGAAAATACCATCCAGAAGTCCCCAAATCCTCATGGAATTTGGTATACTCAACAACGTCAACATCGCAGGTTGAGCTTTCCTACTCAAGGCATCGGCCACTAAATTCACCCGTCAAGGCTGATACTGAATCTCACAATCAAAATCATTCAGCAACTCCATCCAACGACGTTGCCTCATATTCAAATCAGACTGGGTGAATATATACTTCAAACTCTTGTGGTCCGTGTACACCACAAATTGCTCACCATACAAATAATGACGCCAAATCTTCAAGGCAATGACAATCACAGCCAACTCCAGATCATGAACGAGGTATCTCGTTTCATGGGGTTTCAACTGTCGAAATGCATAGGCTATCACACGCTCGTTCTGCATCAACACGCATCCCAAACCACTCAGAGAAGCGTCAGAGCACACTACATAACCTCCATAACCCGATGGCAAAGCTAACACGGGAGCAGTAGTCAACTTCTCCTTAAGCAACTGGAAACTCGACTCACACTCATCAGTCCAAACAAACTTCCTATCTTTCTGGGTCAACTGAGTCATCGGCCTGGCTATCGAAGAGAACTTCTCAATGAAACGTCTATAATAGCCAGTGAAACCAAAGAAACTATGAATCTCGGATACTTTCCTAGGTCGCTCCCAGTTAAGAACTGATTCGACCTTACTAGGATCCACAGAAATACCTTGCGCTGAAATGACATGACCAAAAAGACAACTCTATCCAACCAAAATTCACATTTGCTGAACTTCGCGTACAACTGTGAGTCTCTCAGCTTCTACAATACCAGTCTCAAGTGCTCCTTGTGCTCTCTATAGCTCCTCGAGTACACTAGGATGTCATCTATGAAGACAATTACGAAATGATCAATATACTCACTGAAGACGCGATTCATCAAGTCCATGAAGATATCAAGAGCGTTCGTCAATCCAAACGGCATCACGAGAAACTCATAATGCCCATATCTCGTCCTAAAAGACGTCTTTGCTACATCAGCGTCTCTAATCCGCAACTGATGGTAACCAGATCGCAGATCAATCTTAGAGTATATAGTAGATCCCTACAACTAATCAAACAGATCATCGATTCTCGGCAACGGATACTTATTCTTCACGGTCGCTTTATTCAACTGCCTAAAATCCACACACATCCTCATAGATCCATCCTTCTTCTTCACAAAAAGAATCGGAGCTCCCCAAGGCGACATACTCGGTCTTATGAAGCCTTTCTCCAAAAGATCACGCATTTGCTCCTTAAGTTCCTTCAACTCAGCTGGTGCCAACCGATACGGAGCTCTAGAAATCGGGACTGTCCCTGGCACCAATTCTATGCTGAAATCAATCTCTCGTTTCGGAGAAAATCCAGGAATCTGATCCAGAAACACATCTGGGAACTCACGAGCAATCGTCACATCACTCAAATCTATCCGCAATCCTCGGGAGACATCAAGGGCATAGATCATAAATCCAGAATTCTCCAAGAACAACATACTGAACATTTCCATGGCTGACACCAGTGGGATCTTCGATCGTGAATCAGCACCGTAGAAATCCCACTTTTCTCCAAATGGAGGCCTAAACCTCACTACACCACGAAAACAGTGTACCGTCGCTCTATAAGCAGACAGCACATCCATACCCAAGATGCAGTCAAAATCTCGAATCTCCAAGGTAATCAGGTTAGTCACCAACACGTTCTCATCAAATCTAATCACACAATCCACAACCACTCCATGGGACATCATCCATAGACTATCAGGAGTAGATACAGACACAACATCACACAGTGGATAACACTCAACCCACACTCAGGTACAAACAGATCAGATATGAAGGAGTGTGATGCTCCGGTATCAAACAGAACTCGTGCAGGATAATTAAAGATATAACAAGTACCTGCAATAACTCCTTTAGGCGTATCAGCAGCTTGCTATCTCGTCAAGGCATTCACCTGAGCTTTCCACGGTCCCGGAAACTGAGGTCTCGAAGGTCCTCCGAACCTAGACGGTTCATGTGGTTGGAATCCAGATCATTGGGACTGAACAAAAGGTTGCTGCCTCTACGAAGATCCACCTGCAGAACCTTGTTGCGACTGACTCATGGCCTGTCCACCCATCAAAGGACACACTCTAGCAAAATGTCCCGGTTGGCCACACCGATGACAAAGACCTCGAACTCCACGACACTGCAAAGTCATGTGGCAACCTTCGCACTGACCACATGACACACTACCTGATCCACTGCCACCAGAGCTCACCGAACCAGAGGAACTCTAATTCGACCGTCTTGAACTGCTTCCCTCGAGGCTTGAACTTCTGGCCATTCAATTGCTGCGACACCTGAGGAGGCTGAAACTGTTGCGTCACTTCAAGCACGGGTTGGAAAGTACGCCCAGCTGTCGACTGAACCTGATTCTGCGCTTCTAACAGACTCTCCTCAATGTCAACCGCTCTATCCACGGCCTCAGCATACGTCGCAGGGGAACCAGCTAACATCATGAAAAAAAACTCGGGTCTCAACCTCTCAAAAACTTGTTCCTCTTAGTCCTCTCCTGGTTAGCCACATGGGGAACGTACGATAGAAGGGAAGAAAATTGTCCGGCATACTCGGCCACCTTCATGTCCCCTTGCTTCAGATTGTCAAACTCTCGCTCGCGGTTGTTGTAGTAGGACTCCGGGGTGTACTCCTGTCGAAACGCTGCACAGAAGCTCTCCCAAGTAATCATAGCCCCACTCTCTCACAAGATCCGGGAAGTACCCTTCCACCAGCGTTGAGCATTCTCCCTCAACTGCAAAACCGCTAGCTTCAATATTCTCTCCTGAGAATACTCGACAGCATCAAACAACTCTTCCATATGCTCTAGCCAGCCTTCAGCCATCAGACCACCCTCAGGTTGCTCAACATCCTCATCGCTACCGGGAGCCCTAGACTCCTCAAATGTCCGTCCAGTGGTTCTACCTCTACCTCTCCTCGGCGGCATCTATCAAGACTCAAGGTAAGAACCAGCAAATAATAACATAGACAGATATCATCATAGAGTCAAATAATCTCAATCACATAAGTCACAGAGTCAATCAAAATCAAAATCTTAAACTCTGTGCCTAGACTCGAGTGTGACGAAAAGGAAATTGAGCTTATCACAGTTTAAGATCTGATACCAAACTGTCAGGCCCGATGCGTTAATACATAGATAAATATACAATTAAGTGGAAACGAAAAAATCAGGGCTTAAAATTTTCGAAATGTTGGGCCTGATCCAAAACATCATTTTAAAATATTTCATATAAAAATATGAGTTTGACTCAAAAATAAACAACTCAA
Source organism: Dorcoceras hygrometricum (assembly GCA_001598015.1). Classification (NCBI taxonomy): domain Eukaryota; kingdom Viridiplantae; phylum Streptophyta; class Magnoliopsida; order Lamiales; family Gesneriaceae; genus Dorcoceras; species Dorcoceras hygrometricum. Next base: position 5,980 of record KV009458.1, on the reverse strand, counting down.
TGACAGGCAACAAATCGCAAGTAGCAAATCAACTACAGATCCCCTCAATAAAATAAAGACACATGACATCCACTGGCTCAATATATACATAATACTGGGACACAAATCTTAAAGGGGATCGACCAGCTGAAGCTCCACTCTGTCCAGCCTGGTTATCTGAAGAACCTGCCAAAGCCATACAGACCAAGGCAGCCCAAAACAGGGAAAAATTAAGAGGTCAAACCTCAGTACGAAGAGCCATCTAAAAACAGCAAATCATGCAACATGCTATACTTCAAGTTATGAAATGCATGATGGCTATCAAAGGAATCGGTCATCAAGGCCAACGACTCAACTGGCAAAATCTCAAGTGAGCCTCTACACCACGCACAGCCAATCAGCCGGTGGAAATCATCGGTCCGTGATCTTTAGGCCCGTCAGCCATCACAGCTCAGTGGTCTTCAGGCGCGACAAATCAGCCGGCCACCACACCGATGATAGCATTTGACCCTTCAGGCGCGACAACTCAGCCGGCCGATCAAATGCTAGCTCGACTCAGGTCATCTATCGAATATCATGCTCAATATGTATGCATGAATGCCATTCAATAATCAGATGTCAATGCATACAATAATCAGTACGTGAAACAGACCATACAACAGCACATAATCAATCAAATCTGTTCACAGAGTCATGTATTCACAGCATACAGATTCACAACAAGAAATATAAACATGTCCATGCCCAAAGCTGTTTATAGGGGCTCAATCCATACCTCAAACCTCAGCTTAAACCTCAATCAGATCTCACCAGGGCACGGCACCAACAACCTGCTCAAATTTTCTTCCTCAGTAACTCACAGCGAAGCTTAACAGAGCTGCCGGAAAACCTAAATCTTCCAAAACAACTAACCATTCAACTCAACACTAAGCCAAATCTGCTTAGTACATATGGTCAAGGTTCCAGACTACTCAACAAGGCTCTACTAGCTCTAACAAAGCTAGAATCG
>KV009457.1:3419-20487 GCA_001598015.1 Dorcoceras hygrometricum | reverse complement strand
TGGAAAACTCTGAGGTTCTGTCTGTATTTATAGGCGTCGAGGGATGAATCAATCGTCTGCCATTTAAGCGCCCTTAAACCTCTGTCTTTATGACCATTACACCGACGGTTACACGCGTATGATTAAACCATGGAATTACGAGCTTTAATTGGCCCTTAATCACCTCAATTTGGCCGTTACAGCATGAAATCTGGCTTGTACGCGTGAGAGTTCCCTCTGAATTTCTGGGGCGAAGTTCTCTGTTCAAAAATCTTGTTTCCTGTCGAGGAACCTGGATTCTGAATCTTCGTGGAGAAGATGAAGTCTCCTCTGCTGAATTTGCGTCGCAGCTGAATTTGCGTCGCTGCTGAATTTGCGTCGCTGCTGATTTTCTTTCAAGCTCCACGACTGATCTTTAATGTTAAGTCAAAACGTTGTCGTGTTAACTTATTCAAGCGACACCGTTTTGATATCGTTGTAAAGCAACTGCTGGTTATCTTTAAGTAACGCACCTGCTGATTCAAGATAACTGTAGCTATCTGCTGAATCTTTAGAGCGAAGGCAAAACGCTGTCGTATCGACTTATTCAAACGACATCGTTTTGCTATCGCTAAACTTCAAGTACCAACTGCTGAATTAGCGATCAGCAGGCCCCGTGCTAATTTCTCACAAAAATCCCTCGCTGCTTGTTCTATACGAAACACTCGAACGAAGCGTTTCGACTTATCGAAACGACGTCGCTTCACTTCTACGACTGGTTTCCCAAACCAGCAGCTGTTCACTCTAAACTCACGCATCTGCTGACCAGCAGTCAATCACTCAAAAATGTTGACCAACCCGTGTCGCTCTCTCGATCACTCTCGTGCTAAAAGCCACGCCTGCCAGCAGCAACTTCTAATGTCGAAACGACAACGTATCATCCCTTCCGCTTCAGTAACTAATTTAACGCGTAGCCGCTGATTCCATGAAATGACGGCGTTCACTCTCGTGCCATCAACTGCTGAATTTCGACCAGCAGGTGATTCAGAGCTCGAATCGCAAGAACAGCTCACCCAAGGGCTCACACTAGCAGGAGAAATACACGGCACAGGCTTCACGAGAAAGCTTCGAACAAACAGCTTTTCGCACTTCCACTCCTGCTCAAATGCAGCGCCTCAAATGTAGCACCAAGATCGTCAAAAACAGAGGCTGAATGCAATGGGAATTGGCGATCGAAGTTACGGTGAACAATAGATAATCGAGGGTTTAGAAATGGAGATGAGGAATGTCTGGTTCAAAAATAATTCTAAGTGTCGAACAACACTTCTATAAACAATCTCCCAAATCAAACGTCTGCTGATCATCAATTCAGTCGACAAGACCAGCAGGTATCTACCAGCAGATACCATCTCTTTCTTTCGCTAAAAACTAGCAGTAGCAACCAAGTAAGCAGTCGCAAGAAAACCCTCCAAAACGACACCGTTCCAACTTATCAAAACGACGCCGTAGCGTTATATCAGCAGGCAGCTGATCTCTTCAAAACAACCTACGACCGGTTCCAGCTGCAACATCCAAAAGCAGTGTTTTAACTTCATCGAACGACGTCGCCGCGCCTACCAGCAGACGACAAATATTACTTCAAAAACCACTAGCAGCTGGTCACCCAGTCGACACACATTCTTCACAACGATACATAACCAGCAGCTTCACTTAATCAAACGACGTCGCTGCGTCTACTACATCAAATGCAGTCGACGCATACAAACACCAGCAGTTGCATAAGGGAAACTCCTGCGGCTGGTTCTTCAAGCCATCGACTGGTCGCCCTATCTAAGTAACTGCTGAATCCTATAGTCAACACTCAAAACGTTGCCTAACACGTGTCGCTTCCTCAATCATTCTCAAGCTCAAGACACGTATACCAGCAGATACAACGCGTCACGCTTACGTCACCCTACTGATGCCAGCACCAGCAGGAAGAATCGTTGACCAGCGTTGAATTCACCAAATTCGTTGCGACTGAATTCTCCAAGGATTAAAGCAACTTCCGAATCAGTAGGGAACCAGATTTATTTCGCAATTCTTATTTACGTTGGCCGACTGCTGAGTTTCGACCACCAGCTAATTTTTTTTTTTTTGCTCTATTTCCTGGAGCTGAATTTTCGGGTTTTCACAACGACTATCATGAAACACATCTAATAGTCACTATGTATTCTGAATTAGTTCCTAGTCGATTGGGCCGTCAAAATGAGGATAAGGCCGCCCGAGCTCGAGACTAGTATCTGCGATGCGAAGTAGCATGTTTCATTGGTAGAGAACATTGTGATGTTCTGAGCATGCAGATAGATAGTGACCTGGTGATCTATCGAACTACCCTCGTTCGGACTTTCCAAGTGGTTACCATTTGTCGAGTGGATAGGTCCGAGGTCTTGGTTGTACTGATTAGTCCTCACGACTCGAAACGCCATTGAGACTCTACATGGTAGGCGTCTCACTTTGACCCATTTGTCGACTCACTTGGGGTCATTAGGCGGCGGGATTGGGTGAGACCCCGATGCATGTAGGAGTCGATGCATCGTTGTCGAGGATTAACCGCTCGCAGACATGCGTGGATATCCTATGCTATCTGAGGGGATAATAGTGTATAACTCTGGCCAGAGTACTAGAAGTGTTTTAGGTAAATGGGTTTACCTAGTTACACTCGTGATGTCACTATTCGATCTCCAAGATGTATGCATAGCTATCGGATCTGTAACGACTCTCGATTTACCAATGGTCGTTGATCTGATCGTGATATATGGATTAAAAGGACCGTACTGTACGCTAACCACGACCAACTGGTTCTTGCAGGCACTATCAGTGATACCTAGGGGATCATGGGGCGATGTTGCTAGACGCTCTTATCATGATCCGATTGGCAAGTCCGGAATTATGATTCCGGAGCCACAATGGTTGTGGGCCCACGGCTAGCTGTATCCCTGAACCATTGAGGGTCACACAAGTACTGGATTCGAGATTCCCGCACGGAAAACTAAGCTCAATGTGTTGAGCACTTGAGGAGGATTTTGGGGAGTGCGACTTCCTAAAAGTCAACAGGGGTCAAATCGTGATTTCCCTACGTTGAGGGGCAAAACGGTCATTTTGCACTGGGGTTCTGAAAAATGGTTTTTCAGATCATAGTATTCAGTTTTGGAAACTGAGTCGATCGATCCGATCTGATCGGTGATCGTAGTTATGATGAAGTCACGGTGATAGGGATGAACCGAATGTTCATACGTTGGACCCGGGCCCGTTGGGCCGGTCCAAGTTTATCACTAGTCTATTTAAATAGACTTAAAGGCTTTAATCAAAACACTTGATTACACTTAACCCTAACCCTAAAAAGCTCACGCCGCCTCCCTCCTCACGCACCTCACGACCGCCGCCGGTTCCACGCGCCGCCGCCGCCGCCTTGCCACGCCGAAATTTGTTCCAGCCAACTTTTCGAGGAGTTTCCGTCCGTGCCGATCTCGTCAGGCCTTCTGGTGCAGGCTGACGAAGGAGTCTCCCTTCCGGTCGTGGACCTGATTGACGTAATCTACCGCCGCCTACCGTGAAGTGCCGGTTTCCTCGTGAAACCGGTCGGAGCCAGGCGCCTAGACGCCAGCAAGGTAACTGCCTAAACACCCTATGAATGGTTCATATTGTGTTATTATTGAATTGTATTGAACGTTTCCCGGCCTAATTTTATTCTTCCGCTGCCTCACCGAGAGACGGGATCCGGATCCGCCACGGTTCCCCAACAGTGGTATCAGAGCCAAGGCTCGGATCTGATCAATACAATTGTTGCCTTATTGTATCAGATCTCGAATTTGAATCGAAGAACAAAAAAAAAGTTTGGTATGGCAGCCGGCCGCCGCCGTGTGCGGCGGCGCCCCTCTCTCGCGCGCATGAGTGCACGTGACTTGCGCGCTGGTCGCGCAAGGGAGACGATCGTTGGCCCTGTACAGCGCAAGACGTTGCGCTGATGATGGCCGATGCTGGGTGCTTCCTTCTCGCATGGTGGCCGGATTGTTGCACTGCTGTGCTGCTCCTCCTCGCAAGGCTGCGCGATCGGCTGCCGGCCACAAGACAAACGTTGCGCCACTGGTTGGCGCAACCAGCGCCATGCGCCGCACACGATGCGGCGGGCGTGCGGCCGAGCGCCGCACGCAACATGGTGGCGACGACCGCCGTTCGGAGAGTCCCCGGCTGCGATGCAACAGCTAATTTTCTTCTAGGTTTTGTTCGGGCCTGTCTCGGGTAGCCCGTGAAGTTTTCGGGCCGATATTCGATATCGTGCCAATTTTGGATCGATTTTAAAATTTTGAGATTTTTGGGCCTAAAATTGTTTTAAGCCCAATATGATGCAATTAAAATTGCAAAATACGATTTTGATTGTAAAATATGATTTTATAATTAAATATGATTTTGTTGATTAAAATTTGATTTTATCGAAAAATGCGATTTTATTATAAAATGCGATTTTATGATTGATTTTGCGATAAATAATTTAATTATTTAATTTTTGCATATTAATTAGATTGATTGCATGATTGGGATGATCGAGAGCCGTGCCCAATTTGTTAGGTGTATGCGATAGGTTTTTATGATTTTGGTTTGTAAATATTATTGATTATCATTTTAAGTGGGCCTGTTTGTGGCCCGTTCCCACCCCTTGAAAAATGTATCCCTTATATGTCATGGTATATTTAAATGTAAATTACTAGATTAGTGGGAGGACATCCGAAGACGGTGGACAATGACGATCAAAGATATTGAAGACCGAAGATCTGTAAAACCGGAAGCATTGTAATAGGATTGCATTGCATGTTGCATTACCCCTAGGATTGGACCCAGGTCCGTGGCTGGCAACCACAGAACGCATAGCTCTCGCGATCGATCATCCCAATGTTTATATATATGTGATATATAGTTATTTGAATCCGCATGTTTTAAATATGATTTAAATATCTGCATGAGCCAAATTTTTCAAAAATAAAATCCCTCGTTTTAAATACGATTTAAAACTAATATCAAGAAAAAAGTTTATTCGATAAACTAAGGGAATTTAAATTTATTTAAATTATCCCTACCTTCCATCAACAATGGGTGTAAGCTGATGCTACCCGTACATGGCCCGGCTCATATTATTGAGGGGGTCATGTATGCCGGAAAGCTGTCCACGCCATTGACAATTGTTGTGAGTCGGTTGGAACTCCCTTTAACATTGGCTCATATTATTGGGGACGTTAAGGGGACCGTCCTTCACGACTCAACATTGATGGGTCATCTTGACACGTGATAGTAAACGGCGTCATATTATTGGGCCCTTACTGGACGTGAGGTGAATACATGGAGGTTGCACCGGTTGCAATCGGAAACTACCTTTTGGGGGTCATGGATGGCTGATATTATTCGGGTCCATGATTGCTTGATTGGGCTCTGTGTACCCACTAAATAAACTTGCTTTCTCGATTTCATTAGAGGGTGGTGAAATCGTTAAAATAGTGGGAGGGTAATTCATAAAACTTAACGACCTTGTTTTATGTCTTAGCAATTATTTTATATATAGTTAGTGATGATTGTCTGTTTTCTTTTCAGTATAACTGCATTTATAATGTCTTCGTTCAAAAACCCACTCGCTGCTATACTGGATAGCAACAAGTTCACCGGTCTGAACTACCAAGACTGGCTCCACAACCTCAACCTTGTGTTGGCTTCAGAGAAACTTCTTTATACGATAGAGAAGTGCCCTCCGAAGGAAGCCCCTGCCGATATTAGCCCTGAGGAGCTGGCTACGCTTAAACAATGGTGGGCGACGAGGATAAAGCTCGATGCTATGTGATGGCATCGATGTCCAATGAAATGCAACGGCGCTTTGAGAAGACAAAGTATGCTGCTGACATACTTTTTCATCTCAAAGAACTGTATGGGGAGAACTCTCGACATGAGAGGTTCACGGCTGTCAAGGAGCTGATGACGAGCCGCATGCGCGATGGGACTTCGGTCCGCGAGCATGGGGTTCGTATGATTGGGCTCGTTGAAAAGCTTTCGGGCCTTGATTCACACTTCCACACGAGCTGTCTGTGGATGTGCTTCTCCTCTCACTACCTGCTGCATTCGACCCCTTTGTGGTCAACTTCAATATGAACAAGCTGGCAGCCACCCTTGAAGAGGTGGTTAACATGCTTGTAGTGTTTGAAGGAACCATAAAGAAGGACAAAACCCGTCCTCATTATGGGCTCTTCTGCGAAGAAGGGGCCCAAACGTAAGGGCAAGAAGAGTTCTGCCCCTGCGAAGGAGGATAAGCCCACCAAGAAGGCAAAGGCTTCCAAGCCAAACAAGCATGAGGATGTTTGCCACCACTGCCACAAGCCTGGACATTGGAGGAGGAACTGCAAGGAGTACCTCGAGCAGTTGCGAACTGCGAAAGGTATGTTCTATATTGAAATAAATATGTCCCTTAGTTCGACTTCTTGGGTACTTGATACCGGATGTGGATCTCATATCTGCAATGATTTGCAGGTGATGACAAGAAGCCGACGTCTTAGAGAGGGTGAGACCCACTTGAGGCTTGGAAATGGAGCAAGAGTTGCTGCAGTAGCTATAGGAGATGTTTATTTATTTCTGTCTTCTGATTTTAAGTTGTTATTGAGAAACGTTTTGTTTGTTCCCGAATTAATAAAGAACATTATTTCTGTTTCTATACTTGATAGTGATGGATATTCTTGTATGTTTGCTAATTCGATTTGCAATATTTACAAGAATGAATGTTTAATTGGAATTGGGGAATGCGAAAACGATTTATACACCTTAAAATTAAAAGACGTTCCAACTCGCGATGTCGAAGCACATACAACAACGATTAAAAGGAAACACGATAACTTGAACGCAATGATTTGCAGGTGATGACAAGAAGCCGACGTCTTAGAGAGGGTGAGACCCATTTGAGGCTTGGCAATGGAGCAAGAGTTGCTGCAGTAGCTATAGGAGATGTTTTTTATTTCTGTCTTCTGATTTTAAGTTGTTATTGAGAAACGTTTTATTTGTTCCCGAATTAATAAAGAACATTATTTCTGTTTCTATGCTTGATAGTGATGGATATTCTTGTATGTTTGCTAATTCGATTTGCAATATTTACAAGAATGAATGTTTAATTGGAATTGGGGAACGCAAAAACGATTTATACACCTTAAAATTAAAAGACGTTCCAACTCGCGATGTCTAAGCACATACAACAACGATTAAAAGGAAACACGATAACTTGAACCCAGCACAACTTTGGCACGCTAGGCTAGGTCATATTTCTCTAAGTAGGATGAACAAGTTAGTTAGGGGTGACATGTTTGATCTGTCAGACATTAACTCCCTACCGACTTGTGAATCTTGTCTTAAGGGAAAGATGACTAAGCAACCCTTCAAGGGCAAGGGTGAGCGTGCTCGAGGCCTATTGGATTTGATCCATACTGATGTGTGCGGCCCGTTTAGTATTGGTACTAAATACGATCACACATACTTCATCACGTTTACCGACGATCACTCTAGGTATGGGTACTTTTACTTAATGAAGCACAAGTCTGAATCATTTGAAAGGTTCAAATAATTCAAGGCTGAAGTAGAAAATCAACTAGGCAAAAGTATTAAAGCACTTTGATCTGATCGAGGTGGTGAATACTTAAGTGCTGAATTTCAAGACTATCTGAAAGAGAATGGGATTCTCGCACAGTGGACCCCTCCGGCCACACCATAGCTCAATGGTGTAGCGAAGCGTCGTAATCGAACCCTGTTAGACATGGTTCGATCTATGATGAGCTTCACTGAACTTCCTACCTTGTTTTGGGGCTATGCGCTCGAAACGGCGGTAATGTTGTTGAACAATGTCCACACCAAGGCAGTGGATAAGACTCCATATGAGATATGGATGGGCAAACCACCCAAGTACTCATACATGAGGATTTGGGGATGTCCTGCTTACGTGAAGCAGACAGTGGGAGATAAGCTGGATACGAGATCCATCTTATGCTACTTCATTGGGTATCCAAAAAATTCCATTGGATACTACTTCTACTATCCCAGCGAAACAAAAGTGTTTGTTTCTAGGAATGCCACCTTTATGGAAAGAGAATTTCTACTTGATAGAAAAGGCAAAAATTCCATTGGATACTACTTCTACTATCCCAGCGAAACAAAAGTGTTTGTTTCTAGGAATGCCACCTTTATGGAAAGAGAATTTCTACTTGATAGAAAAGGCAAAATAGTAGAACTCGAAGAGGTTCGAGATCCAATCGAAGTACCAGGTGAATCTCCCGCACCTCCAGAGCCAGTACCAGAAATGGTCGCACCTAGGAGATCCGAAAGGGTTCCTAGGGCTCCTGAAAGATATGGTTTTCTCCTTGAAGATGATCAAGGTGATCAAGTTGTTGGATCTGATCCAAGAACTTTCAAGGAGGCAATATCCGATGCAGATTCTAATTTGTGGGTTGAAGCAATGCAATCTGAGTTAGACTCGATGCATGCTAACCAAGTTTGGACTCTTGTTAATCCTCCCGAAGGAATTGTTCCTATTGGGTGAAAATGGGTATACAAGAGGAAACTTGGGCCTGATGGTAAGGTAATGACCTACAAGGCACGACTGGTCGCGAAAGGTTACACTCAAAGGCAAGGTGTTGACTATGATGAAACCTTCTCGCCAGTCGCAATGTTCAAGTCAATTAGAATCTTACTTGCCATAGGCGCATGGTACGACTATGAGATATGGCAAATGGATGTGAAAACTGCGTTCTTTAATGGAAACATTAAGGAAGAGATCTATATGACGCAGCCTGAGGGTTTCACATCTGTTGGAAGCGAGCATAAGGTATGCAAGCTTCAGAGATCGATCTACGGTCTCAAGAAAGCATCGCGAAGTTGGAACCTGAGATTCGATGAAACAATTAAGGAATTTGGTTTCATCAAGAATCCTGAGGAGCCATGTGTATATAAGAAGGTAGTTAAAAGCACTGTGACATTCCTAGTACTTTATGTTGATGACATTCTACTAATTGGGAATGATGTAGGAATGCTGCAGTCAAATAAAGTATGGTTGTCTAGTAGATTTTCGATGAAAGACATGGGTGAAGCATCCTATATTCTTGGAATACAGATCTATCGGGATAGATCTAAACGGATGCTCGGACTCACCCAAGCCACCTACATCGATACCATACTTAAGAGGTTCTCTATGGAAGAGTCCAAGAGAGGACACCTACCTATGTGCCACGGGGTCACTCTATCTAAGTCTATGTGTCCAAATACTGATGAGGAGATAGAGAGTATGACACGTGTGCCATATGCCTCGGCAATAGGTAGTATTATTTATGGCATGATCTCCACGAGACCGGATGTCGCATATGCTCTGAGTGTCACGAGCCGCTACCAGGCCAACCCCGGCCAATTACATTGGAAGGTTGTGAAGGATATTATTAAGTACTTACGAAGTACTAAGAATATGTTCATGGTCTATGGGGGTGGTGAACTGAAACTGGAAGGCTACACTGATTCTAGCTTCCAGTGTGACGTGGAGGATTCGAAGTCAACCTCTGGATTTGTATTCATGCTCAATGGTGGTGCTGTCTCTTGGAAGAGTTCCAAGCAAGACACCATCGCGGATTCAACCACTGAGGCTGAGTACATCGCAGCATCAGATGCTGCTACGGAGGCGGTTTGGATAAGGAATTTCGTCCAAGAGTTGGGCGTCATTCCTAATGGAGTTGGTCCAGTCCCGGTGTACTACGACAACACAGGTGCCGTTGCGCAAGCAAAGGAGCCTAGGTCTCACCAAAGATCCAAACACATACTGAGGAAATACCACATAATCCGGGATATTGTGGCTAGAGGTGACATATCAGTTGAGAGAGTCGTCATTGCGGACAACGTTGCTGATCCACTTACGTAGCCCTTTCCAGGACCCTTGTTTGAAAAATATCGCGAAACAATGGGACTACGTCTGATGAGTAGTTGGCTTTTGGGCAAGTGGGAGATTGTTAGAGTAGATGCCCAACTAGCCAACTTGTGGCGTGTGGGTTTATAGACTCTTGTATATGACAATCTTTATATATGATATTTGCATTTATTTATGGCGTTCTTTACTTTCATTATGTTGTATGATGATTAACAATTGCGTTGAGTAAAGACCTAGAATGCACTATAGTGTATGTTAGATGTGATAGTGGGTATGAAGACTATCATGAAACACATCTAATAGTCACTGTGTATTCTGAATTAGTTCCTAGTCGATTGGGCCGTCAAAATGAGGATAAGGCCGCCCGAGCTCGAGACTAGTATCTGCGATGCGAAGTACCATATTTCATTGGTAGGGAACATTGTGATGTTCTGAGCATGCAGATAGATAGTGACCTGGTGATCTATCGAACTACCCTCGTTCGGACTTTCCAAGTGGTTACCATTTGTTGAGTGGATAGGTCCGAGGTCTTGGTTGTACTGATTAGTCCTCACGACTCGAAACGTCATTGAGACTCTACATGATAGGCGTCTCACTTTGACCCGTTTGCCGACTCACTTGGGGTCATTAGGCGGCGGGATTGGGTGAGACCCCGATGCATGTAGGATTCGATGCATCGTTGTCGAGGATTCACCGCTCGCAGACATATGTGGATATCCTATGCTATCTGAGGGGATAATAGTGTATAAATCTCTGGCCAGAGTACTAGAAGTGTTTTAGGTAAATGGGTTTACCTAGTTACACTCGCGATGTCACTATTCGATCTCCAAGATGTATGCATAGCTATCGGATCTATAACGACTCTCGATTTACCAATGGTCGTTGATCTGATCGGGATATATGGATTGAAAGGACCGTACTGTACGCTAACCACGATCAACTGGTTCTTGCAGGCACTATCAGTGATACCTAGGGGATCATGGGGCGATGTTGCTAGACGCTCTTACCATGATCCGATGGGCAAGTCCGGAATTGTGATTCCGGAGCCACAATGGTTGTGGGCCCACGGCTAGCTGTATCCCTGAACCATTGAGGGTCACAAAAGTACTGGATTCAAGATACCCGCACGGATACTGAGCTCAATGTGTTGAGCACTTGAGGAGGATTTTGGGGAGTTCGACTTCCTAAAAGTCAACAGGGGTCAACTGAGCTCAATCTGAAATGGTTTTTCAGATCATAGTACTCAGTTTTGGAAACTGAGTCGATCGGTCCGATCTGATCGGCGATCGAAGTTATGATGAAGTCACGGTGATAGGGATGAACCGAATATTCATACGTTGGACCCGGGCCCGTTGGGCCGGTCCAAGTCCATCATTAAGTCTACTTAATGTAGACTTAGGCTTAATCATAACACACTTTTTGACACACAAAACCCTAACCCTAGAGCTCACATACGGCCGCCTCCATCCTCTCCTCAAAAGCCGCCTTGCGCCGCCGCCTTGCGCCGCCGCCTTGCTTCGCCAGAATTTGTTCCGGCCAACTAGACGAGGAGAATCCGTCCGCACTGATCTCGTTAGGCCTTCTAGTGCAGGCTGACGAAGGAGTCTCCCTTTCGGTCATGGACCTGATTGACGAATCTACCGCCGCCTACGGTGAAGAGCCGGCGTTCTTGTAATTCCGGTTGGAGCCAGACACAAGTTGCCAGCAAGGTAATCAACGAAAACACCCTATGAATGGTTCGTATTGTGTTTGAATTTTATTGTATTGATCGTCTCCCGGGCAATTTTGTTTTCCGCTGCGCCCTGGTTTGCCACGCCGAAATTTGTTCCGGCCAACTTTTCGAGGAGTTTCCGTCCGTGCTAATCTCGTCAGGCCTTCTAGTGCAGGCTGACGAAGGAGTCTCCCTTCCGATCGTGGACCTGATTGACGTAATCTACCGCCGCCTACCGTGAAGTGCCGGTTTCCTCGTGAAACTGGTCGGAGCCAGGCGCCTAGACGCCAGCAAGGTAACTGACTAAACACCCTATGAATGGTTCATATTGTGTTATTATATAATTGTATTGAATGTTTCCCGGCCTAATTTTGTTCTTCCGCTGCCTCGCCGGGAGACGGGATCCGGATCCGCCACGGTTCCCCAACAAAAAATACATTTTTAAAACCTCAACATCAAAATTTTAAAAGAACTTAAACTTTAAACTTTAAACTTTAAACTATAAGCTTTAAATATCATTATCAAAAGTTTTAAATAAACTTCATCCGCAACTCCTCAAACTATACGACATGTAACGTAAATCCTCAATAATAACATTTTAGGTGAAGTTTACTCATTGATGCGACCCCTCTGTTCGCTTGATCAATCTATAAACCATAGTACTAGGCTGGAACAGCTCTACGGACCTCTTGCGCTGTAGTCACTATCCCCCTCTAATATGGGTCTACGGACCTCATGCGCCGGAGTCACCATATTCCTCTACGTCTTGGTCACAAGCAATTTGCATTCCTCAAAATAATTTTCTTTCTTTTTCATTCAAACATAAACGTCATATAACATTCCATTATCATCATAAAAATCATCATTTAATTTTTTTAAAAAGCTTTCTGCCCGTAAACATGTTTGTGATGCATTAGAAAATATAGAAAATTTGAGCCAAGATCAATTGGATCCGTTGCAGGCTTCTCGACGGGCTACTCGGACATTGGACGGTCTCAACGAGTCACCGGACAAGCCCAAACTTACCACAATCAACCCAAGCCTAGAAAATACAATTTTACACATCTTAAACATGTTTACAAGCCATAAACATACTATTCGGATGCCTTCGGGGTACTGCTATAACCTCAAGAATTTCAGCGCCACATGCTGCCTCTTATCGCGCCTTACACGTTACCGCATGACTTCTAACTCGTGTATCCTCGACCTCCCGCAACTTCCAGCCCTTAAACTTAATGTGTGCGTGTCTTATTCAACCTAGGGACTAATCAAGGACACCCAAATACGCTGGCAGGAACCCGCAACCTCAAGCCATTCCTTACCGAACACCTCAACTCTAATGCCTTGACCTCGCTTCTTCCCTTCCTAGGATGGATGCCTATGCTGGTCTATGATGAAACCATAACTATCCATAATATGTAAACTTTGGACCAGACCCAACTCGAGACTTCAGCAGCAGCCTTGAACCAACACCTGCCCCCAAATCCCCATGCTCATGCCTCAGCCATGCAGCTGCGCATGGCTCCTACCTTCTAGCTTCGGTCGTCCTAGGTTCCTATCTATTCCAGACCCCAACCAGTACCCTGAGGCTCCCCTAGACATCACTCTAGATCCCTCCTAACCCCACAAATTTCACGCACCCACAGAGATGGAGCAACGAGTCAGGAATGATCAAACCATCCCAACCAGCCGCGGTCTGCCTCATGCGGTGTCTCCCATAATCTCCCCTTGGCCGACCTGATTCAGCCTCTGAACCAGACCTAGACACACCTCTTAGCACCTCTACCTCACCCTTGGATAGGCAACAGCACCCGTCGGCAGACCTACCATCACAGAAACTTCAAAACAGCACACAAACGCACGAAGCCATCCCATGAAGGAATGTGATGTGCAGATTTTTCAGAAACTTTTTCCCAGAATAATTCTCATTCATAAATCAATTCAAAACACAAATATTATGATCTGATTGTGGTAGAATAGGAGGTTTAAACTTGCCTTTTATGGAGAAAATTTGCGATTAACCGTTACCAGAAGCGTCGGAATGGATCCGGAGGCGAAATTTCTTCAAGATTTCCCCTTAAACCCACGGCTGCCCTAGCTCTTTTTTTTTTTTTGGAGGAGTTTGTTGGCTGTTACGTGAGGAATTGGGGAGGAATGAGGCTTATGGTACTAATTATTAGGTTAGGTGTGGCTAATTTACCCAAATATATCATTATGCCCTCTAATTATAATTAAATTGCCCATTTGTCTAACCCACAATTATCAGATTTTCTACACACTATTTCATTCAAATTATATTTGAAAATGAACCAAATTTTGGTATTATAAAAAATTAAATGCTTACCCGCTCTTTCTCCCTAAAATTGCTTTCGTGAAAAATAGCGGTCAAAATTCACATTTTACCTAGTCGCTACGAAAACTTTAAATTTAAAATTAAAGAAATATTTTTTTTCTCCTAAAATCTTTAAAATAAATTTTGGAATATTTTAAAGTCACCTCTATCGTCCCCGATCATCCCTCTGTAGCCCGGCACCGGATAATCACCTGAAATCGGAAACCTCTAGAAACGCATAAAAACTCAAAATACATCACCAAAAATATTTTAAAACCTCAATTTATAATTTAATCATTTAAATAATTTATCTCATGCATGTGGTTTACGTAAGCAGATCTCGGACGCTACATTATATCTCATTTTTCTCACCATTTAAGCTATAATATACTGTTTTTAGTGAATGATTGCCTGAATTGTATGTGACTTGATTTGATCTACGTTTAACATTTGAGATCCATGCATGTTTCATAATTTTCAAAATTTTTTGATCCGTTTCTTGTGATGTACCGGTCATAGACGGTTCTAGGGACTATGGCTCGGTTCTAGGTGGTCTAATGGTGGTCCAAGGTTGTAACGCCTAGAAATTCCTGAATACCTAGAAATGAGTGCATGATTAGGGGGAAAAATTATTTTTGAAAGTTATATTCTATTTTATGTTATTTATTTATGATTTTAATGTTGCATGATATGCATGTATGTTTTTAGCCTGTTTGAGTTCCGGACGCGTGGATGATACTAGGGACGACCGAGATGAAAATTATTTGAGATTTCAAACCCTTAGATTTTTAAGAGCAGATTTATTATTTTTAAGCAACAATTTCCAAAAATTGGGGGTTTTTATGATTATTTTGAGGGGGGGGGACCCATTTTTGCCTATACGAGCTATTTTTAATGAGTTTTTCTATGTTTTGCAAATGTGAGAAATTATTATTACGAAAATTTAAGTTGAAGGCTTGCTTTGGGAGTTTTAAACACATTTTAATTAGGAGGAGGATTAGTATGGGAAAAACTCTTAATTTTCTTAATTAAACCATTGGTAGGGTTCTGTTTGGCACAACTCATTCTCCCAATCCCTCCTATTTTCGAAAACCCTACTCCTACCCACTCTCCTAACCGCCTCAAGCCACTCCCCTCTCCCTCAAGTCCGAAATTTTGCAAGATTTTGGTGATCCAAGGTGGTCTTGTCCCAATCTCGCGTCCAACACATCGGTAACTCGCAGATCTTCTTTTTCTCCAACAAAGGTAATATCTATTAATTTTCTCACCATTTACGCCATAATATTCTGTTTTTAATGATCAAAGGCATGAATTGTATGCGACTTGGGATGATCTACGTTTAATGATTTAGATCCATGCATGACTCATGAATTTTTATCATGTTTTTGATCGGTTCTTGTGATGCTTTGGCCAAGGACTGTTCAATGGGGCTAAGTTTCGAGTGTAGGTGTCTTAGTGGTGGTCCATAGATGAGGAGGATGGCTAGATCGGCCGAACCATGGCTGTACGTGAAGCCGCACGACATGTCGCATGTGGGAGAGCTGTCTCCTTCTCTCGCTTTGTGTCTGCAGTGTGGCTCGTAGCTGGGGTCGTGGTTGGGTCCATGGGAACCGTCCGGACCTGGGTACGGTCCAGCCAGCGGGGCTTCACCCATGGGAGGCCGGAGCAGAAGGGCCGTTGGCTGGAAGTTGGCGTCGCATGTGGTGTGTGCGGCGTGCGTGTGTTTAGGGTTCCTTAGCATGGGACGGCCGGTTCGGCTGGACCGGTTGGTTCGATTGAATCGAGTAGGTTAGTCAAGAGTCGAGTCAAAATGTTTTAAATTTGGACTTCTGGAACGGTTATTTTAATTTTAAAGTATAGAGTCCAATTTTAAGATTTTTGGTCAAATCTTTTAAAGTCAAAATTATTTAGTCAAAATTTTAATTAATTTGGACCATAATATTTTATTTTAAGTTTTAAAATTCAAAATTGTGTTCTTTGGGATTTTATTTAGTCAAAATTGGTCAATGGATTTGTACTTAGTCAAATTTTAAATAGTTGATTTTTAGTAAATGATGGAGTATTTTAGAAATTTTAAAGGTTTAATTTCAATTTTGGGCCAAGGCATATATATAAGGCCAATTTTAAATTTTAAGTTAAGTCTAGGCTTTTGGGCTTAGAGTTAGTGGACCAGGCACCTGAACCGGTCCTTAACCGAAGGAGAAAATATAGAAACCATGAATATATATTTTAATTGTATATGTAGTATTCTATGTATGATAATATTTTTAAAGCATGGAATTAAATATATATGTACGGGCTAAGCTTTTAAACTGCATGTTTTAATGAAATGCATGCATCATGAGAATTTATGAAACGTTAAAGGCATGTGTTTTTTAAGACAACCCGAAGGATTGAAGTGACTTGTGGCAAGTTTAATGATGGGAGCTAGTCGGGATACCGGGCCCCAAGATCCGCTGTTTTAATTTATTACGAGTCTATGGATCCATGTGATCACAACATGGTGAAGTGGCATTGGGATCCCGAGGTAGGTCGGGTGAACCGGCACCGCCACGTACGTTGGTTCTTTCGATTGATCAATCATACGCCCGCTCACATTTCACTGATACAACTCATACATTTTTATGTTACGTTACGTCATGCATTATTATATATGCTATATGATTATGATACGTTACGATTGATGTTACGAACCATGTTTTACGACCATCAATGCATATATGTTTTAATGTTATTTTATTACGCCTATGTGTTTGCATGTGGTTTTATTATTTTGTACTTTGCTATTTTAAAATATAGAACATGCTGAGCCTCTAGGCTCACTACGTTTAAATGGTGCAGGTGATGACCCTGTGGATTTTGTCCTTACTGGCGGTGTCAGGCCTCGTGCTCAAAACAGATAAACACATGCGAAAGCTATCAAAAAGTGGGTAAAATTTTCGCTTTTAGGCCCGACGGTTTTAAACGTATAATTTAAAATACAATAATACTTAAAATAAGTTTCCCAAATCATAAAACATTCAAACATGAATCATATTCCCCTACGGGTACAACCACAAAGCGCAGGGCATCCCCCTGGCTAACTGATACATATATATATATGTAT
>KV009456.1:5045-19105 GCA_001598015.1 Dorcoceras hygrometricum | reverse complement strand
GCCGGAATTTGTTCCGACCAACTTTTCGAGGAGAATCCGTTGGTGATAAAATCCATCAGTCTTCTAGTGCAGGTTGATCGGAGGGAGATCGTTTGTGGTCGTGGACCTGATTGACGGATCTACCGCCACCTACCGTGAAGAGCCGGCGTTCTTGTAATTCCGGTTGGAGCCAGGCACGAGTTGCCAGCAAGGTAGTCATCTAAACACCCTATGAATGTCATAGCCTGTAGTTTATTGAATTGTATTGATCGTCTCCCGGCCAATTTTTGTTCTTCCGCTGCCTCGCCGGGAGGCGCGATCCGGATCCGCCGCGGTTCTCCAACAAGTTGAGAGGAGAAACCGTACTTTAAAAGAAGATGCTTGAACTATGATTATTGATTCTATCATTTCTCAAAAATTCTGGGCAGAAGCAGTTAACACAGCTTGCTACACTCAGAACAGATCTATGATTAACAAGATTCATGGTGTTACCCCATATGAGATCAGGAGTGGCAAGAAACCTGGCATATATTATTTCAGGGTGTTTGGATGCATGTTTCATTCATAATAATGTCAAAAAGTATCTAACTGCTTTCGATGCTAAATCTGATACAGGTTTATTTCTTGGATACTCAGCCGTGAGCAAAGATTACAAAGTGTTTAACAACCGGGGCTTGACAGTTGAAGAATCAGCTCACGTGGTATTTGATGAACCCAGCTTTCGTTCCAATTCAGCTGCGAGCTTAAATGATTTGTGCACACGTCTGGAATCAACCAGCTTAGATGAATCAAGTGATGATGTGGCACAGATTCGATATTCAGCTGATAACCAGCCAGCACTGGACGCTCCACACGATGACATCCCTACTGAGCAAGAAGATCTGACACGTAACATAGAAATCATTGATTTGACTAATGTTGATTAGTGCAGGAACTAATCTCAACCAGTGTGCCAGCTGTGGGTGTTGGAACAAATGTTGCACAAGATACTGCGCAAGCAGATTCTACAATCCATAAATTGGTATCAAGACCAGCTTCAGATACACAAGCTATCAACGAAACTCATCAATTGGTATCTGATTCAAATCTGGAACAATGTTCACATCAATTGGTATCTGATGATCAAAATGAGAACATACAGCCAGATTTCAAAGCTGAACAGGGAGCAAATCCAATCGGATCTGACCTTCGGTGGAATAAAAATCATCCACCCGAGCAGATCATAGGTAATGTACATTCTCCCTGTTCGCACACGAGGCCAGCTTAATGCATGAGTACTTAAATTTAGCATTCATTTCTCATATATAACCAAAGCTTATAGAAGAAGCCTTAGCAGACCCTAAGCTGGATAGATGCTATGCAAGATGAACTTAGCCAATTTAAGAAAAATAATGTATGGTAGTTCCTCGACCTACTAATCATTCAGTGATAGGAACTAAATGGGTATTTAGGAACAAGCTGAATGAGGATGGTGTTGTTATAAGAAACATGGCTAGACTAGTAGCTCAAGGTTTTAGAAAACTATAAGGAATAGACATTGATGAAACCTTCGCTTCAGTAGCCAGATTATAAGCCATCCGCATGTTTCTTGCATATGCTACATACAAAGACTTAAAAGTCTTTCATATGGATGTAAAGGGTGCCTTTCTTAATGGCATCTTAACTGAGGAAGTGTATGTTACACAACCTCTTGGCTTCGTGAATCATGCATATCCAGATCACGTTTATAAACTGGATAAAGCTCTATATGGGTTGAAACAAGAACCCAGAGCTTGATATGAAACACTATCTAAATTTCTGATTGATCATGACTTTGTGATAGGCACAGTTTATAAGACGTTATTTAAACTTGTGAAGAATGATCATGTTCTTTTGGTACAAATATATGTCGATGATATTATCTTTGGGTCAATTAACCCCAAATTGTGCCAGAAGTTCTCTAAATTGATGCATGACAAATTCGAGATGAGCATGATGGGAGAGCTGAAGTTCTTTCTGGGCTTACAAGTGAGACAACTTAAGAATGGTATTTTCATAAATCAAGCTCAGTATACGAAAGAACTGTTGAAGAAGTTTGGAATGGAAAATTTTTTTACAGCAGCAACCCCGATGAGTGCTTCAATCAAATTGGACAAAAACGAAGCTGGAACTGCAATTGATATATCTTTGTATCGAGGTATTATTGGCTCAATGCTTTACTTGACTGCTAGCAGACCAGACATTATGTTTGCTGTCTGTATGTGTGCTAGATTCCAATCTGAGCCCAAACAATCGCATTACATTGTAGTAAAGAGGATCTTAAAATATTTGAAAGGGACTTCCAATGTGGGTCTTTGGTATCCCAAAGACTCCCGTTTTCAACTAATCGGTTATAGTGATGTAGATTACGCAGGATGTAGGATTGATAGGCGAAGCACAAGTTGTACGTGTCAATTCTTGGGAGATCGGCTGATTTCCTGGTTTAGTAAGAAGCAGCATCAATTTCTACATCAACAGCTAAAGCAGAGTATCTAGAGAATGGAAGCTGTTGTGCTCAGATCTTATGGATTCAACACCAGCTTAAGGATTACACAATTGATGCTTCTGAAGCTCCAATTTTCTGTGACAATATCAGTGCGATAGCTATCACTCAGAACCCTGTGATGCATTCAAGAACAAAGCACATAGACATAAGGCATAATTTCATAAGATATCACGTGCTAAAAAGGACTTCCGACTGGAGTATGTGTCAACGGATCAGCAAGTTGTTGATATCTTCACAAAGCCTCTACTAGACGTTAAGTTTTCGTATTTTGGAAATATTCTTGGTCTCTTAGAACTGCCTTAATCTATGATTGTGCAAAAATTTTGCTGGTTGAACAGCTTTTGTTTACTTCAGATTTGAGTCTTCTGTTCAGGGGGAACGATGGAGAATCTCAGGTTTGGTAAACATCAGCGTTGGGAGAACCTTAGCTTTAGGGGGAATAACAGATCTGAGTTAATAAGTGCTGAGTCAGATGAATGCGTGAGATCTAAATCTATTCAGATTTCACGTATATACGATTGATACTTATACGTGATCAGATCTGACAGTACCCCAGTTGGAACATTAAAATATCAACGATTGTGACGTGTTTTTTAAGTGGCGCTTCTTTTTACTTTTTAACCCTCGTGGTTAAAATTTCAATATCATTTCAAAATTTGATCACGCCATCAGATGATTGACACGTATGTTTTCATCATGCTAAATGTCAAATCCACACTATTTTATGTGTACCATTTCGTATTCCTCTCTCTTATATATGTCATTTACATTTTCACTAACACTTACCTTGTCGCACAATTACTCGCGTGCTTTCTATTATTCTTGCTTTTGCAGATTATCTTCGCATTCTCGACGTATTATTTTCTTCAATCAACCAACAGAAATGGCTGCTTCATTGATTCAGAATGCTCTTCAAGTGAACTTCGACTCAGTTATGCGTTTTCCTGATGAGGGCATGGTTCAAATGTTCAAAGCCCTAGAGTCGACTAGACTTCGTGGATTTCTGGGATGCCCATCTGTTCTCTATGAACAAGACTTGGAAAGTTTCTTTAGCAACGCTGTTGTGCACGAGGATTCAGTGATAAGCTATGTTCAAAGAAAATTTGTTGGAATCTCTAAGGATCAGTTTGCTGGTACGTTTGGACTACCGACTGAAGGGTTGACTTCAATGGATGAAGTGCCAAAAGATCTGATTTATGATGCACAGAGTGTATTTTCTATGTCTGGAGAGCCGGTTAAAACTTCTTGCAAGAAGAAGAAATGAAGATTGAATTTTGTTTGTTACTGTCAAGGCCGGATCTTTTGACGCAGTCACTCACGAACGATTTCTACTGATGACAGCCATCCACTGTGGCCTCAAGATCAACTGGAGCAAGATTTTGTTCAACATTCTTAAGTACATGGTTACAAAGTCTTCTAATTTTGTTCAACATTCTTAAGTACATGGTTACAAAGTCTTCAAAGCAAGCCAAGGGGTTTGCGGCTCAAATCTGCGTTTTGCTAAAGGGTGCTCCAGATTTGACTCTGGGAGAGGCGAAGACCTTCCCACCTATGAAGATTCTTACAGTCAAGACTATTGGCACCTAAGTTTCCAAAAACAAATCTATAACTGCTGAAGAGGTGGCAGATGAGCCACAAGTGGAGAAAGTTGTTAAGAAGGCAGAAGCAAAAAGGAGATCAGCTCCTGCTGCTGAGCCTATTGCGAAGAGGAAGAGAACAACTTTTGGGAGAGCTGCTCCCACAGAGAAGAGTTTGGCGTTGGTACCAGTGGCAACAGAGGCCGAGCCAATTTTTGTTGCACCGGCTGAGAGCCCCACCGTCCAGAGGAGACAAGCACCGAAAATAAAATTGATCTTGCAAGAGTCAGATGATGAGCAAGATGAGGTGGAGACTGTTGTGACGGAGAGCAGGATAGATGTTTCAGCTATCACTAATGATGTTGTCATAAGTTTCAAGGTGTTATCCAATGAAGAAGGACCTCAAGTTGAGATGGAAGGAAGAATAAAAGAAAGAGAAAGAACAGATAAGGAGGCTACTGATAAAGAGAAGAGAGTTGAGAAGATTATTGACTCTGAAGACACAGAGCCCTTGAGCAAGGTTTCGGATCTTACCGAGACATCCATGTCTGATGAAGAGTCTATTTCCATTGATGATCTTTTGCAGCAGATTCCGGAAGACATGATGCTTCCATCTGTTACGGCTGAAGAGCCTACAAAGATTTGATTTTGTCACGGGATTGCGTTTAAGGAAGTAAACTGGTACAAGGCCAGCCTTCCAACGATTGAACCCTATGGACAAGGGGAAGGAGCCTCT
The DNA here is from genome assembly GCA_001598015.1 of Dorcoceras hygrometricum. Taxonomy (NCBI): domain Eukaryota; kingdom Viridiplantae; phylum Streptophyta; class Magnoliopsida; order Lamiales; family Gesneriaceae; genus Dorcoceras; species Dorcoceras hygrometricum. Next base: position 14,289 of record KV009456.1, on the reverse strand, counting down.
TGTAGAGGAAATAAAAGGGAATCCAGCTAAGGAGATGTTTACTTTGATTTGTGCTGATGTTGACTTTCTTGTACAGATTCGGGAAGAAATTGTGGAAGAGATATCTTCATTCTTTTATTCGTTCAGTTTTCGTAGCTTGTCAGCTTTGCAATCCGCTTCAGATCTTGCCAAGAAGAAAGAGCAGGTGCTTCAATTGGTTGAGACAGATTCATTCTTCATTCTTTTATTCGTTCAGTTTTCGTAGCTTGTCAGCTTTGCAATCCGCTTCAGATCTTGCCAAGAAGAAAGAGCAGGTGCTTCAATTGGTTGAGACAGATTCATTGCAGACAGCAGTTAGGAGGCGATTGTATATAATAGAAAAGTACAGATCTGAGAGATTGGGAAGAAAGTATATAAAGGGGAAGAGAGCTTATCTGATCAGATAAGAGCAAATCAGATCCAAGGTATCTAATTCAGTACAGAGGCTTAGTTATCAAATTTGATCAGTAACAGAGACTCTGATTTGTACAGAAACTACTCAGAGTATTTCAGAGGTTATATATCAGATTTCAGATCAGAGGCTTCTACGATACAAAACAGAGAAGTATTTCAGAACAGATCACAGCATATTATTCATAGAGAGATTTCAGATCAGAAGATATCGTTAGAGATTAAAGGGGGAGGAAACGTAATGAAAGATCATGTAGTTGATTTATTCGAATCAGTTTGAATCAGATTTGAGCTCAGAACCGAACAGATTTCATATTTCAGTTTCAGATCTTATCATATATTTATTCCAGATGATTCAACGATCAAGATTAAATCAGATAAAGCCGGTTAGACAATATGGATTGAAGAGAGACAAGATCAGAGCTATTTGGGGTATATTCTGCAGAACGCGGAGTTGGTGTATACGATGTTTATCCACTTTGGTATAAAAGTCAACAAAGCTCTAACAGCAGACAAAGCTCTACTTAGCATTAATGGAGCAATTAATGCACGATACGGTGAAGATATTCAAATGAGGTTTGTGTCTACTGGCTCATTAAATTACCGTTGAAGATGGATGTTATAAATAGCTGAAGTGATTCAACAGAGAAGCTCTCGGTGATTTTATTGTACAATCTCTATGTCGATATACAATCTCAGTCTATCTAATTCTTTGGGAAAAATCTTTCAAGTCATTATCTATTCGATATCCCAGCTCTCACTATCTCGAAGAACATTCATTCAGTGCAAAAACAGAAATAATCTTTGAGATTCCTTCTGGTTCAACTTAGCCAAATATTCATATTGTTCAAAGAACCAGAAATTGGTATCAGAGCAAGGTCAGGGGTTCGAGTCTCCCAAGAAGCATTTTCTATACTTCTTGGGGGGGGGGAATATTGAGTTAAGTGTGCATGGGTGAGAGCAGTACTGGGATGAGTGACCTCCTGGAAGTTCTCGTACGTCAAGCTGCTGACATTGCGCCGCTCGATCTGGTTGGCCACGTGGCTGTAAAAGTTGATGCCAGATCTTAGCGGGTAATACTATATCTGCTGGGGATAGGCAGGCCGGCGGTAGGGGAAAGGGTAAGACTGATCTCTAAGGGAAATGAGACAGCACCAGTAGTTAGACACGCACCTCCCCGGAATCATGGTTCTAACAGCCCAACCCTAACGCACACAATAGGTGCAATCTGCTGCACATTATAAGAAATAAATTTGCACCTTGGCTAACAGCTATAGCTTTTGGCCTAGTGGTAAGCGCTTGATCCTAACACAAACTCTGTTTGTGTTGTATCCATTGTAATATTCAAACAGAGTCTGTAAAGAACGTGCTACGTGAAGAAGTTCTAAAAAGTCATTTGTTGTATTCAGCAGTGAAATCTGCGTTAAATTGTGGTGCTAGGAGTTCATCTTGAGCGAGGCTTTAGTGACTGGGGGTTTACAGAAGCTGTATTCATCAAATATTCTAGTGGAACCTTCCTGAAAAGGAAGAAGGGGAGACGTAGGATTTGAGATCCGAATTTCAAGAAACAAATTCTTGACCCTTACTCTATTTACGTTATCTGGATCGTTATTTTTACTATTCAAAGTTTAATCGGTTTATTTCCACACATTATTTGTTAACCGAGAAAATAGATTTGGACTGAGAGCCTCAAATCTGGTCACTCATATTTGAGTAAAGCACAGGCTTGTAAACTTGTTTTTAAGGATTTGAAAAATAAAAATTGAAGGAGTTCATTAAACCCCCCCCCCTTCTGAACTCCTAGGCCTATTTTCGATCCTAGTTGATCCTATCAACACATCCAACTTGGATCACTCATACGAACCCGGTCTTGTCTATGGTGCTCAGATCAGCTCAGACCTCTCCATTGTTCCAGCTTAGGTAGACAGACACTAAAAACAGATCATGTTCCAACAGACCAGCTCGGAGCATCCAGCAAATCTCTAAGCTGAATCCAGCTTGCACAACACAGTAAATGTTGGTCCCATTTACAGGGGGTGTTTGTGAATTCTGCCACAACTCACGTAGGCTCTCACACAGCCCAAATACCAACCCCCTGAGTTACGTGCATTTTGAAATTTTAAAGAGTTGAAAACCAGCACACAACTTATGAAACCAGATTGTTATCAAGCTGGACCAACAGTGTGACGCACGAACCCATGGGGTCACGAATTTGGGGTGAAATAAAAAGAAGGGCTGAATGAAAATTTGTTATAAGCTGTATTTCTTATAACTTGGAAAATTTCGAAACCCAAACACAAATCTGACATACACACGTTTGGCGCCAAGTACTGAAAATTTGCGGAAAACAGATTTCATTTATATACTGCAAATGCGATATTACAACATCTGAAATTCTATATGAATTTACTACTGTTGCAATTGATCTAATACAGATGTCTATGATAAAATACAACAACATCTAAGACACAGGAAACACTGTCCATAGATAAACACTTCACCACCCAGCTGTCTCAGCTTCCACCTTCCGCTTGTCCCTTAACTGTCTCACCTGCACCATTTTAAAAGCTAATGAGCCTAGGGGCTTAGCAAGTAAAATTAAGTAATAACAAAGTCACTTAACACAGGCAGACATCAGAACATTTACATAACTGAGTTTAAAGGAACTACAATTAAACATAAACATTATTTCGTAAACTTTCTTAAAACTTTCTTTCATAACTTGGATGCGGGGACAATAACCCAGATCCCTTCATTTAATTCTTTCACTTTAAGATTTATGGCTTAGAAGCTCTCCTTAGGTCCGTTGTTCACTTGATCAAATGACTTCTGATATCAGTTCTAGCATATAGCTCATTGTGAAGGGGCAATCGACAATCTGGACAATTGCTCACCCTTCTGTTGTGAAAGGGCAACTGACATCTGGATAGCTGCTCACCCTTCCGTTATGACCGTCTGTTATCTATGCCATAAATCCTTAAAAAAAATAAACTTTCATTCCTTTAAACACCTTTCTTTTGAAATCAGCTTCGAAAATCACCAGGGTTCACTTCTTTTAAAACTTACTTTCCAATTTTAAAACTTGCTGAGTATCAGATTTGAATACTGGAAAGTGATCACTGAAATGCGAACAGATTTCTCTAAAGGAAACTTTACTGGAAATCAAAACAGATTTCGATTGGGGAAAACAGATTCCTCAGGTGGAGTGTAACGTTGAACAAACGTGACAACAAGGAGCAATACCGTTAGCATGAAACAGATCTGACTGTGGAACTGTAGTGCTATAGAGAAACAGATGTCTCCAACAGAATAGTTTTTGTTAAAGAAACAGATGTCGTTGGTCAACTCAGATGTCAACGCAACTAGGTTGGTCAACTCAGCAGCGAAATGATTTGTAAAGTGAAATCTAACCAAAATATGATGTGTAGCAGAAACACGGATCTGAATTGAAATTTCGAATTTTAAATATGAAATTTAGTCGCTAACATAGGAAACAAAGTTTGAATAAGAACTTGGTGCTGCAACATCACGAACGACATCTACGATACCGGTTCTGTCTATCAAACCAGACTTAGTTTCTGACTCGACTAGCATCTCCGATTACATAGAGTCAAATTCAAATGTTACCATTCACCAGAAAGAAGAACATTCATGAACATACGTGACTTAAATCTGAACTCCTCAGTATTTTTAAATATGCTTAACTTTATTAAAAAATTCTGGAAAAACTTTGGAAGCAGAAAACATAATTTTGAACCCGATCTTTCTTCTTTTTCTTAAACATTCTTGAACATACGTAAACATGAACTTAAAATAACTTTAAACATACAGGCAAGCAGATCCATAAAATGAGGAAAATCAATATATGCTTCAAATGGTGTAGCAAGGATCAGCTTTTACTTGCCTTTGAACTGAGCTTTACAACGTCAGTTGGTTCCTGCAGAGTTTCTCCTCCTCAAGCAATGACAAAGAGGTTCTTTGGAAATGAAAGAACACAAAATAGTTTTCTTTTCGCAAGTGAAAGTAAAATTTTCCTTCTTAACAAGTATTTGTATGGGAGGGATTAGTGGCAGGTGAGGTGTAATCATCAAGCATGACACACCTTACCTAAAGTTATGGATTTTAGTAAAATTTCTCTCTCAATATTTTAGTTTGCAAATCTTCCAAATACTTTTTAAAAGAAACCATTTTGTTCTCCTTAAAATTGTTTTCAACAAATTTCTAAAATCGGCTCGTGTATTGCGCTTGGAGTGACATCTGCTGGAACTTGCTGCTTCGTACCTCATTTCTGAAATCAGTAAAAATCAGATTTCGTATAATAGCTTATGCTAAAATTTAAATTGGCATTTTGACCCTTAAAATAAATAAGATTCATATATGTGGTCCTATGGATTTTGGGGCGTTACAACTCTACCCTCCTTATTGAAATTTCGTCTTCGAAATTTACTTACCAAACAGATATGGGTAAAGGTTAGGCATATGAGCTTCTGTCTCCCACGTAGCTTCTCTCTCAGACTGGTTAGACCATTGTATCTGATAGGATCAATATGGTTCGAAATCAGCGGCAGGAGTTCAGAAGGTGGGGTTGAATGAACTCCTACTATTTTAAATTTTTCGAAACCTTTAAAAACAATTTTACAAGCACCTTGCTTAACTTAAATCCGAGTTACCAGATTTAAGGTATCTCAGTTTAGCAGCTGATCTCTTGGCTAACAAATATTGTGCGGAAATAAGCCAATCGATCAGTGAACAGTAAAACGATAAATAGATGCGTTAAATAAAAGATTAGGGTCAAGAGTTTGTTTCTGGAAGTTCGGATATATTGAGACTGTAAAATCTTCTGGTTTCTAAAACGTAGAAACGCGATTCAACTAGTGAACCAGAAGATGACTCGAAGGTTTATCTTATGAAGATCAACGGTTTTGTTCTTCGAGTGTTTGAGCTTTTTCAATATGTCTTCTGTAGAGTATAATCTCGAGAAAGGTTGAGACTTAAAATCAGCAGAGTAACGGCAAGTAAACAATAGCGAGCGTTAGTTGGTTCTTCAATCCAAACTTCTTCTATTTATAGTCTTCGCTCTCAACGGTCATTAATTTCTTCAAAGGCAACAAAATCTCCTTTTTGAATTTCTGTCAATTTGTACGCCGTAAATCCTGCTCCACCAAGAGGCAAGTCGCACAATGTCAGAGAAAATTTGGCGTCGTTCCATATTTGTGCAAACGCCGTAAACCGCTCTCTGATATAGTGTACTATTTACCTAGAATAGTATTGATACTGTTCCCTCAATTAAAACACATGTACGATTCAATCTCCACCTTTGATTTCCTCTTATATGAACGTTTGAATCGAGCGAGCAATTAGGAAACAACTGATTACTTGTTCCTCTGAAAGATATGCAACGGCTGATGGCTTCAATGTCCAAAAGTTATGCACCAGCTGATCACTATAAGTGTCTCCCTTACTGCTGGTTACAACGATTAAGAGAAGCAGCGACTGGATCAAAAGAATACTGTAGCCATCTGCTGATTTGAGTGTTTGTCTGCTGAATTACGTTGACTATTGAAGTAAACAACTGTCTGCTGAATTCACTGTAGCCATCTGCTGAATTAACAACGTAAACTCCAACGACTTAATTTTTAGCGCTAGTCCAATACGTTGTCGTTTCAACTTATCTGAACGCTGTCGTTTTGACTAATCCAAATGCTGTCATTTTGCAATCCTCAACAAAACACTCTAACTCTCAAAAGCTTGCGCCTGCAACTAGAACAACTGTCTGCTGATTTGCCCTAGAAGAATCTACCTGCTGGTTACCTATGAAAAGTCCAAACGCTGAAAACAAACCACTGTAGCCATCTGCTGATTTGAGTGTTTGTCTGCTGAATTACGTTGACTATTGAAGTAAACAACTGTCTGCTGAATTCACTGTAGCCATCTGCTGAATTAACAACGTAAACTCCAACGACTTAATTTTTAGCGCTAGTCCAATACGTTGTCGTTTCAACTTATCTGAACGCTGTCGTTTTGACTAATCCAAATGCTGTCATTTTGCAATCCTCAACAAAACACTCTAACTCTCAAAAGCTTGCGCCTGCAACTAGAACAACTGTCTGCTGATTTGCCCTAGAAGAATCTACCTGCTGGTTACCTATGAAAAGTCCAAACGCTGAAAACAAACCAACGACTGATCTGCTGAATTCTTCCATCTGCTGAATTCCTCCGAATAGACCAACTGCTGAAAATCAACCCGTCGACTAAAAATGTTCTCCTGTAAAATTCACCGGCTGATTTTCCAGTAGCAACTAGTCTTATTTTGTTATCACCAAAACTAATAAATTTTATCCTAAAAATTTCCCCCTTTTTGGTGATGACAAAACTTAGCAGCCGAGATAAATGAATAGGCAAAAAATTGCACAACGACTGCTGAAAACAGAAATTCCATTAATTACATTAACTAAAAAATAGTACAAAAGATTTGTACACAGAATCTAATACTTCTCCTCTTGTGAGATCCACTTCTGCTTCGACTAACCCTTTCTCTTTCCCTTTGCCTATCAGCAGCCATAAGTCTCTCTAGAATGTCTCTATGTGCATTGTCAATATCTCTCTGTGGGATGTCCGTTGGTCTAACAATATCACCACCAGCACCTGTATTACCACTTCCTCTGTTTTGATTATCAGGTGGTGGGCGGCTGCTACTTACTTCCCCCTTTTTGTCATTACCACCACGGTTGATATATGCAACGAGTTCGCTCAGTTGGTCGGTAATAACATTGAGGGTCTGTTGTGCTTGAGCACTAAAATACAATAAATCATGGCGAGTAGCAGCCACTTGCTCTTCCATAGATGTGACATTAGCATTAAGCTCCTGGTGATTCTCCCTGACCACCCTCCAGACATCAACAACATCAAGAGCATTAGAGGCAATCTGAGTTCTCAACTGCTTGTGAGATGACTTAAAATCCATCGACATGAGATTTCTTTGATCATTTGAATCTCTGCGCAACGCCCCAAGTACTCTATCATGTGCATCGAGGCATGCGGTAAGGTTCCACTCAAGGTGATGGAGGTGCAATAACAGTGTGTCTTTATGCCTGGCACCATCATCTCTTTCACTGATATGTTCTATTGAAGCTCGCAGCTGGTTTAAGGCCTTTGTAACATCTGGAATACGAGCAGCTAGGATAGATATTGAAGCAGCAGCAGCAGCAGTGTCCTGAACAGCAAAATCCATTGAAATGTCGTCTGAAGTGGAATCAGAAGAAGAATGCTCATCTATCAACTGTACAATCGGAGAAACTGAGACTGTATTCTGTACAACCTGGACACTTCTCAAAACGGTTCTCTCTAACGCAATGGACACAAATCTACGAATATCCTCTGTATGCAACCGACTGAATAAACTGTGATCAAGAAACACGGTACAAAACTGAGATACCCTCAAAGCAAAAAATGTTGGCTGGCGAGGAGCAAAACTGTAAGCCGGTTGAACAACTTGAAGAGATCTACAAAAGTTAATAGAGCCTACTGGAAGAAGTCTGCTTGAAACAAAGAATTCCACGGCCTCTATACAAATATCTGCCCATCTCTTCTTCATCAGTTTGAAAAATTCACTCACGAGAGGGAGAGTGTTGTCATATTGACGCTGACTAGAAACTTCAAAAATAGTGTAGGCAGGAATGACATGGTGAATTTTCAAGTGACCTTCAAACAATATAGAGCAACACGGCCTATCCCATCGAATACGATGTGCTACTGCCTTCTGTTTTAATTCCTCTAAAACAAAAGAAAGAAGATCTTATAGTAGGTCGATAACTTTGAGATGGACTGCCGAATCTCCTTCCCCGTGTACAAAATTTAGTATCCACCCTTCTAAGTATTTTCTCACCAGAACTTCTCTGTACTTCAAAAGTATATACATTTTTCTTTGAAGTGCCACTCCTGTTGACTCTGCCTCCGCCCAAGACAAAACCAGTTCCTCCTTAGCAAAAATAGGAGTCATCTATCTGTATATTGGCTAATCTCTTCAAACTAAACGAATAAAAGAATTTTGCTACTTCATCTATTACCTTCTCCCATAACTGTACAAGCAGGTCTATATCGACACAAATAAAAAAATAATGTTCCTGCGGGGGCTTGCCCTTGATTGGGTCTTTCAGCTGGAGAGGCTCCTTCCGCTTGTCATCGATGGGAATTTATGGGAGACTAGACAGGTACCAAGTCTTTTCATCCACGCCAGGGATTTTGATCTCTTTGCCAATAGTAATCTTCGTGACTTCCCTTTTCAGCTGAAGGCAATGGAAGCTCTGCTGGAATACTCAGTATTATTTCATCCAAAGACATCTTCTCATCGGCATCAATCAATTCATCAACTGATCGGTCATCATCACTCATCTCCATATCCTCTGGTTCCTCCACAATATACTCCGGCTGGGAAGATTCTTTCTGTACCCCATCAGCTGTTCCAACTGCCCTCTCAGTCTCAATCTCCTCATCCGTGTCACTAGGAGTGGTAACTATTCTCTCGGCATCCCATCTGGCAATTATATCATCATAGGGAAGATCAAACCACTGTCTCTCTTCAGCAGTTCCAGCTGGTTGATTTCCCTCACCCCATCAGCTGTTCCAACTGCCCTCTTAGTCTCAATCTCCTCATCTGTGTCACTAGGGGTGGTAACTATTCCCTCAGCATCCCATCTGGAAATGAGATCATCATAGGGAAGATCAAACCACTGTCTCTCTTCAGCAGTTCCAACTGGTTGATTTCCCTCACCCGATGTACGCACAACTTGATCTTCCTCATCAACTCTGATTTGAG
>KV009455.1:0-23302 GCA_001598015.1 Dorcoceras hygrometricum | reverse complement strand
CAATACGTAAAACAGAATGTAACTCAATCATTCAACATACTGATTCACGTAATTCACAGCAGCAAGACTTACAACATCAATCACAGCATGTTCATGCCTAAAGCTGCTAAGGGCTACTCAATTCGTACCTCAATTTCCACAAACTCTACCTCACTGATTTCACAAAAAGGCACGGCAGACTCACGGCCAGCAACCAGCTTTCTCCTGGCTTTGTTAATGCGAGGCAGAAGGTACCAGCAACTATAATCTGTACAAGGTACTCAACATCTTAGCTCAAATCTGAACCTGCACGCTCTTAAACCTACGGCCAGGACTCAACACAAGTTCTACCTAGCTACGCAGGTACTAACAACAATAGAAAGGTTCAAAAAAACGAGGAATGCTCACCCAAAAGCTTAAACCCACAGGAGAAACGCACAACACAGATTTCTCCAAAATCTCGAACACCAACAGTTTCGCGCCTCTACTCCAGCGTTAATTCAGGGTTCGAAATGGTTAGCAATTTAAAGAGCTAAGCTAGGGGAGTACAACGCCACCAAGATTATCAAAAACAGAGGTTGGAAGCGACGGGAATCGGCGATGGAAAGCTACGGTGAACAGTAGCAAGTCGAGGGTTTCAACAGAGAAGATAAGAAATGACGGGTTGAGAAATATTCTAAGTGTAATTCGACACTTCTATTTATTCCTCAATTCAATGGCTACTGTCAAAATCAAACACCGACAAAAACAGATTTCGCAATCCAGCGCTCAAAATCAAACAGACTTCACAACGTTAATTCAAAACGCTCGCGCTAAAATCAAAACGACAGATTGGTAAAACAGATCTCATCGCTCAAACTGATCTCTCCACAATGCCAACGACCACCAGATCTCTCGCTTGCGCAATGCAAAACACGCTAAACACTGAGGACTCCAAAAAGACGACACAACAACTTGAAGGAACGACGTCTCTTCACTCAAAACAGATCTCTCCTCAAAATACAACGCTAGCGCTCAATACAGATTCCTCAACTATGCGTGCTATACCAGATGTAAACTCTACATGTTTACTAGCACATGAAATCTGCTTACGTCAGTAGATCTCAACACGCGAACAATCACCGGCGTTCAATACAACGAAACCAGCTCTCTCTCAATCCAGCGATCATCTGCTACAGTTCCGTTGACCAACATTGACATCTGGAAATGCGAAACAAAAGCGTTGCACTCTCAACTATCCAGATCTCACTGAAACGCAGCGTTTAACTCAAAACTCGCGGCACTTCACGCAATGCCAAGGAAAACAGATTTATATCTTAACTTAACCAAATCAACTCCAAATCGTGACCAGATCTCACCCGATAATTCCTGCGACTAGGAATCTGAAATGCTCTACGTGAGATCTGAATTTCTCAAATCAGATTTCACCAAAAATCCGAAATTCCCGAAATCAAAAATCTTAATTCTCGTGACTAATCCTACTCCAAAATCTGATTGGTTGGAGCCAGGCGCCTAGACGCCAGCAAGGTATATTCTAAACATTCTATGAATGTTTTTAATTAATATATAGGTGTAATGACCGTTCCCGAGCTCCAAATTTTTAATTCTTCCGCTGCGCCCTGGGAGCGGTATCCGGATCCGCCGCTGCGCCAATAGTGGTATCAGAGCCTTGGCTCGGATCTGTCAATACACCGACTTCTGCCTGAATTGCATCAAATCTCGATTTTTCAAAAAATTTAAAATAAATTCCGGCTGCACGCCGCCGTGCCACCACCGAAAAATTGTTTTCACATCATAATGCTCAGTTTTGAAAACAGTGTAGATCGGTCCGATCTGATCGTCGATCGGGATTATGATGAAGCCACAGCGATGGACTTGAAACCAATGTACACCTGGCCTGGGCCCGACCCGGGCCCATTAACTTGGTTTAAGCCCATGAAAAATCTATAAATAGGGGTCCTGGGTATTCATTTAAACCGTACCAAAAGCTCCTCATCTAATATTTTCTCCCTTCCTCTCCTCCCATCGCCGCCGCCGTCGCCGTCAGAATTTATTCCGACCATTCCGGCGAGGAGATTCCGTCCGTGAACTTTTGTCGGTTATCTAGTGCAAACCGGCGAAGGAATTGAGATTCCGATCGTGGACCGGATTAGGAGGCCGTAGTTTTTCAACTGTTGAAGTGCCAATTTCCCCATGGAATTGTTCGGAGCCAGACGCCTAGACGCAAACAAGTTATATTCTAAACATTCTATGAATGTTTTTAATTAATATATAGGTGTATTGACCGTTCCCGGGCTCCAAATTTTTAACTCTTCCTCTTCGCCCCGGGAGCGGGATCCGGATCCGTCCCTGCGCCAACAGATCTACGGTCTCAAGCAAGCATCGAGAATTTGGAACCTGAGGTTTGGTGAAATGATTAAAGAATTTGGTTTCATCAAAAATACCGAGGAGCCATGTGAGTAAGGCCCGGGATTATTTGATTTATAATCCGAGATTAGTTAATTTTAATTCGAGAATATTTAATTCAAGAATATTTTGAGTTTGGAATTAAAATATAATGTTCTTGAATTATTAGGATTGAAATTTGATTTAAATCACTTGTCCGGGGACTGAATTGCAATTACGATAGTTTTCAGGGACTAAACTGCAAATTGGCTTATATATATCTAATTTTCATCTCTTCCTCTATATTTTAACGTGAGGGTCAGTAGGTTCAGAGATTTCTCACACCATTTTAGTTATTTTACAATCTTCGATTTTTCATCATCCGGCCGTTAGAATTTAGAAGCGATCGTATATTTGCGATTCTCACATCGAAGGCTTTGTTCTGATGTAAGTTTTCTTATGTGAGCATTGAGAAATTCGAATTAGTGATTAATCAGGTTTGTCGTAGGATTAGTCACGAGATTAAGTATTTTCGAATTTTCAGATGATTGTTGGAGTTTATTTGAGGAGTTGCTGGTTCTCGGGTGAGATCAGCATCGCCTTTAGTGTTCAGATGTTTCCTAGCACGTTTTCGGTAGTTGGCGTTGGTATTTTAGATGTTGTCTGTCAGTAGAGAGCGCTAAGAGACTCTGGAGCGACGACGTTTTGGGAATAGGAACCAGCTGTTGGTTTCGTTAGAGTGTTTCTTAGCGGGTAACGAAACTACGTCGTTTGGATAAGTTGGAACGATAGAGTTTTGGGTGTAGCGCTTTGTGTCAGCTGTTGGTTGTATTGATATGATAATACGTTGGTTTGATCAGCTGTTGACAGCGATGGTGACGTGTCCCTCTACGACGTCATTTTGGATTAGCGTAGAAGACCAGCAGTGAGTTCCACGAGCATTCAGCTGTTGGTAATCAGCAGTGGCATAATCAGATGTCAACGCTAGTCAACTCAGCAGTGAGTGTGTAATGAGAAGCAGCTGTTAAGTTAGCGCGAGGATGTGATCAGCAGTCACGTGTTGGTCAACTCAGCAGAGTTGACTGCAGGTGTTGTAGCGCAAAACAGCTGTTGCTATTGCAAGAGATTTGATCAGCTGTGAGATATCACGACGTCGTTTGAGTTAGTTAACTTATTCAGCTGCTGGTTGTTTTGAGAGAGATTTATCCTCAGCTGTTGGAGCGCTACAGCGTCGTTTCGATTAGTTGGTAAGGCGTCGTTTGATGTTTTGAAATTGAAGTGCAACGTCTGCTGGTATCAGCTTTGAGAGATCTTGTGCCTTAGCTAAAGCAAAGATCTGAATTGCTTAGAACAGTAGTGTTTCGAGGATGTATATATATCAAGTGCTGCTCAACACTTAGCGTAATTTCGACCCCGATATTTCTTATCTCAATCTTTGAAACCCTCGATAGCTACTGTTCACCCGAACATTTCTCCTGTAGATTTCTGTCGTTGTTTCGAATGGTATTGGTGGCGCTGATCTTCCCGTGAGTTTCTCTTTTGATTGATACTAGCTAGGAAGTTAGATGCAACGATTTGAGGGAGCCCGAGCGTTGAGCAGAGCTGTCTTCAGCTCTTGTGAGCTCTTGGGTGAGTAGATCTTACTGCTTTAAGCTTGTAGAGCTTAGGTTGAGAGTCTGGAATCTTGACCACAGGCAGTGATGTTTAGAAGTTCAGATTGAACTGAAATTAAGCTGAATTATGAGTTCTCTTAACATATTTGAGGTACGGGATAGCTTCTGCCGAGGTTGAGGAGGTCAGGAGAAATCTTATTTGCTTAGGTTGAGTTCTGCCGTGCCTTTGAGAAATCTGTTGAGGTAGATTGAAGCTGTGAGGTACGAATTGGAGCAGCTCTTAACAGCTTTTAGCATGGTCATGGCTATATTTCCTGTTATGAAATCTGTTTGACTGCTGTTGTGTGTTTACGTGAAGCATACTTGAGGAATTGATTGATTGTATGTTCTGCTTTGCGTAAATTGTGCATGTAGAAATCAGATATGAATTTCTTGGCATACATGCATACATATTGAGCCTTCTGATGGATTGATGAACTGATTGAGAGCCACGTTGTGACCGGAAGACTGATGAGTCGCACCTGAAAGGTCAAACGCTATCATCGGAGTGGTGAACGACTGAGTTGTCGTGTCTGAATACCACCGAGATGTGATGGGTAATTGAGTGGCCAGCCCTGAATATCACGGACCGATGATTTCCACCGGCTAATTGGCTGTGCGTGGTATAGAGGCTCGATTGAGATGATTTTCCAGTTGATTTGCTGGTCTAGCTATCCGATCCTTGATAGCCCTCATGCATTTCATAGCATTGATTTATTGCATGTTGCATGATTTGCTGTTTTGATGGCTCTTCGTACTGAGGCTTGACCTCGTATTTCTTTTCATGCTTTTGTGTTGTTTGGGTCTGTGTTACCCATTTGCAGGATCTACAGGTAACCAAGCTGGACCTAGTGGTGTTGGTCGATCCCCATTCCCTTGAGTCCAAGTTATATATATTGTATTATGTATTGAAACAGGAAATGCCCTGTGTTTTTATGTATTGGGGATCTGTATCTGATTTGATACTTGTTATTGCCTGTTGTTATATGAGTTTGATTTAACTCGTATTTTGATTACGAATATTTTGAATGATTGTTTGAGTTCAGGCCCAAATTATTTCGAAAATTTTTAAGCCCTGTTTTTATGCTTCCGTGATTATGTGCTTAATTGTGCTTTAATCTTGAGTGATTAGCACGGGGCCTGACACTTTTGGTATCAGAGCTTAAACTGGAATAAGCTCGATTTGTTTTGATCACACTCGAGTATAGGAACAGAGTTTTGACTTGATTTTGATTGACTCTGTGGCGTCTGTGATTATATTATATGTCTCTTTGATATCTTCTATTAGTCTTACCCTGAGATTTGTTTAGATGCCACCGAGGAGAGGTAGAGGTAGGACTACTAAACGTTCCGCCGAGGGGTCTAGGGCATCAGATAGTGACGAGGGTCCTCAGCAGGTAGAGGATGTGACGAGACACATAGGCGAGATGGAGCTAGTCTTAGCTAGGTTCCAGCAGACGAACCCTCCGAATTTTCTACTGCTGAGGGTGGTGCATTGGCCGAGAGTTGGCTAGTGCAGATGGAGGAGCTGTTTGATACTTTGGAGTACACTCCTGAGAAGAGATTAAAGCTGGCGGTGATGCAATTGAGGGATAATGCGCAGCGCTGGTGGAGAGGTACTTTCCGTATTCTACGTGATAGTGGGGTTGTGATCACTTGGGAGAGCTTCTGTGCAGCGTTCTGACAGGAGTATACCCCGGAGTCCTACTACAACAGTCGTGAGCAAGAGTTCGACAACTTGAATCAAGGTAATTTGAAGGTGCCGAGTATGCCAGGCGGTTTTCTGCACTTCTGATGTATGTGCCTCACGTAGCTAACCAGCAGAGGACGAAGAGGAACAAGTTCATGAAGGGACTGAGGCCTGATTTTTTCCGGATGGTGTGTCTGGATCCCATGCGACGTATGTTGATGCTGTGAATAGAGCGGTAGACATTGAGGAGAGTCTGTTGGAGGCAGAGGCTCCGGTTCAGCCGACGATTGGACGTGCTTTTCAGCCTGTGCAGGATGTGTCGCAATCGTTCCATTCTCCTCAAGGGTCGCAAGAATCAAATCGCCAACAGTTTAGACCTCGAGGGAAACAGTTCAAGAAGAAGGCGAATTCTAGTTCCTCTGGTTCTGTGAGTTCTGGTAGCAGTGGTTCTGGCAGTATGTCTTGTGGACAGTGCAGGGGGAAGCATCCGACATCATAGTGTCGTAGAGTTCAGGGGTCTTTCCGTAACTGCGGACAGCCTGGACACTATGTTAGAGTGTGTCCTTTGTTGAGGGGACAGATTTCGGTTCCTTCGTAGCAGGGTTCGGCTGGTGGTTCTTCACAGAGACCGCAGTTTCCCGTTCCGACCCAGCGATCTGGATTTCAACCCCATGAACCGACTAGGTTTGGAGGATCTTCTAGACCTCAGTTTCAGATACCTCAGCAGGCCCGGGTGAATGCCTTGTCGGGGGAGCAGGCTGAGAAGACACTGGTATGTTTATCGCAGGTACATGTTCTATCTTTGATTTTCTTGCGAGAGTTTTAATTGATATAGGAGCGTCACACTCCTTTGTTTCTGCATGGTGTGTGCATGAAGTACGATACGCAATGATTTGTTTCTGGAAGTTCGGACCTCAATGTCCTACATCTCCCCTTCTTCCACCTCGGAATGATCCACTAGAATATTTGATCTTACAACTCGTGTATAGACCCAATCCCACAACCAGCAGCTGCGAGAACTCCTAGACTCCACAAATGCACACCAGCCGCAACTGTGTGACTGACTACATACACATGAGTTTTACGTCATCGTGCTTGGATGGTAACTGTTGGAAACGTTTTGAGATTCACTCACCAATAAACTGTGAATGAATCTCTGTGTGTGAGATTGTTACAATGAAGCTCTCAACTCTCTGTTTCTCACACACTAGGGAAATGCTCCTAAACGAGCTAATTAAAACTCAACAATCGACTCTCGTGAAAGCTCCTCTCTAATGGAGGTCGATTGCTTCGTCTTTATTTTTATTTTCCCTCTGCTGGTACACTGTGCAATTAACTTATTTTCTGTGACAGCTTCACAGCGACCAACCTCTCGTCCAGTCTCTTTTTCAATGGCGCTCTCGAAGTATATAAAGCCTCTGTATAATTTAAATCCATTGGACACAACATTCTTCCCGTTCAAATGTGTCTTGTAAAGTACCGACAGGGAATAGTACTTGTGTCCTTTTATTTTGCAGGCTTCTTGTCGTTTTCGCCATTTGAATTGAGCTCAGCAGTTGACATCCAACTCTCGTAAATATTCAACTTCTTCGCTGCTGATTTATCACTACGACTGAATTCATCTTCTACTGATATCTTTGTCGAATGGATACTTTGCGCCTGGTTGCAATGCTTTGCTACATCTGCTTTTCTTGCGTCTGGATCTTTGCGACTGGATGCATAGCACTGAAGCTCGCGACTGGATCCATCGTATCTTGTTGACTGGATGAATCTTGCGACTGGATGCAAAACAACAGCTGGTTCTTTGAGGCTCTCGACTGGATGTGCTGTTGCTTGCGTCTGGTCATCCACCTGGTAGACTTGAAATGCTTGCTTCAGCTGGTTATCAATGCAAAGAGCATCTGCTGCATCTTAGCGCGAAGGCAAAACGCTGTCGTACCAACTTATGTAAACGACATCGTTTTGCTATCGCTAACTTGAGTCTCCTCGACTGGTTGCACTGTAGCTCTCTGCTGATATCTTGTGACTGCTGGACTCAAACCATCTGCTGATTCTTTAGCACGACGTCTCTTCATCTCTTTCACTTCTCTTCTCATCTGCTGGTAGCTTCCTGCTGAATACTGTAGCTTCCTGCTGAATGATGACGTTACTGCTGATGTCATCTACGCTTAGCGCTCCAGCTGATATTTATCGTTCCAGCTCCAGCTTGCGACTCGACAATTCTTCCTGTACGACGTCGCTTCATCTTTTGCGCTTCTCTTCATCTGCTGATTGCCAACTGCTGATTGTGATGACATCACTGCTGATGTCATCACAACTGATTCCATATCTTGCGCATCTTCTCAACTGCTGATTGAATAGCGACTGTCAACAGATTCGTCAACAGTACTTATAGTCGCGACTGCTAACAGATTCGTTAACAGTAATAAGAACGGCAGCTGCTAACAGATTCGTTAACAGTAACTGACAACAGCTTCGTGAATAGTAACTTGCGACGCTTCATCTCTTGCGCTTGCAGCTGGTCTTCTCATCGTCTGCTGAATCTTATGCGCTTGCGCCACTACTGGTCTTTCTTCATCTGCTGATTGTGATGACGTCATCCTTGCTGCTCACAGCTATCTCCATTATATATGCTGACGTCATCACTGTTGTTAACAGCTTTTGCTAGCGCTCCAGCTGGTTCAAGTTCTCTAAACAATAATCACATCTGCTGGTCTGAATTGGCCTCCGCCTGATTACGAACAACTGATTCAACTTTGGACGTCTCCATTGCTAATCCAGCTGCCGTCTAAATGAATGCACCAAACCAACTGCTGAATCTTTAACTTGAACCATCGGCTGGACAGAATCTTCGACTGTTCATCATCTTCTTCGATAGCCAGAATCTGTACACTAAGTGGAATTGTTAGAAACACAATAATATGTTTTGTGTAATTCAAAACTTAATTAGGATCTATCAAAATAGATTAATCAAATCTCGTCCCTTTTTGATTTACACAAAAATGACATCGTTTTGCTATCGCTAAATTGAGTCTCCTCGACTGGTTGCACTGTAGCTCTCTGCTGATATCTTGCGACTGCTGGACTCAAACCATCTGCTGATTCTTTAGCACGACGTCGCTTCATCTTTCACTTCTCTTCTCATCTGCTGATAGCTTCCTGCTGAATACTGTAGCTTCCTGCTGAATGATGACGTTACTGCTGATGTCATATACGCTTAGCGCTCCAGCTGATCTTTATCGTTCCAACTCCAGCTTGCGACTCGACAATTATTCCTGTACGACGTCGCTTCATCTTTTGCGCTTCTCTTCATCTGCTGATTGCCAACTTCTGATTGTGATGACATCACAGCTGATTCCATATCTTGCGCATCTTCTCAACTGCTGATTGAATAGCGACTGTCAACAGATTCGTCAACAGTACTTATAGTCGCGAATGCTAACAGATTCGTTAACAGTAATAATAATGGCAGCTGCTAACAGATTCGTTAACAGTAACTGACAACAGCTTCGTGAATAGTAACTTGCGACGCTTCATATCTTGCGCTTGAAGCTGGTCTTCTCATCGTCTGCTGAATCTTATGCGCTTGCGCCACTACTGGTATTTCTTCATCTGCTGATTGTGATGACGTCATCCTTGCTGCTCACAGCTATCTCCATTATATATGCTGACGTCATCACTGTTGTTAACAGCTTTTGCTAGCGCTCCAGCTGGTTCAAGCTCTCTAAACAATAATCACATCTGCTGGTCTGAATTGGCCTCCGCCTGATTACGAACAACTGATTCCACTTTGGACGTCTCCATTGCTAATCCAGCTGCCGTCTAAATGAATGCACCAAACCAACTGCTGAATCTTTAACTTGAACCATCATCTGGACAGATTGTTCGACTGTTCATCATCTTCTTCGATAGCTAGAATCTGTACACTAAGTGGAATTGTTAGAAACACAATAATAGGTTTTGTGTAATTCAAAACTTAATTAGGATTTATCGAAATAGATTAATCAATCTCTCCATTTTTGATTTACACAAAACCTTAAATAAACGATGCATGTTCTAACAATTCTCTCCCTTTTTGTGGGAATAAAAAAAAAGTGAACTGCTGGTCTTCCCGATATTTAAAACAAAACTCTCCCTACACTGTTACAACAAAAACAATGTAACAGCAGGAGTTTTAAATTTTGAAAAACAAATCCAGCTTTGGGAAGCACCGTATGCAATAGCTATATGATTTTGAAAACTGAAGCTGATACATAACTCAAATTAACAAAGACAGCGACGCCACTCTCCCTGTATTTTATAACATGAACTCAAAAAATTTTCAAAACAAATATTTTGGGCATCAGCTGAAATCCGCAAAACAGAACAATTTTAAAGCAAATCAGATCATCGAAATATTTCAAATGAACAAGTGCTACTGAGTTACTTAAATATGAAGAACCAGTAAACAGAGAACAGCTCAGATTTTTCCTTCTTCTATCTCGCCCCATGTGCTTGTCACTGAGCCTCGCTCCAAGTGATCTTACAGCACAACGAAAATAGAAGCTTGGCATCTGCCCGAGACTCGCGCATCCCGACAGTTCATCAAGCGAAAAACCGGTTCTATATTAAAACAAATCTGGCCCGTCGTTTGATGTTGTGTAATTGAAGTGCAAAGTATGTTGGTGTCGACTGATCCCGTTGAGAAGAAACGTTGGATTCAATTGTAAGACTTCTACTGTAGTGTTACCCGACGACTGATTTAAAGGAACGACAGCTGTTGTATGGAGATTTATATGGATAAGTGTTGAGAGAAACTTAGAGCATTTTTACCACCCGATATTTCTTATCTTCATCTTCGAATCCTCGATAGCTACTGTTCATCCGAACATTTCTTTCCTAGATGTCTGTCAATTCCAGCCTTTGTTTTTGATGAGTTAGGTGGCGCTGAACTCCCCATGTTTAGCTCTTTCGATTGCTACCTATTTGTGGCTGTAGATCAACTTGAGGAAGAGAGGCGAAGTAGCTGTGTTGTTTGAACTTTTTCATGGATCAGATTTCAGTTTTTGGGAGCCTTCTGCCGTGGTTGAGGAAGCCAGGAGAAAGCTGATTTGCGCGAGTTGAGGATTGCCGTGCCTTTGGTAAAGTCTGTCGAGGTAGATTTTAAGTATTGAGGTACGAATTGAGCAGCTTTAACAACTTTGAGCGTGGACATGGCTGTATATATGTTATGAAATCTTGGATTGATTCTGTGATTTTACGTGAAATAGTTTTATGAATTTCTTGAGTTATATATTTCGGTTTTCACGTATTGATGTGTATGCATTGAGCATTGATTATTGAATGGCATTCATGCATACATCTCGAGCCTGATTGACAGATTAATTGATGACCAGATTGAGAGCCAATTTGCGACCGGCAGACTGAGTAGTCGTGCCCGAATGGTCCAACGCTATCATCGGAGTGGTGCAGAATACCACCGAGCTGTGATGGGCTGATGGGCCCCGATGATCACGGACCGATGATTTCCCCCGGTTGATACACCGCGTGTGGTATATAGGCTCGCTCGAATTGATTTGCCAGTTGATACACTGGTCTTGATTACCGATTCCTTGACAGCCTCATGCATTTCATAACTTGATTTATAGCATGTTGCATGATTTGCTTTTTTAGATGGCTCTTCGTACTGAGGCTTGACCTCGTATTTCTTTTCCTACTTTTGTGTCTTTTGGGTCCGCGTTGCCCATTTGCAGGATCCTCAGGTAGTCAGGCTGGACAGAGTGGAGCACCAGCTAATCGATCCCCGTTCCTTTGAGTCCCAGTTATATTTGTATTATGTATTGAACCAGGGGATGCCCTGTGTTTTTATGTATTGGGGATCAGTATCTGATTTGATACTTGTTATTGCCTGCTGTTATTTGAGTTTGAGTTAACCTGTATTTTGATTATGAATATTTTGAATGATTGTTTGAGTTCAGGCCCAACTGTTCGAAAAATTTTTAAGCCCTGTTTTTATGCTTCCGCGATTATGTGCTTATTTGTGCACTAATCTTGAGTGATTAGCACGGGGCCTGACATTTTTTTTATCAAAGCTTAAACTGGGATAAACTCGATTTCTTTTGATCACACTCGAGTCTAGGCACCGAGTTTTGATTTGATTTTTGATTGACTCTGTGGCTTATGTGATTATATTATCTGTCTCTTTGTTATCTGCTGTTAGCCTTACCTTGAGTGTCTTGTAGAGATTCCGCCGAGGAGAGATAGAGGTAGGACTACTAGACGTTCCACCGAGGGGTCTAGGGCATCAGATAGTGACGAGGGTCCTCAGCAGGTAGAGGATGTGATGAGACATATAGGTGAGATGGAGCTAGTCTTAGCTAGGTTCCAGCGGACGAACCCTCCGACTTTTGCTGCTGCTGAGGGTTGTGCGTTGGCCGAGAGTTGGCTAGTGCAGATGGAGGAGCTGTTTGATACTTTGGAGTACGCTCCTGAGAAGAGATTAAAGGTGGCGGTTTGAGGGATAATGTGCAGCGCTGGTGGAGAGGTACTTCCCGTATTCTGCGTGAGAGTGGGGTTGTGATCACTTGGAAGAGCTTCTGTGCCGTGTTTCGATAGTAGTATACCCCTGAGTCCTACTACAGCAGTTGAGAGTGCGAGTTTGATAATTTGAAGCAATGGACGATGAGGGTGGCCGAGTATGCCAGGCAGTTTTCTGCACTTCTAATGTATGTGCCTCATGTAGCTAACCAGGAGGACGAAGAGTAACAGGTTCATGAAGGGACTGAGGCCTGATTTTTTCCGGATGGTGTTGTCTGGATCCCTGCGACGTATGTTGATGCCGTGAATCGAGCGGTTGACATCGAGGAGAGTTTGTTGGAGGCGGATGCTCCGATGCAACCGACGATCGGACGTGCTTTTTAGCCGGTGCAGAGTGTGTCGCAATCGTTCCAATCTCCTCAAGGGTTGCAGCAATCTAATCGCCAACAGTTTAGACCTCGAGGGAAGCAGTTCAAGAAGAAGACGAATTCGAGTTCCTCTGGCTCTGTGAGTTCTGGTAGCAGTGGTTCTGGCAGTATGTCTTGTGGGCAGTGCGGGGGGAAGCATCCGACTTCGTAGTGTCGTGGAGTTCAGGGGTCTTGTCGTAACTGTGGACAGCCTGGACACTTTGTTAAGAGTGTGTCCTTTGTTGAGGGGAGAGTCTTCGGTTCCTTCGCAGCAGGGTTCGGCTGGTGGTTCTTCGCAGAGACCTTAGTTTCCTGCTTCGACCCAACGATCTGGATTTCAACCCCATGAACCATCTAGGTTTGGAGGATCTTCTAGACCTCAGTTCCAGATTCCGCAGCAGGCCCAGGCGAATGCCTTGATGAGAGAGCAGGCTGAGGAGACGCCTAGTATAGTGATCGCAGGTACATGCTCTATCTTTGATTTTCCTGCGAGAGTTTTATTTGATACTGGAGCATCACACTCTTTTGTTTCTGCGTGGTTTGTGCATGAGTGTGGGTTGAGAGTTACCCCGCTGTGTGATGTTGTGTATGTGTCTACCCCTGCTGGTGTGCGGTTGATGTCCTGTGAGATTGTGCTGGACTGTGTGATTCGATTCGATCAGAACGCGTTAGAGGCAAATTTGATATCTTTGGATATGAGGGATTTTAACTGCATCTTGGGAATGGATGTATTATCTAGCTATAAGGCTACTGTTGATTGCTTCCATGGTGTGGTGAGATTTCGCCCTGACTTGGGTGAGAAGTGGGATTTATACGGTGCTGATACGCGCTCAAAGATTCCCCTGGTATATGCCATGGAGATGTTTAGCCTGCTGTCACTGGATAATGCTGGATTCATGATCTATGCGCTTGACATTTCCCAAGAGTCTCGATTGGAGTTGAGTGACATCCCGATCGTCCGAGAGTTTCCCGATGTATTTCCGGATGAGATTCCATGATTCCCTCCAAGACGTGAGATCGAATTCAGTATCGAGTTGGTGCCCGGTACAGTCCCGATTTCTAGAGCTCCGTATCGGTAGGAGCCAGCAGAGTTGAAGGAACTCAAGGATCACTTGAGAGACCTTCTGGAGAAAGGCTTCATCAGACCGAGTATGTCGCCTTGGGGAGCTCTGATTCTTTTCGTGAAGAAGAAAGATGGATCTATGAGGATGTGCGTGGATTTTCGACAGTTGAATAAAGCGTCGGTGAAGAACAAGTATCCTTCGTCGAGGATTGATGACTTGTTCGATCAGTTGCAAGGATCGGTGGTGTACTCGAAGATTTATTTGCGCTCTTTCTATCACCAGTTGCGGATTAGAGACGCTGATGTGGCGAAGACAGCTTTTCGGACGAGGTACAGGCATTATGAGTTTCTTGTGATGCCGTTCGGGTTGACGAATGCCCCAACTGTTTTCATGGATTTGATAAATCGCGTCTTCAGTGAGTACATCGATCGATTCGTAATTGTCTTCATAGATGATATCTTAGTGAATTCGAGGAGCATGAGAGAGCATAAGGAGCATCTGAGATTGGTGTTGCAGAGATTGAGAGATTCGCAGTTGTATGCCAAATTCAGAAAGTGTGAATTTTGGCTAGATAGAATTATCTTTTTGGGTCATGTGATTTCGGCACAAGGAATTTCGGTGGATCCGAGTAAGGTCGAAGCAGTTCTTAACTGGGAGAGACCTAGGAATGTTTCCGAGATCCGTAGTTTGTTGGGATTGGCTGTCTATTACAGACGTTTCATCGAGAAGTTCTCCTCGATAGCCAGGCCTATGACTCAGTTGACTCAGAAGGATAGGAAATTCGTTTGGACTGACGAGTGCGAGCCTAAGTTTCAGACGTTGAAGGACAAGTTGACTACTGCTCCTGTGTTGGCTTTACCGTCTGGATCTGGAGGATTTCTTGTGTGCTCCGATGCTTCTCCGAATGGATTGGGATGTGTTCTGATGCAGAACGGGTACGTGATTGCGTATGAGTCTCGACAGTTGAAGCCTCACGAGACGAGGTACACCGTTCATGATTTGGAATTGGCTATGATTGTGTTTGCCTTGAAGATTTGGCGACACTATCTGTATGTTGAAGAGTTTGTGGTGTACACCGACCACAAGAGCCTAAAATATATCTTCAATCAGTCTGATTTGAATATGAGGCAGCGTCATTGGATGGAGTTGCTCAAGGATTTCAACTGCGAAATCCAGTATCAGCCTGGTCGGATGAACTTAGTAGCCGATGCTTTGAGTAGGAAAGCCCATCCTGATATGTTGGCTTCTTTAAGTGTCTCAAGAGTCTACGAGCAGTTGAGTACTTCAGGTTGGATATTTCAGCCGGGTGGTCAGTACTTCATGGTTTCTTCGATTCAGGTTGAACCGCAGATTTTGTTTGACATCAGTGAGGCGCAGAGTACTGATCCGTAAATTCATGAATTGAAGATTTAAGCCAGAAGTGGTCAGTCTGAAGATTTTTCTGTTGCTTCTGATGGATGTTTGAGATTTCGAGGGAGATTGGTGGTTCCGAACCTGATTGACTTGAAGGAGACCATTATGAATGAAGCGCATTGTAGTCAGTACAATGTGCATCCGGGCGAGAGAAAGATATACCATGCCTTGAAGTCTCACTTCTGGTGGGCAGGTATGAAGAGCGACATTTTTGGTTTTGTTGCTAGATGTTTGAATTGCCAGCAGGTCAAGGCTGAGAGGATGAGACCTCGTGGATTGCTTCAGAGTTTAGAAGTGCCTCAATGGAATTGGGAGCACATCGCCATGTATTTTGTGACTCATTTACCTCGATCAAATAGGGGATGCGATGCGATTTGGGTGATGATTGATCTAATTTCAAAGTTAGCCCATTTCATTCCATATGATGTGAGGTGTTCGATGAAGAAAATGGCGAAGCTGTATGTCGACCATGTGGTTAGATTGCATGTAGTGCCTGTTTCGATAGTGTCAGATAGAGACCCGAGATTCACCTCTCGATTTTGGAAAAGTTTGCAGGCAGCGATGGGTTCTAGATTTGCTATGAGTACAGCCTATCACCCACAGACAGATGGTCAGTCTGAGTGGACCATTCAGATTTTAGAGGATATGCTGCGTGCAGTTGTGATGGGTTTCAGTGGTAGCTGGCAGGATTCGCTGTCCTTAGTTGAGTTTTCTTATAACAACATCTACCAAGTGACTATCGGGATGGCCCCATTTGAAGCTTTGTATGGTCATAAGTGTAGATCTCCAATCTGTTGGGATGAAGTTGGTGAGAAACAGCTTTCTACCCCTAAATTTGTGCAGCACATGAAAGATCATATTGATTTGATTCGAAGTAGGATGAAGGCTGCACAAGATAGATTTACCATCTATGCTAACCGAAGACGTCGACCGTTAGAGTTTGAGGTTGGCGATCGTGTGTTTTCTTAAGATTTCTCCTTTCAAGAGCGTGATGAGGTTTAGATTTAAGGTTGTTTTCCCCCCTCTCAATACTGGGAATCCGACAACCCAGAAAAACTTCAAAGATTTTATGAATTCATATTGGTGGACATCGACTCTGTCGAAATAGGCCACATGACATGTTTAAAAGGAGATACTATTTATTCAAAATGTATCATCAAACAGGTCATCTCAGCAACCCAATGGGATGAACTTACTCAAATTCGTCCTTATGGGATTGTCAAAACTCTTTCATTTTCTGTAAATTTTCAACCTCTTTCTTTCAATTATATTGATTACAAAAATTCCTGGTTCAAAGCTGTGAGGATTGAGAAATTCGAATTAGTGATTAATCAGGTTTGTCGAAGGATTGGTCACGAGATTAAGTATTTTCGAATTTTAAGATTTCAGAATTTAGGGTTGTTGGAGTTTATTTGAGAATTTGCTGGTTCTCGGGTGAGATCAGCATCGACTTTAGAGTTCAGATGTTGCCTAGAGCATTTTTGGTAGTGGGCGTTGGTATTTCAGATGTTGTCTGTCAGCAGAGAGCGCTAAGAGACTCTGGAGCGACGACGTTTTGGGAATAGGAACCAGCTGTTGGTTTCGTTAGAGTGTTTCTTAGCGGGTAACGAAACTACGTCGTTTGGATAAGTTGGAAAGACAGATTTTTGGGTGTAGCTCTTTGTGTCAGCTGTTGGTTGTATTGATATGATCAGACGTTGGTTTGATCAGCTGTTGACAGCGATGGTGACGTGTCCCTCTACGAAGTCATTTTGGATTAGCATAGAAGACCAGCAGTGAGTTGCGTGAGCATTCAGCTGTTGGTAATCAGCAGTGGCGTAATCAGATGTCAACGCTAGTAAACTCAGCAGTGAGTGTGTAACGAGAAGCAGCTATTAAGTAGCACGAGGATGTGATCAGCAGTCGCGTGTTGGTCAACTCAGCAGAGTTGACTGGTGTTGTAGCGCAAAACAGCTGTTGTTATTGCAAGAGATTTGATCAGCTTTGAGATAGAGCGATTTCGTTTGAGTTTGTTAACGTATTCAGATGTTGGTTGTTTTGAGAGAGATTTATCCTCAGCTGTTGGAGCGCTAAGGCGTAGTTTCTATTAGTTGGTACGGTGTCGTTTGATTTTGTGTAATTGAAGTGCAACATCTGCTGGTATCAGCTTTGAGAGGACTTGTGCCTTAGCTAAAGCAAAGATCTGAATTGCTTAGAACAGTAGTGATTCGAGGATGTATATATATCAAGTGCTGCTCAACACTTAGCGTAATTTCGACCCCGATATTTCTTATCTCAATCTTTGAAACCCTCGATAGCTACTGTTCACCCGAACATTTCTCCGGTAAATTTCCGATGATTTCCGCCGTTGTTTCGAATGGTATTGGTGGCGCTGATCTTCCCGTGAGTTGCTCTTTCGATTGATACTAGCTAGGAAGCTAGAGGCAACGATTTGAGGGATCCCGAAGGATCTGCGTGTTCGTTAATTTTTTCATCTCCGTTGAGCAGAAGCTGTATTCAGCTCTTGTGAGCTCTTGGGTGAGTAGATCTTACTGCTTTAAGCTTGTAGAGCTTAGGTTGAGAGTCTGGAATATTGACCGTAGGCAGTGATGTTTAGAAGTTCATATTTGAACTGGAATTAAGCTGAATTATGAGTTCTCTTAACAGATTTGAGGTACGGGATAGCTTCTGCCGAGGTTGAGGAGGTCAGGAGAAAGCTGATTTGCTTAGGCTGAGTTATGCCGTGCCTTTGAGAAATCTGTTGAGGTAGATTGAAGCTGTGAGGTACTAATTGGAGCAACTCTTAACAGCTTTGAGCATGGTCATGGCTATATTTTGTGTTATGAAATATGTTTGACTGTTGTTGTGTGTTTACGTGAAACAGACTTGATGAATTGATTAATTGTATGTTCTGCTTTGCGTAAATTGTGCATGTAGAAATCAGATATGATTTTCTTGGCTTACATGCATACATATTGAGCCTTCTGATGGATTGATGAATTGATTGAGAGCCACGTTATGACCGGAAGACTGATGTGTCGCGCCTGAAAGGTCCAACGTTTTGGGAATAGGAACCAGTTGTTGGTTTTGTTAGAGTGTTTCTTAGCGGGTAACGAAACTTCGTCGTTTGGATAAGTTGGACCGACAGCATTTTGGGTGTAGCGCTTTGTGTCAGCTGTTGGTTGTATTGATATGATCAGACGTTGGTTTGATCAGCTGTTGATAGCTATGGCGACGTGTCCTCTACGACGTCGTTTTGGAATAGCGTAGAAGACCTGCAGTGAGTTGCGCGAGCATTCAGCTGTTGGTAATCAGCAGTGGCGTAATCAGATGTCAACGCTAGTAAACTCAGCAGTGAGTGTGTAACGAGAAGCAGCTGTTAAGTTAGCGCGAGGATGGGATCAGTAGTCGCGTGTTGGTCAACTCAATAGAGGTGACTGCTGGTGTTGTAGCGCAAAACAGATGTTGCTATTGCAAGATATTTGATCAGCTGTGAGATATCACGACGTCGTTTGAGTTAGTTAACGTATTCAGCTGCTGGTTGTTTTGATAGAGATTTATCCTCAGCTATTGGAGCGCTACGGCGTCGTTTCGATTAGTTGGTACGACGTCGTTTGATGTTGTGAAATTGAAGTGCAACGTCTGCTGGTATCAGCTTTGAGAGGACTTGTGCCTTAGCTAAAGCAAAGATCTGAATTTCTTAGAACAATAGTGATTCGAGGATGTATATATATCAAGTGCTGCTCAACACTTAGCGTAATTTCGACCCCGATATTTCTTATCTCAATCTTTGAAACCCTCGATAGCTACTGTTCACCCGAACATTTCTCCGGTAAATTTCCGATGATTTCCGCCGTTGTTTCGAATGGTATTGGTGGCGCTGATCTTCCCGTGAGTTGCTCTTTCGATTGATACTAGCTAGGAAGCTAGAGGCAACGATTTGAGGGATCCCGAAGGATCTGCGTGTTCGTTAATTTTTTCATCTCCGTTGAGCAGAAGCTGTCTTCAGCTCTTGTGAGCTCTTGGGTG
Organism: Dorcoceras hygrometricum; assembly: GCA_001598015.1. Lineage (NCBI taxonomy): Eukaryota > Viridiplantae > Streptophyta > Magnoliopsida > Lamiales > Gesneriaceae > Dorcoceras > Dorcoceras hygrometricum. The sequence goes on along the minus strand of KV009455.1, from coordinate 4,188 downwards.
AGTAGATCTTACTTCTTTAAGCTTGTAGAGCTTAGGTTGAAAGTCTGGAATCTTGATCGTAGGCAGTGATGTTTAGAAGTTCATATTTGACTGGAATTAAGCTGAATTATGAGTTCTCTTAACAGATTTGAGGTACGGGATAGCTTCTGCCGAGGTTGAGGAGGTCAGGAGAAAGCTGATTTGCTTAGGCTGAGTTATGCCGTGCCTTTGAGAAATCTGTTGAGGTAGATTGAAGCTGTGAGGTACTAATTGGAGCAACTCTTAACAGCTTTGAGCATGGTCATGGCTATATTTTGTGTTATGAAATATGTTTGACTGTTGTTGTGTGTTTACGTGAAACAGACTTGATGAATTGATTAATTGTATGTTCTGCTTTGCGTAAATTGTGCATGTAGAAATCAGATATGATTTTCTTGGCTTACATGCATACATATTGAGCCTTCTGATGGATTGATGAATTGATTGAGAGCCACGTTATGACCGGAAGACTGATGTGTCGCGCCTGAAAGGTCCAACGCTATCATCGGAGTGGTGACCGACTGAGTTGTCGAGTCTGAATACCACCGAGCTGTGATGGGAAATTGAGTGGCCAGCCCTGAATATCACGGACCGATGATTTCCACCGGCTGATTGGATGTGCTTGGAATAGATGCTTGATTGAGATGATTTGCCAGTTGATTTGTTGGTCTAGCTATCCGATCCTTGATAGCCCTCATGCATTTCATAGCATTGATTTATAGCATGTTGTATGATTTGCTGTTTTGATGGCTCTTCGTACTGAGGCTTGACCTCGTATTTCTTTTCCTGCTTTTGTGTTGTTTGGGTATGTGTTACCCATTTTCAGGATCTACAGGTAACCAAGCTGGACCGAGTGGAGTGCCAGCTGGTCGATGCACATTCCCTTGAGTCCCAGTTATATATATGTATTATGTATTGAAACGGGGAATGCCCTGTGTTTTTATGTATTTGGGATCTGTATCTGATTTGATACTTGTTATTTCCTGTTGTTATATTAGTTTGATTTAACTCGTAGTTTGAATACGAATACTTTGAATGATTGTTTGAGTTCATGCCCAAATTATTTCGAAAATTTTTAAGCCCTGTTTTTATGCTTCCGTGATTATGTGCTTAATTGTGCTTTAATCTTGAGTGATTAGCACGGGGCCTGACACTTTTTGTATCAGAGCTTAAACTGGAATAAGCTCGATTTGTTTTGATCACACTCGAGTATAGGCACAAAGTTTTTATTTGATTTTGATTGACTCTGTGGCGTCTGTGATTATATTATCTGTCTCTTTGATATCTGCTATTAGTCTTACCCTGATATTTTTACGCTTCCGTGATTATGTGCTTAATTATGATTCAATCTTGAGTGATTATCACGGGGCCTGACATCTTATGTTCTACTATGCTTTGATTTTGAGATGCTTATGGAATCAGATTATGATGGTATATATATTTGCTTGAGTGGACAAAAATTGTATATCTAAGATGAATTCAGAAACGTTCGGTGTTTGAATTAGTTATGATTTTTTGAGCTATCTCTGAAAAAGAAGCTTGCTAGTACTGCTGATTTGGAATTCCTTATGTTGTTGTAGTGGTGATATGGATTGTATTTGATTGATATCTTGATATATTTAAAGTTCGGGTTACCGTTTTTTAGCCGTTACGCCGTCGGTTTGAGAATTGATGAGTTTTGGGGCAAATGATTGAGCCGTGTATTGGATTGAGTTTGAATTATGATTTTGATAATCTTATACTTCTTTTCAGATTTGAATGAAGGTCATCGAACTCGAGAACTTTAGAATTCGAATCGGTAAAGTTTCGATCAAGATTTGAAGCACTTTCAGAATCGATATTGAAAGGTATAAATTGATATCAATCAAGTTGGGATAGAACATTCGAGATAGATGCGATTCTCGAATTCCCTAAAACCACATACTTGAATGCTTACTGCTCTTGTTTGAGTACTTGACTGATTTTGCGTGATGTACTTGTTTATACTTGCTTGATTAGCATGTATTGTCTTCATTGATTTTGGATTAATGCATCAAGGTTATGTTGCATTCATCTTGAACTCTACCTTGAAAAGCATAGAGGGGTGGATAGCCTAGAGTGCAAATGACGTTTGGAGGGCTATAGTTGAGTGGCACGAAATGTAGATTTACTTCCAGAGCTAGATGACTCACTATGGTTGCACCAAACTCAGGGGATTGAGATACTTGACTCCACCTCGATTGGGAGAGTCCGTGGTTGGTTTGAGATTTTCTTCCCCGGGATCCTAAGAACCAAGATTTATTGTTATCAGATTTGATAGCCTATTCCTTCCACATGCATTGAATCCATGCTCATGATATATTGCATGTTATGTTGTTTATACTGGGAATTATATTCACACCGGAGTTATCTGGCTATTTCTGTGTTTTTGTATGTGTGCATGGCAATAGGTGGGGCAGGATCGAGTCAGAGACGACCATGATAGATCGAGATGAAGATTAGCACGTGGTGACTTGGGTTTTAGCAAAATTTTGTAATATATGAGGTTGTCAAACATGTTCGAAAACAAGAAACCATGTATATGTTTTCTACTTGTTGAGTACTAGTTTATGTTGGGACTTCATGTATCCTAAATAATGAGGTTGAAGTTTAGATGCATGTTTAGATTTTGTTTGATGGTGTTTACCTCTTATAGATGCATTTTGAATTGAATGAAAGAGTTATACAACAACAAACTTCTTTTGATAGCAAGGAGATCAAGTTGAGAAAACTTTAGGGTCATTTAAACGCACCAGCGCCCTATAAAAAAAAATTGTATCTTCTTTTTATTCTTGCTTAAATTAGATGAATAACATTGTGATTAATATTTATTCGCCCCTTAAGATGAGATTGGCAACCCGGAGTCCCCACAACAGGTGGTATCAGAGCTTAAGTTTCTCGTACTGAGATAGATGAGAGGGGTAGATTGAGTCTGTCTGATTGATTCCATTGCATGAGATTGAATTCAATATATGATATTTTGTTATGCACAAATCTGTTTGAAAATCAGATATGCCTCCTCGTCGACCAAATACTAGACAAACAGTGGTTGTCCCTCTGACAGAACAGACCAATGTACAACAACCAGCGTCAGTACCTGGACTGGAACAAGGTAGTACATCTGCTACGGTGATGGATGTGACCATTACACCTATGGAGACCTTACTGAAGAGGTTCCAATCATTCAAACCGCCAACTTTGAAAGGAACGGAGAATTAAGTTGACTGTGAAAACTGGCTTGAAGATATTGAACAGTTGTTTGATTCACTTGACTACTCTGATGATCGTCGTATCAGATTAGTAGTACATCAACTTCACGAAGTTGCAAAAAGTTGGTGGATTACTATGAAGAAAGCACTTGAACATCGAGGTACGACTATCACCTGGTCAATATTTAAAACTGAATTCATCAACGTTTCTTTCCAGTCTCCTACAGAAAATACAGGGAGCAGAATTTGCGAATTTGAAGCAGAATCACTTGAATATGAGGAATATGTGGCCAAATTTTTCTAGTTTATTGAAATTCGCCCCACATGTATCGGCAAGTGAAGAAGCCATGGCCGATCAATTTATCGATGGCTTAAATCCAGATGTGTTTACATTGGTAAATAGTGGGCGACCCAATACCTTTTCGGATGCATGAATAGAGCAAAGGGAGCGGAAGCAGGATTGTTGAGACAGAGAGGAGTACCTTTCATTACTCAGCCACCTCAACAGTCAGTACCAGCAGCTGTACCCCAGAATCCGCCAGCGCTTCAGACACCATCTTTCAGATTTGAGGGTGGAAGCAGTGGCAGAAAGGATTCTAGATTTCGGCCTAAAGGTAAACAGTTCAAGAAGTCTGGCAGTAGTTCTTCTAGTTCTAGTGGCCAGAGGCAATTTGGTTTCAGTTAGAGATATAGTGAGTCAGGTGTTGGGGATCCGGATCCGCCCCCCGGCGAGGCAGCGGAAGAACAAAGAATATGGCCGGGAGACGATCAATACGAAAACAGACAATTCAATAATCTTCATACATAGGTGTTCAAAATTGAATACCTTGCTGGCACTTGTGCCTGGCTCCAACCGGTATTTCAAGAATCCGGCTCTTCTCGGTAGATTGCGGTAGTTTACGCCAATCCGGTCCACGACCAGATCCGAGACTCCTTCGTCAGG
>KV009454.1:6808-23434 GCA_001598015.1 Dorcoceras hygrometricum | reverse complement strand
TCGTTTTGATAAGTTGAAACGCTGCGTTTTGAGTGTTGCGGCTGGTACCAGCTGGAGAGGATTGTTGTGAGAAATGTGTTGCGGCTGGGTGACCAGCTGGTGGCAGAAATGCTTGCGTAACCCTACGGCGTCGTTTGGATTAGTTGATGCGTCGTCGTTTTGAGTGATTTCGCGTAACCAGTCGATGGTATTTCGTTTGAAGGGAATTGTTACCAGCTTTTGGTTGTTTTGCTAGAGTTATCGGTTGTCAGCTGATGGAGTACTGCGACGTCGTTTGAGTTAGTTGGAACGGTGTCATTTTGACGTTTCTTTTGAGAATGCAACGACTGATTGTTGAGTCTGGTTTTGTTGTGGGCAACGACTTGTTTTGTTAGAAGATTTCTACTGTTCACGTCGACTGATTATTTTTTTGAGAGCAGCAGACGTTGGATTTGGGAGATATATATATAAGTGTTGATCGACACTTAGAAATATTCTGAACTCGATATTTCTTATCTCCAACTTTCAAACCCTCGTTGAGCTACTGTTCACCCGAACATTTCTTCATTAGATTTCCGCCGTTCTCCGCCGATGATTTGAGTGATTTCGGTGGCGCTGGAATCCCTGAGACTTGCTCTTTAGATTGATACCCAGTTGAGGCTGTAGAACGACTTTGGAGAGGATCGCGAAGTTGCTCGATTTCTCTGCCCAGTGGAACCCGATAGTTCTTCAGCTGGTTTCGACTTTTGGGTAAGGATTTCCTACTGATCTAAGCTTAGTAGCGACTGCTAGTGCTTTGTTTGGAAGTAGAACTGGATCCGAGTTCTTGACCGTAGGAAATTATAAGCATTGAAGTTCAGATCTGAGTTAGATATGAACTAAGAATGAGATGCCTTGTACAGATTTGAGTTCCAGATAAGTCTGTTGCCAAGGGGTGTGATTGCCGTGCCCTATTTCAAATCTGTGAGGTAGAATTCAGCTGTTGAAGTTACGAATTGAGAGATTTAACAGCTTTGAGCGTTGACATGGCTGTGATCGATGTTATGAACCTGCTGATCTAATTATGTGAATTTACGTGGCAGTCTGTTGCATTGTTTGAATTGTATATGCTGTTTCACGTAATGAATTGTATGCATTGTGCATTGATTATTGAATTGGCATTCATGCATACATATTGAGCCTGACAGATTGATTGAAGACCTGATTGAGAGCCACGTTGTGACTGGCCGACTGACTTGTCGTGCCTAAAAAGTCCAACGCTATCATCGGAGTGGTGACCGACTGACTTGTCGTGTCTGAAGACCACCGAGCTATGATGGGCTGACGGGTCCTGAAGATCACGGACCGATGATTTCCACCGGCTGATTTGCTGTGCGTGGTATAGAGGCTCGATTGATATGATTTACAGTTGATACACTGGTCTAGCTATCCGATCTTTGATAGCCCTCATTCATTCATAGCATTGATTATAGCATGTTGCATGTTTAGCTGTTTCGATAGCTCTTCGTACTGAGGTTTGACCTCGTATTCTTTACCCTGCTTTGTGTTGTTTGGGTCTGTGTTACCCATTTGCAGGATCTTCAGGTAACCAAGCTGGATAGAGTGGAGGTTCAGCTGGTCGATTCCCGTTCCCTTGAGTCCTAGTTATATATTTAAGTATTGAACCGGGGGATGCCCCGTGTTACTATGTATTGGGGATCTGTATTTGATTGAGATTTATTGTTGTTACCTGATTTGTATGAGTCCGAGTCAACTCATATTTTGACTATGGATATTTTGAATGCATGATTTTAAGTTCAGGCCTAAATTATTTTGAAAATTTTTAAGCCCTCCGAGTCAACTCATATTTTGACTATGGATATTTTGAATGCATGATTTTAAGTTCAGGCCTAAATTATTTTGAAAATTTTTAAGCCCGATTTTTACGCTTCCGTGATTATGTGTTAATTGTGCTAATATCTTGAGTAATTAGCACGGGGCCTGACAGTCGGATTGGATTTTCAGATCTAAACAATGACCTTTGGTGTCAGGCCTCGTGCACAACACAGAGTTAAATCATGTAAAACATAACGGAAGCACTTTAAAAAGTGGCTTCGCTTTTGGCCTGAAGAAGAAAACATAATTTTAAAATACCACAATACCTCAAAATATCCCAGTTGGTAAAAATACACAACGCTAAAAGCCATAATACAACAGTACAACATTAAACAATTATCAGTCAACTAATACAACAACTAAATATACAAAGCACAGGACACTCCCCGGCTAATAGCTGGATCAACACCAAGACCAGCGGAATAACCTACGAGACCTGAACAACAAGCAGACAAACAAAACAACCAGTCCCAGAGGGACATCGGGGTCAAATCCTAGTACGAAGAGCAACATAATACAACAATCAGATACATCATGCAATGTATCATGTCGTGCAAATGCACGAGCGGTACAAAGAACATCGGTAACAACCAGAAGGCCAAACGAACGATAACAACAACTGTGACACAAAAACGAGCCTCAGAAGCTACCCGATCGCTCCCAGTGGAATATAGAGTGGTTCATCGCCGCACCTGCATGGGAGCCACCCGCCAGGTTGCACGGTATTGCAAGTGGACCAATCACCCGCCAACCTCTATCCAGGTCACTGCAACTGAGGGCTATGAGAATGGCTCACCGCACCCTCCAGATGCACTCAATCGTGGTTATGCAACACCGCACCGCACCACGAGAGAAGAGCTCCAACAGAGCAACATTTCAGGGTTATCAAAGGAACCATTGGCTCAATATGCTATTCAGATGCAGTAACATGCTTAACATGATGCATGTACGTGTAATGCCAGAAAACACAACAAAGGCATTCGAATAATCACATGCATAGCAACTCAACAGATCACCAAACAGCAGGTAATACACCAGATAGTTCAGCCAATAGACATGCATAATATACACTGCTTGCCTCTACACAAACACTCGTCAGCTATATAACACACATAATACATTCTCATGCCTAACTCAAAGCTGAATTATAAGCTCAATTCGTACCTTTCAAGGCAACTACCTCAAACAGATTTCTCAAAGAACGTGGCAAGCCTCGGCCTACAAATCTGTTCCCCAGCTAATCGGCAACAACAGCCGAAGTCCCTAGAAACTGAAACTTGTCCAATTTCTCAAGCTCTCTGCAACGATTACCACACACGGGGTTCCGAGAAATCTGATAAGAAACCTAAAAATCAACGCACGCACAATTCAGGAATGCTACGCAGAACTCATGGCAATTCACGGTTTGGGGAGCAAAGCTCAACCAGCAACTAACCTTCCTAATAACTCAACAGGAAGATTAAATAAAGACTAGAGGTAAAATTTTAACAATCAATTTTAAGTTCTACCTGCCTACACGAACGTACGAACGAGGCAGCAACTTCACGATTTCGCTTCAGCCAACCACAGCCTCCTAAAGAGCTATCGAACGATGCACCACAACAAGAGGAGTTCAAAACCACCACCCTTTGTTCCAACAGATCCGTCAATCTCCGGGAAATCGGGGAAATAGGTTACGGTGAACAGTATCGAACGAGGGTTTCAAAAGAGGAGATACGTCAATCTACGGGAAATCGGGGAAATAGGTTACGGTGAACAGTATCGAACGAGGGTTTCAAAAGAGGAGATATGAAATGTTGGGTTGAGGAAAAATGGCTAAGTGTTCAATCTCTACTTAGCATCAATATACACCAGCCAACAACTTAAACAGATTTCTCCATTCGCCCAACTTCTGATACTGCTCAGATCTCTCACTAGGGCAAAAGCCTCTCGCCTATGGTGGCAGCAACAACGCACATCCAGTTCAGACGTTGCGAAACAGATCTCTCCACGCTCTTCTAACGCAACCACCAAACGACGTCGTACTCATTAATCCAAACGACGTCACATAAGAGACATCTGAAAAGCTCCAGCGTTCACACAACCATCAGACTTCAGCGTTAACGCTAAATATTAGAAAAACGACGTCGCACCAGTAAACAGATCTCAGCGCCCGCATCAAATACTATCAACTCTAAGCAAAGTCGGTCAACGCAAAATGTTGACATCTGCTCAATAACTCTCGCCCATTAACAGATTCCTCAAATATCTGAAACTAGAGCTAAACAGCGATCACCCATCAAACGACGTTGCTGAGACTGCTGATGCAACTGGACACGTCATCAGATCTGATCAAAACGCTACGACAGATCTCTATACTACTGAAGGCTAACGCACCTACAGAATCTAGCGCTAAACCCAAAACGGCGTCGTATCCAAGAAATCTGAATACAAGCGCTACCCGCTGTCTCGCGCACTAGCAATCACACGCTACAGGGAAGGTTGACTCGCGTTGACATCCGATTCACCATCAACCAGATTTCATGTCCAAGCGAGACATCCGAACCTGGAAACGATGTTGTGTAGCTTCTCACGCCTAGCGATACCAGATCTCTTCCACGAACAGATTTCTCATAATAGCGCTAAGTCTAAACGTCCAAACGGCGATGCTTGCAACCAATCAAAAAAACACGCTGTGGCAGACGTATGAAATGATACAAATGCTCAACAGATCTCTCCAACAACGAGACATCTGAATGCCACAAAACGACAGCGTATTGCCTCACGCAACAAATACACGATGCAAACATTCAAGCGCCAGCGATAACAGATTTCTCGTACAAATCTGAACAGATCTCACCCGATCGCTACTCGAAAATATTCAAACTTTCCAGAATTGTTTCAAACATGAAATCTGACCCAAAATTATTTACGAAACCTTCCAAATGAAATATGGACACTCAGAATTGTCCAAGCACAAATCCAAACTCCTCACATCCGATGAATTTCCAACCAATTTACATTTAACAAATTTCGGTTCTCACATTACCTTAAAAGATTTCGCCCTCGAAATCGAACAAATCCGGAATGAAACAAAACCTCCTCAACAACACCAACGCTGGAAATTTCAGCTACACGCAGAGTAATCAAAAGCATTCTAACTCTCAACCAGGATACTGCCAAACGAGAGTTCAAGATAACGGAAAACACAACAACCAGTAATCAACTGCTGAGAAACAATAACGAGTAAATAGCTACAGAAATCTGATTCAGCACTTTCACAATCAGGCGTGGTCATACACGCTACAACCACTCTTCTAGTTCTCACGCAGCTCACACTCTACTGAGATTAATCGGAATGAAACAAAACCTACCTCAACAACACCAACGCTGGAAATTTCAGCTACACGCAGAGTAATCAAAAGCATTCTAACTCTCAACCAGGATACTGCCAAACGAGAGTTCAAGATAACGGAAAACACAACAACCAGTAATCAACTGCTGAGAAACAATAACGAGTAAATAGCTACAGAAATCTGATTCAGCACTTTCACAATCAGGCGTGGTCATACACGCTACAACCACTCTTCTAGTTCTCACGCAGCTCACACTCTACTGAGATTAATCTGTTGGAAAATCACCAAGAAAGTGGTCTCGCTCTTGAACTATTACTTCCTCCTGGAAGATCAAATCTGCAAAAGCCACTCGACATGGCCTAACCTTCGCTCTGACTTCACCTCAACATAAGCACATCGTGCAAAGAGAATAGTCCATGATGGCACTGCCAACTTAAAAACAGAAACTAACCTTTTCGCGATCTCCAAAAGGTTGAACACAACAAGAAGTTCATTGCAAAACACCGGGATACCTAAAACCGCTGATGCTCAAAGGCTAAGTCACAACTCACAATGCCAAAGATGGATCAACAAAAGATCAACCAGTTACCAACTGTGTAGAAACAAAACTCGAATCTGAAGGAAACAAAACACAAGGATGAAAGACCGTTCAACGAGGATGATGGCACGCTCCACTCATCACAAATCTGTCTCTCACTTTTTTTTTCTTCTTCTTACATGTCCATTCCCACGGCAATACAACCCAAGCAAGGTAACAATCTATCACCGTTTCTCCCTTCCATCTAAGATCCTCGCTGGCTAAACAATCCAAAATTTATGGTCTAGTCCAGCTCGTTCCACCAGTATTCAACACAAGAGAAGGATCTGATTCGCAATTCCCTCGGCTTAGACACATAAAACACGCCATGTGTCCGCAACAACACCACCGGTACCCGCAAATCTCACACCAAAGATCCAATTTACCCCAAAACATTCAAACAACCTGATGAATCTAAGAGCGGACCTACCCTTAATTCTCAAATCCAGCAAGATCTAAGAAGGAGAATTTCGCAAGAAACACAGGGTTCACAAGCAGAGGTTCACAAGTCCATACTTAACAAGCACAATCTGGTTACAGGTCACGCTCACCCACCGTTCTCAAAGGAACCAGATCTCTTTGGTCAACCATCTACTGCTCAACCTCTGATGAAAACCACTAAATCCTTCACATTTATCACAAGTCCATACTTAACAAGCACAATCTGGTTACAGGTCACGCTCACCCACCGTTCTCAAAGGAACCAGATCTCTTTGGTCAACCATCTACTGCTCAACCTCTGATGAAAACCACTAAATCCTTCACATTTATTCTAATCGCTAAGCAAGATTTGTACTTCCGCAGTACAAAATCCCAAAGAAGGTTATACCAAACCTCTCTTGGCAACGAGTTCCACATGAAAACTCTGCCAACTTCGGAACAAAAAGCTTAGAGTACATACCAGCCACTACAGACACCAGAAAACTATGCAATCTCGCAACAGGATCACCACAAAATCCTCTTGTCAGTTTCCTAGCATAAGCCTTAACACAAGGGCCAAATGGGCTGATATAGACAATCCGACAGTTACGCTTTTACTGCCCGCGCTAGTCTGGTACTCGGAACCAACAAGGAAGCTCTACAAGACTACCAAATGCTCGAAAGCATCTTGAGATACTCACCGCTACTAGAACTGTTGGATGGGCCTTCCAACAAATCATCAGTAGCGAGCTTCTCTCGCGCAGGCAGACGCTAAACTCACATCTGAAATCTTTAACTAGCTCCAGCCATAAGCAATATCATGCAAACAAGCCGAACTGAGTGAAGACAGAACTCGCTAATCGCTCTCCACCTTAAAATGCACGCCAGAACTCCAAGGTAACCACAACAACCTCCAGCGCCAAGACAAAGGTGGGGCATCTCATCTAGCAAGGTCTCCACTAATCGGAAAAATCCTAAGCCTCGCAAAATACAATGGAAGGGACTACAACCGAAACAAGGAGTCCACAGGAGCTCAACAACTCAAGGCTGATCAACAATCGAAAGCAAAGATCAACAAACAGATGTAGCCACGGTGTGTGTACAAGCGTATGAGAATCACCCTCTCAACTTTACACCACACCCGAATACCAGATGCATCAAACAGCTCAACCTGCTGTTGCCCAACCCATGAACTGTGGTAGTTAACCACTCGGCGCATGAGGGCTAACAGATCCCAGCAGGGAGATGAGAGTGTGGTATCACCGCTCGCCCTTGCATCCTAGTAAGTAACAAACAGCAACAACAAAGCATGGCTACAACAGCTGAACTGAACAGGATAAAACAAGACACGGTTATGCGAATTGGAGTTCAACAGCTGGATGCACGAAACTCGCAAAACATCTCAACCGTCGGAGACTACAACAATAAAGACCTACTGAGTTCAAAGCAACAATTGCATAGGGGTAAATGGAACTCACTAAGAAAACTCAACAGCTAGAGACGCAAGAGACACAGCTCAATAGCTAGAGATATAACAACAGACTCGACTGGAGAAACGAAGCCCGCCGCAACAACTCAACAGCCGGAGGCCCATACGAAAGAAATCAAAGAGGATACGCATAGTACTAAAGATTACAAGGAAATCAGGAGAATCTCAACTGAAGCACAACAGGGAAGAAATCCTCGAACAAGGGAGATCACCAATCCAAAACTATAGTTCGGATATCGCATCCCAAACAAGTAGCAACTATCCTCTCAACAACGAGAATCTAAACACTCCCAAAACAAACAACTTCCCTACCATAACTTTCTTACAACCTAACACAGCATTGCTCGTGGAACGACAACTTCTACACTGGCAGGAGTATCAATGACACGGCATCACACAACAAGATGGGGCGGAAACAACCCTCGCACACCAACAAGACAATTAAATACAACAGGAAACGAGTGCGATGAACACGCGCCAAACTAAACTCACACAAAGTTAACAAGTAAAGAACAACTACCTGTACAACCTTATCCGGTCCAGACATCATCTCTCTCTACAGTTGTCGCATCCAACTGAGTTGGCTTAAGTCCCGATTGCTCTAATAGAGAAAGCACTCTAAGACTAGACGTCTTTGGAGGCTGAAATCCTGATCGCTGGGACTGAAAAGGACGGTACGGTCGCCTCGAAGAACTTCTAGTCACATCCTGCTGTCCCAAAGTAGGACACACTCTCGCAAAATTGCCAACCTGACCACAATTGTTGCAAGCTCCTCGCACTCCAACGCATCGAGAAGGTTGATGCTTACCTCCACACTGACCACAAAATGACTCATTCGCCCTCTCTCCTCCAGAACCGTCGGAACTCGAAGAACTCAAACTGGATCTCTTAAAGCGTCTTCCTCTAGATCTAAACCTCTGTCAACTCAAAGACTGCGGTGCCACAGAAGGCTAGTAGGACGACGTTCCAGATGGCACAAGATCCACATTTTGTCCTGTCGAATGCTGCACTCGAGTCTGTCCAACTACAAGGCTTTCCATCAAGTCAACCGCTCTGTTGACAACACTAGCAAGAGAGCGAAAGGCTGAAAACTGACTCTCACTATATTCCAAAGGAACACTCGGTTGAGAGGCATCCTCTCTATCAGCACTAACTGGAGTCCTCGAATCAACCACCGCTTCCTACTAGCTCTACCTCTTCTCCTAGGCGGCATCTCTACAATACACTCAAAGGTAAGCACACAAGCAAGTAATTCAAGTATTCAAGCACAAACCAAAGAACAACTACTGTGCCTAGACTAACATGTGGTCAAAGAAATCGAGCTTATCCCAGTTTAAGCTCTGATATAAAAAATGTCAGGCCTCGTGCACAACACAGAGTTAAATCATGTAAAATAGAGCGGAAGCACTTTAAAAAGAGGCTAAAATTTTTCGCTTTTGGCCTGACGAAGAAAACATAATTTTAAAATACCACAATACCTCAAAATATCCCAGTTGGTAAAAATACACAACGCTAAAATCCATAATACAACAGTACAACATTAAACAAGTATCAATCAACTAATACAACAACTGAATACACAAAGCACAGGACACTCCCCGGCTAATAGAACTGATACATATATGCTATACGCTAACTGGGACACTCTACACACCACCTGGGACACGTCCAACTGGATCAACACCAAGACCAGCGGAATAACCTAGGAGACCTGAACAACTAGCAGACAAACAAAACAACCAGCCCCAGAGGAACATCGGGGTCAAACCCCAGTACGAAGAGCAACATAATACAACAATCAGATACAGCATGCAATGTATCATGTCGTGCAAATGCACGAGCGGTACAAAGAACATCGGTAACAACCGGAAGGCCAAATGAACGATAACAACAACTGTGACACATCACCGAGTCGGAATTCGAATAATCACATGCATAGCAACTCAACAGATCACCAAACAACAGGTAATACACCAGATAGTTCAGCCAATAGACATGCATAATATACACAGCTTGCCTCTACACAAACACTACGGCACAGCTATATAACACACATAATACATTCTCATGCCTAAATCAAAGCTGAATTATAAGTTCAATTCGTACCTTTCAAGGCAACTACCTCAAATAGATTTCTCAAAGAACGTGGCAAGCCTCGGCCTACAAATCTGTTCCCCAGCTAATCGGAAACAACAGTCGAAGTCACTGGAAACTGAAACTTCTCCAATTTTTCAAGCTCTCTGCAACGACTACCACACACGGGGTTCCGAGAAATCTGAAAAGAAACCTAAAAAATCAACGCACGCACAATTCAGGAATGCTACGCAGAACTCACGGCAATTCACGGTTTGGGGAGCAAAGCTCAACCAGCAACTAACCTTCCTAATAACTCAATAGGAAGCTTAAATAACGACTAGAGATAAAATTTTAACAACCAATTTGAAGATCTACCTGCCTACATGAATGTACGAACGAGGAAGCAACTTTGCGATTTCGATTCAGCCAACCACAGCCTCCTAAAGAGCTATTGAACGATGCACCACAACAAGGGGAGTTCAAAACCACCACCCTTTCTTCCAACAGATCCTTCAATCGCCGGGAAATCGTGGAAATAGGTTACGGTGAACAGGATCGAACGAGGGTTTCAAAAGAGGAGATAGGAAATGTTGGGTTGAGGAAAAATGGCTAAGTGTTCAATCTCTACTTAGCATCAATATACACCAGCCAAAAACTTAAATAGATTTCTCCATTCGCCCAACTTCTGATACTTCTCAGATCTCTCACTAGGGCAAAAGCCTCTCGCCTATGGTCGCAGCAACAACGCACATCCAGTTCAGACGTTGCGAAACAGATCTCTCCACGCTCTTCTAACGCAACCACCAAACGACGTCGTACTCATTAATCCAAACGACGTCGCATAAGAGATATCTGAAAAGCTCCAGCGTTCACACAACCATCAGACTTTAGCGTTAACGCAAAATATTAGCAAAACGACGTCGCTACGGTTAAACAGATCTCAGCGCCTGCATCAAATACTAACAACGCTAAGCAAAGTCGGTCAATGCAAAATGTTGACATCTGCTCAATAACTCTCGCCCATTAACAGATTCCTCAAATATCTGAAACTAGAGCTAAACACATCAAACGACGTCGCTGAGACTGCTGACGCAACTGGACACGTCATCAGATCTAATCGAAACGCTACGACAGATCTCTATACTACTGAAGACTAACGCACCTGCGGACTCTAGCGCTAAACCCAAAACGGCGACGTATCCAAGACATCAGAATACAAGCGCTACCCGCTGTCCCGCGTACCAGGAATCACACGCTACAGGAAAGGTTGACTCGCGTTGACATCCGATTCACCATCAACCAGATTTCATCTCCAAGCGAGACATCCGAACCTGGAAACGATGTCGTGTAGCTTCTCGCGCCTAGCGATACCAGATCTCTTCCACGAACAGATTTCTCATAATAGTGTTAAATCTCGTCCAAACGACGACGCTTAGCAACAAATACAAAAACACGCTGCGGCAGACGTCTATGCGAGACATCCGAACTTGGAAATGATGTCGTGTAGCTTCTCGCGCCTAGCGATACCAGATCTCTTCCACGAACAGATTTATCATAATAGCGCTGAGTCTAAACGTCCAAACGACGACGCTTGAAACTAATACAAAAAAACACGCTGTGGCAGACGTCTGAAATGATACAAATGCTCAACAGATCTCTCCAACAGCGAGACATCTGAATGCCACAAAATGACAGCATATTGCCTCATGCAACAAATACACGGTGCAAACATTCAAGCGCCAGCGATAACAGATTTCTTGTACAAATCTGAACAGATCTCACCCGATCGCTTCTCGAAAATATTCAAACTTTCCAGAATTGTTCCAAACATGAAATCTGACCCAAAATTATTTACGAAACCTTCCAAATGATATCTGGACACTCTGATTTGTCCAAGCACAAATCCGAACTCCTCACATCCGATTAATTTCCAACAAATTTACATTTAACAAATTTCGGTTCTCACAGTTGGATTGAATCATTTCCATTATAAATAAACTATCACGATTTATCAAGTATTCACACCACAATTTATACTCAGTTATCTCTTTGCTCCAAGAAAATCAATGGCATCCAATTCAAGAACTGCTTCTTACAATGTTGAAGAAGATAGACTTTTATGCCATATATATCTAGACATATCACAAAATCCAATTATTGGTATCCGACAATCTAAAGATCAGTTCTGGTCTCGTATCGAAGAAGCTTACAACCTCAACAAACCAGACTAGCTGGAGCATAGTGAATCAGCTGGTACGATAAGAACCAGCTGCAAGCGCTAGAAGAAGATGGATCAGCTGGTACATCTAAAGAGAACCAGCTGGAACATCTAAGTGGACCATCGATGATGATGTAATCGGTGACGACATCATGTTCAGCAGATGAAGAAAGATCAGCTGGTGCGAGAGGACCAGCTGGAACAGAAGCTAAGAAGAGTCACAAGATGGAGCTGGAACGATAAAGATCAGCAGTAGCGCAAGAGCATATAAATCAGCAGATGAAGAGAAGCGCAAGAGAGAAGCGACGTCGTACATGATGATCTATCAGCAGAGAGCTACAGTGCAACCAGCAGTTGGTATTTGGAGTTAGCGATAGCAAAACGATGTCGTTCGAATAAGTTGGTACGACAGCGTTTTGCCTTCGCGCTAAAGATTCAGCAGATGGTTTGTGATGACAAAACCAGCAGGTACATTCTTCTAGTGGGTAACCAACAGTTAGCTACAGTGATCTTGGATCAGCTATGGTGCTAAGATGAAGAAAAAATCACCTGGAATGATGAGGACAAGCTGGTACATAAAGATGGTTCAGCCGATGCGTAAAGACAACCAGCTGATGCAAATCAAATGATGACCAGTTGGAGTGCAAATCAAATGCTAACTAGCAGTTGGTAGCGACAGTACATCCAGACGAAAGCAACAGCTCATCCAGTCGAGAGCTTCAAGGAACCAGCTGTTGCTATGAATTCAGTCGCAAGACGTTGTACCAGTCGCAAGAAAGCTTCAGCGCTATGAATCCAGTCACAAGCATTTCATGACCAACGACTGGACAACCAGCTGCAAGCACACTCAGACGCAATCAACGCTCAAGATGGAAAGAATCAATGGCTGAGATTAAGTCGTGCAAATTGCCTCAATTCAAGGGAACAAGATTTGTACTATTCTGAGAAATAGTACAATTTACAGAAGAGCGTTGCACGGAAATGGAAAGAAGACGACGAATTAGCCTTAACAAGCACAGAAGAGATTTGGAATTTATCTAACGGCTATATTCAAACAGAGGGTATTTATAGAAGAAGATTTGAAGGAAGAATGTTGACGAGTGTGAAAAGACTGTTGAAGTTGTTGTTGCATAGAAAAGAAAAATCAATAGAAGACAACAACAGAGGGAAAATGAACCAGAAGCGAAGCTGTCAACTATCTTTCGTAGAGGAGCCTATTGGAGTTGACAGCTGAGCTAGAATCTGCTTGTTTAGAGAAATTTCCCTAGTGTGTGAGAAACAGAGAGTTTGAGCGATTCATTGTATAATCTCAGACACAGAGATTCATTCAAATCCACTGTATAGTGAATGAATCTCAAAACCTTTCCAACACAGGTCCCGTCCAAGCACGATGACGTTAAAATTGTGTATGTAGTTAGTCACACACCGTCCAAGCACGATGACGTAAAACTCATGTGTATGTAGTTAGTCACACAGTTGCGACTGGTGTGCATTTGTGAAGTCTAGGAGTTCTCGCAGCTGCTGGTTGCGGGATTGGGTCTGTACGTGTTGTATCGATCAAAGTCTTCTAGTGGATCCTTTCGAGGTGGAAGAAGGGGAGACGTAGGACATTGAGGTCCGAACTTCCAGAAACAAATATGCTGCGTATCCTATTTCTTTTATTCATTCAACACTCGCTTTATTTTAGCACGCATAACACACGTTTACAGTTCAGTACTTGCACATACTTAGCATTGCATAATTCAGCACTCGCATATTTCAGCGCTTACGTTTACAGTTAGCACACTTGCACGTTCAGCTTTCACGCATACACAGCACACAAGCACTTGCACAGTTTCGAACAGATTTATGTTGCACATAAATCTGTCTGAATTGTTTTAAAATATTAGGATTCAGTTCTGGTATTTTCCGCATGATTTTTAAATCATACCAGATCTGTCTCCGGTGCTCTTCGTGATTTTTTTAGTGTTCAAGAACAAGAGGTATTGCACCTCCAGTTTTAAGTAGCAGCGCGCAAAATGTTTTTAACTCTTGAAAAAGCACGGCTGCTGATCTTTTGATCCTATTTTAGGGACCAACAATTGGTATCAGAGCAGGTTGTTCTTGAACGAGCACTAATAAAACTCATGTGCTATGTTTTTAATGTTTTAACTGTTTTGAGAAGCTTATTTTATGAAGGCCAGATGTTGTTTTAATATAGAACCGGTTTTTCGCTTGATGAACTGTCACGGGATGCGTGAGTCCCGTGCGGATGCCAAGATTCTATTTTCGTTCTGCTGTAAGATCACCTGGAGCGAGGCTCGGTGACAAGCACATGGGACGAGATAGAAGAAGGAAAAATCTGAGCTTTTATCTGTACTGGTTCTTCATATATTTAAGTAACTCAGTAGCACTTGCTATTTGAAACAATGTTCTAAGTGCTCTGATTTGTTTTTAAAATGTTGTTCTTTGCGGATTTCAGCTGATGCTTCAAAATTTTTGTTTTTAAAATATTTTGAGCTCATGTTATAAAAGACAGGGAGAGTGACGTCACTGTCTTTGATAAATTTGAGTTATGCATCAGCTCCAGTTTTCAAAATCATATAGCTTTCAGCTCTGTGAGGCGCTGTGCAGCGTAGCTTATGGAACTGGAGTCTTAGCTGGATTCAGCTTAGGGATGTTTTGGGTGTCCTGAGCTGAATGTTCAGATCGTGAGTGTTGTGCTACGTCATTTAGTGGTATCAGCTTAGGCGTAAGTTGGTAGTAGCGTCCTGTGTATGCCAGTGTTATTTGTTGTGTATCAGATCGGGTGTGAGCTGGCTTAGCTCTTCTGAGCTGGATGGTGCGAGATATGCGTACGCGAGAGCTGAGCTGAGTGCGTAAGCTGATATGTGAGTGCGAACTGTTTGGCGAGCTTGATCTGGGCAGTAAGGGTGTAAGTTTGATGGATCTGTTTTGACAGATCCTGATTAAGTTTTGAATTACACAAAACCTGTTATTGTGTTTCTAACAATTCCACTTAAGTGTGCAGATTTTAGGAACGAAGAAGAAGATGAACAGTAGCAGAAGTTTGTCCAGCCGATGGTTCACAATATAAGTTCAACAGTTGGTTTGGTTAATCATTGTAATCGGCAACTGGATTAGCAATGGAGACGTCCAAAGTTAAGTCAGGTGTTCGAAATCAGGCAGAGGCCAAGTTGAACCAGCTGGAGCATAGTGAATCAGCTGGTACGATATGAACCAGCTGCAAGCTCTAGAAGAAGAAGATGGATCAGCTGGTACATCAAAAGAGAAACAGCTGGAACATCTAAATGGACCATTGATTATGATGTAATCGGTGACGACATCATGTTCAGCAGATGAAGAAAGATCAGCTGGTGCGAGAGGACCAGCTGGAACAGAAGCTAAGAAGAGTCGCAATATGGAGCTGGAACGATAAAGATTAGCAGTAGCGCAAGCGCATATAAATCAGCAGATGAAGAGAAGCGCAAGAGAGAAGCGACGTCGTACAGGATGATCTATCAGCAGAGAGCTACAGTGCAACCAGCAGTTGGTATTTGGAGTTAGCGATAGCAAAACGATGTCGTTTGAATAATTTGGTACGACAGCGTTTTGCCTTCGCGCTAAAGATTCAGTAGATGGTTTGCGATGACAAAACCAGCAGGTACATTCTTCTAGTGGGTAACCAGCAGTTAGCTACAGTGATCTTGGATCAGCTGTGGCGCTAAGATGAGGAAAAAATCAGCTGGAATGATGAGGAACAGCTGGTACATAAAGATGGTTCAGCCGATGCGTAAAGACAACCAGCTGGTGCAAATCAAATGATGACCAGTTGAAGTGAAAATCAAAGCTAACTAGCAGTTGGTAGCGACAGTACATCCAGACGAAAGCAATAGCTCATCCAGTTGAGAGCTTCAATGAACCAGCTGTTGCTATGCATTAAGTCGCAAGACGTTGTACCAGTCGCAAGCAAGCTTCAGCGCTATGAATCCAGTCGCAAGAATTTCACGACCAACGACTGGACAACCAGCTGCAAGCACACTCAGACGCAATCAACGCTCAAGATGGAAAGAATCAATGGCTGAGATTAAGTCGTGCAAATTGCCTCAATTCAAGGGAACAAGATTTGTACTATTCTGGGAAATAGTACAATTTACAGAGGAGCGTTGCATGGAAATGGAAAGAAGACGACGAATTAGCCTTGACAAGCGCAGAAGAGATTTGGAATTTATCTAACGGCTATATTCAAACAGTGGGTATTTATAGAAGAAGATTTGAAGGAAGAAGGTTGACGAGTGTGAAAAGACTGTTGAAGTTGTTGTTGCACAGATGGCACAAGATCCACATTTTGTCCTGTCGACTGCTGCACTCGAGTCTGTCCAACTACAAGGCTTTCCATCAAGTCAACAGCTCTGTTGACAGCACTAGCAAGAGAGCGAAAGGCTGAAAACTGACTCTCACTATATTCCAAAGGAACACTCGGTTGAGAGGCATCCTCTCTATCAGCACTAACTGGAGTCCTCGAATCAACCACCGCTTGCCTACTAGCTCTACCTCTTCTCCTAGGCGGCATCTCTACAAGACACTCAAAGGTAAGCACACAAGCAAGTAATTCAAGTAGTCAAGCACAAACCAAAGAACAACTACTGTGCCTAGACTCACATGTGATCAAAGAAAT
>KV009453.1:16227-29292 GCA_001598015.1 Dorcoceras hygrometricum | reverse complement strand
AAATGAGAATTTTCGAATTTGGTGAAGTCAACGCTGGTCAAAGTTACTGTAGCTCCTGCTGGTAGATTTTGAATCAGCAGAGGTGTCGTCAGCGTGACGCAATGTGAGCTGCTGGTTTTAAGTTTTGAATTTGAAGTTGCTGCTGGCAGACATTGCGCGTAGCGTGAGATCGATCGAGGAAGCGACACGTGTTAGACAATATGGGTTGAGCGTTGGCTACTAGATTCAGCAGAGGCGCTTATGAGCAGTGATCAGCTGATGATTTGAGAACTGGTCGCAAGAACTGTCAATAGATGTGGTGACGTAAGCGTGACGTATTCCTTGCTGCTGGTAGAAATTGCGTTGCGATGGTTGCTGCTGATCAGCAGGCGCGCTTGTGCGAAAGCGTTGAGAAGCGGCGTCGTTTGGTTTAGTAGATGCGTCGTCGTTTTGAGAGTTTTCTCGCGACCAGCAGATAGAATGTTTTGGAGATAGAGCTGTGGTCAGCAGTTGGTTGTTTTGCTTGCGCGAGAGCTGTTGTCTGCTGGTATTGTGCTACGGCGTCGTTTAGATAAGTTGGAGCGGTTTCGTTTTGTAGTGCTTTCACGCGAATGTTTTGTTGCTTCTGCTGATTTTGTTGAAGAGAAAGGGTTGGCATCTGCTGATCGTTACCTGCTGGTTTTGTCGACTGCTTAGATAATCAGCAGATGTTGGATTTGAGAGATTATAAGTAGAAGTGTCGTTCGACACTTAGAATATTTTTGAACCGGCCATATCTTATCTCTTCTTCTCCAACCCTCGTCGAGCTACTGTTCACCGTCGTGTTCTATTGCCTTTTCCCGTTGATTCCAGCCTTCGTTTTTGACATTCTTGGTGGCGCTGGACTCCTTGAGACTTTCTCTTTCCCTTGATGCTAGTTTGGAAGATAGGAGCGACGAGTTGAGAAATCCCGAAGGCCCTGCTCGTTCGTGAATTGCTGGTTTCGTTGAGTGGATTCAGCAGTTGGTTCTTTTGAGCTTTTGGGTGAGTTTTTCTTGTAGTTTGAGCTCGGTTGCTAGTGATTAATGCCTGCGTAGAAGTATAGGAATTGAATTAGACTTCTGGCCATAGGATTAGCGTACTTATGAAGAGATTGAGCTAAGATTTTAAGTTATGTTGTAACAGATTTGAGCTTCCAGGAAGTTCCTGCTGCGTGATTTGAGCCCGGAGAATCTGTTAGGTAAATTGAAGAGGAAAGGTACGAATTGAGCAGCTCTTAGCAGCTTGAGCGTGAGCATGTCTGTTCTTCGATGTTGTGAACTGCTGCTATATGAATTACGTGATCTTAGATGAGGAAATTGATTGTGTTCTGTTCTGTTTCACGTCTTGTAAACTGTATGCATAGATTATTGAAATTGAACATCATTCATTGCATACATCTTGAGCCTTTGACAGATTGATTTGATTACCTGATTGGGTGCCACGTTGTGACTGGCCGACTGTTGAGTCGTGTCCACCAAGTCCAACGCTATCGTCGGAGTGGTGACTACCGGATTCGAGTGTCTACCACCGAGCTGTGATGGGCTGACGGGCCCCGATGATCACGGACCGATGATTTCCACCGGCTGATTGGCTGTGTGTGGTATAGAGGCTTGAATTGAGTTGCCAGTTGATAGACTGGTCTAGCTATACGAGTTCTTGATAGCCCTCATGCATTCATAGCATTGATTAGTAGCATGTTGCATGTTTATCTGCTTTGATAGCTCTTCGTACTGAGGCTTGACCTCGTATTTGTTCTTGCTTTGTCTTGCTGGGTCTGCGTGCCCATTTGCAGGAGCTTTAGGTAACCAAGCTGGGCAGAGTGGAAGTTCAGCTGGTCGATCCCCTCATCCCTGAGTCCCAGTTTATTTATGATATGTATTGAACCGGGGGATGCCCCGTGTTTTTATGTATTTGGG
This sequence comes from Dorcoceras hygrometricum, assembly GCA_001598015.1. NCBI lineage: Eukaryota > Viridiplantae > Streptophyta > Magnoliopsida > Lamiales > Gesneriaceae > Dorcoceras > Dorcoceras hygrometricum. Next base: position 27,376 of record KV009453.1, on the reverse strand, counting down.
GATCTGTCTTTTGAAATGATATTATTTGGTTACTTGTTGTATGAGTTTGAGTTAACTCCTATTTTGAATATCGAATATTTTGAATGTTTGATTTGAAGTTCAGGCCCTTAGTATTTCGAAAAATTTTTAAGCCCTGATTTTTAGCTTCCGTGTTTATTGCGCTTATTATGTGTTAATTGTTACTAATTAGCACGGGGCCTGACACTGCCCCACCAAAAACCGTGACAGCAGGAATATTTAGATTTGAAAAACAAAAACAGATTTGTGGGAAGAACCAAATGCAACAATATGCTATGATTTTGAAAGAGCTAAAAGTATGCTTCTGCTTTAGTATGATATGTATTGAACCGGGGATGCCCGTGTTTTATGTATTTGGGATCTGTACTTTTGAAATGTATATTATTTGGTTACTTGTTGTATGAGTTTGAGTTAACTCCTATTTTGAATATCGAATATTTTGAATGTTTGATTTGAAGTTCAGGCCCTTAGTATTTCGAAAAATTTTTAAGCCCTGATTTTTAGCTTCCGTGTTTATTGCGCTTATTATGTGTTAATTGTTACTAATTAGCACGGGGCCTGACACTGCCCCACCAAAAACCGTGACAGCAGGAATATTTAGATTTGAAAAACAAAAACAGATTTGTGGGAAGAACCAAATGCAACAATATGCTATGATTTTGAAAGAGCTAAAAGTATGCTTCTGCTTTAGCTTATATATGTAGAGAAAGATTAATAATAACTCTCCCTATCTTTTATAATATAAGCTCAAATCATTTTAAAAGAAAAAAATGAAGCACCAGCTGAAATTCCGCATAACAGAAAGTTTAAAAAAATTTCAGAGCACTTTAAATATTGTTTCAAATAAGAACATGTGCTACTGAGTCACTCACATATGAAGAACCAGGAAGAAAATGTGACAGCTAAAACTCAGATTTTCATTTCTCCTATTTCGTCCCATGTGATAAAATGACACCGAGCCTCGCTCTAGGTGAGCTCATAGCCCAACCGAAATAGGATCTTGGCATCCGCACGGAACTCGCACATTCCGTGTCAGTTCATCAAGAGAAACCGATATATAAAATCATTTTCACCTGGCCTTCATATTATAAGCTTCTCAAAAACATTTAAAACATTTTAAAAACATAGCACATGCGTTTTAAAATAAGTGCTCGTTCAAGAACAACCTGCTCTGATACCACTTGTTAGGACCGAAAATCAGGAAATTAATGCAAGCAAGCGCTGCTACAGTTAAATAAAAATTTTGCGCTGCTATTATGAGGTGCAATACTTCGAGTTCTTGAACATTAAACAGAGCACCGGAGACAAATCTGATATATAATAAAAACATGCGGAAAACACCAGAAATGAATCCTAATATTATGAGGTGCAATACTTCGAGTTCTTGAACATTAAACAGAGCACCGGAGACAAATCTGATATATAATAAAAACATGCGGAAAACACCAGAAATGAATCCTAATTTTAAAACTCAACACAAACAGATTTCTGTTTACAGAAATCTGTTCGACTACTGTGTGTGCAACTGAAGTGTTATGCATTGCTAAATAAAAAGCTTATGCGGAAGTAAATAAAAGAATATAATACACTGATATTTGTTTCTGCAAGTTCGGAGCTCAATCTCCTACATCTCCCCTTCTACCTTCTTCAGGAAGGTTTCACTATAAGATGAGTCACCGAGCCTCACTCCAGGTGAACTCATAGCAACACCAATGTACACAAGCCGCAACTGCGTGCACTCAATCACTTGTTTTACGCCTGTGTGAGAAAGGCTACAGACACAGAGTTTAACGTCTTCGTGCTTGGACGGGATCTGATTTTTGTTTGTGATTCACTAGCTAATCAATTTCGCACATCTCTCAAAATATGCGAGTGAATCTGTGTGTGTGAGATTTTACAGTGAACGCTCAACTCTCAGAAACATAAATCTCACGCACTGGGAAAATTCTCTTCAATAGCTGATTGAAACTCAGCAGTAGACACTCGTTATGCGCTCCTCTCTAATGGCGGTCTACTGCTTCGTCTCCAATTTTCTTCCCTCTGTATTTTGCACTGTGTTAATTAATCTGTCAAAAATCACTTTCTTCAACAGTGCTCCTTGTATATATATTGCTGTTCAAATTTCTTCCCGTTAGACACAAGTTTTCTTCTGTTGAAATGTGTTCGGTAAAGTACCGACAGTGAGTTGTCCTTGTGTCCTTTTCTTTTGCAGGCTTTTTGTCATCTTTCGATTTGGCTTATATGTTCCAGCAGCTGATTGCTCCCACAACTAAATAATTCCAGCAACTGTTTCTTTATCTTTGAACTATACCAACAGCTGATAGCTTTTCCTTAGCGCAACAGCTTCTTCAAACTCTTCTTTGCGCTGCAACTGATTTATACATCTTGTTAGCGCAACAGCTGAACCATGTCTTCCAACAGCTGGTTTGTTCCTACGTCTGAATATTTTGTGCAATGCAACGACTGATTCTTCCTTCTTTTCAACGGCTGGTTTTCTTCTGTGCAATTGCAACGTCTGGTTTTAACTTTGTTCACAGCATCTGGTATATTGCGTCTGGTTATTCCTTTTCTTTACGCTGCGTCTGAATTACTGTAGCTTGCAGCTGAATCACTGTAGCTTGCTGCTGAATCACTGTAGCTTGCTGCTGAATTGTTCTTCTTTGACATCTGATCATCAGCTGTTGTCTTCTTCGCATTACAACACTACTGCCAACAGCTGAGTGTTTTGTCATCGGCTGATTGTTTGCAACTGATGACTGCTTGCAACAGCTGATTGCATATTCTGCTTAGCGCTACGGCTGATTCATTTTTGCAACAGCTGATTGACGTCTTCTCGCACCAGCTGGTCTTTCTTCATCACAGCGTCTGGTTTTATTCTTCTTCTTCTACTGTTCACTTCTTAGCGCATCAGCTGGTCCAGCTTCTCCTTAGCGCTTCCAGCTGGTTCATATCGTTCCAGCTGGTTCAACTTATCGCTCCAGCTGGTTCGGCTTGATCCAACTGCCTCTTCTAAGCTTCTGTTCCGGCTGGTCCCCTTTGATGTTCCAGCTGGTTCTCTTTGATGTTCCAGCTGGTCCATCTTTTCTTTGGTGTACATGCCATTCCAGCTGATCCCCTTATACACCTTAGTACTCCAGCTGGTCTTAACTGATTACGGTATGCTGACTCAACTCTGGACGTCTCCATTGCTAAATCAACTTCCGTCTGAATGACAAAATACACTAGCTGTGAACTTTATCTTTTCTCCATCTGATCCATCTTCGCGCACCAGCTGGTTCAGTTGCTCCAGCTGAACCATATTCACGCACCTCTGAACCAACTTGCATATTTTTGCATGGGACCAATGCTACTCCCTCCGGAACGATCCAACGAGCACAACTCAACAAAATATGTTTGATGACCAAAGCTGCTTTTCGGTCAAATTCCTTCGTTTAGGCCTCCGAAATCGCATTTTACTGTTTTCAGCTCTTGGTCTGCTACGGTATCAGCTTCAGCTTCTTCTGTTGTAAATCCAGCTAACATCTGCACATTTAGTAGAGACATTAGAAACACAATAACATGTTTTGTGTAATTCAAAACTCAGATCTGGATCTGTTATCCAGATCCATCAATCTCTCCCTTTTTGATTTACACAAAACCTCAAATAACAGATGCATGATCTAACAATTCTCTCCCTTTTTGTGGGAATCAAAAAGGGGTAGAAATCAGGTCTTCCCGATGAAATTTTAAATGAAGCTCTCCCTACACTGCCACACCAAAAACCGTGACAGCAGGAATATTTAGATTAGAAAAACAAAAATAGATTTGCGGGAAGAACCAAATGCAACAATATGCTATGATTTTGAAAGAGCTGAAAGTGTGCTTCTGCTTTAGCTTATATATGCAGAGAATATTAATAATAACTCTCCCTCGTCCCATGTGCTAAAATGAGTCACCAATCCTCGCTCCAGGTGAGCTCATAGCCCAACCGAAATAGGATCTTGGCATCCGCACGGAACTCGCGCATTCCGTGTCAGTTCATCAAGAGAAAACCGATATATAAAATCATTTTCACCTGGCCTTCATATTATAAGCTTCTCAAAAACATTTAAAACATTTTAAAAACATAGCACACGCGTTTTAAAATAAGTGCTCGTTCAAGAGCAACCTGCTCTGATAGCACTTGTTAGGACCAAAAATCAGAAAATTAATGCAAGCAAGCGCTGCTACAGTTAAATAAAAATTTTGCGCTGCTATTATGAGGTGCAATACCTCGGGTTCTTGAACATTAGACAGAGCATCGGAGACAAATATTGTATGTAATAAAAACATGCGGAAAACACCAGAAATGAATCCTAATTTTAAAACTCAACACAAACATATTTCTGTTTACAGAAATCTGTTCGACTACTGTGTGTGCAACTGAAGTGTCATGCAATGCTAAATAAAAAGCTTATGCGGAAATAAATAAAAGAATACAATACACTGATATTTGTTTCTGGAAGTTCGGAGCTCAATCTCCTACATCTCCCATTCTTCCTTCTTCAGGAAGGTTTCACTATAAGATGAGTCACCAAGCCTCGCTCCTGGTGAACTCATAGCAACACCAATGTACACCAGCCGCAACTGCGTCCACTCAATCACTTGTTTTACGCCTGTGTGAGAAAGGCTACAGACACAGAGTTTAACGTCTTCGTGCTTGGACGGGATCTGATTTTTGTTTGTGATTCACTAGCTAATCAATTTCGCACATCTCTCAAAATATGCGAGTGAATCTGTGTGTGTGAGATTTTACAGTGAACGCTCAACTCTCAGAAACATAAATCTCACGCACTGGGAAAATGCTCTTCAATAGCTGATTGAGACTCAGCAGTAGACACTCGTTATGTGCTCCTCTCTAATGGCGGTCTACTGCTTCGTCTCCAATTTTCTTCCCTCTGTATTTTGCAATTAATCTGTCAAAAATCACTTTCTTCAACAGTGCTCCTTGTATATATATTGCTGTTCAAATTTCTTCACGTTAGACACAAGTTTTCTTCTGTTGAAATGTGTTCGGTAAAGTACCGACAGTGAGTTGTCCTTGTGTCCTTTTCTTTTGCAGGCTTTTTGTCATCTTTCGATTTGGCTTATATGTTCCAGCAGCTGATTGCTCCCACAACTAAATAATTCTAGCAGCTGTTGCTTTATCTTTGAACTATACCAACAGCTGATGGCTTTTCCTTAGCGCAACAGCTGCTTCAAACTCTTCTTTGCGCTGCAGCTGATTTATACATCTTGTTAGCGCAACAGCTGAACCATGTCTTCCAACAGCTGGTTTGTTCCTGCGTCTGAATATTTTGTGCAATGCAACGACTGATTCTTCCTTCTTTGCAACGGCTGGTTTTCTTCTGTGCAATGGCAACGTCTGGTTTTAACTTTGTTCACAGCATCTGGTATATTGCGTCTGGTTATTCCTTTTCTTTACGCTGCGTCTGAATTACTGTAGCTTGCAGCTGAATCACTGTAGCTTGTAGCTGAATCATTGTAGCTTGCTGCTGAATCACTGTAGCTTGCTGCTGAATTGTTCTTCTTCGACATCTGATCATCAGCTGTTGTCTTCTTCGCATTACAACACTACTGCCAACAGCTGAGTGTTTTGTCTTCGACTGATTGTTTACAACTGATGACTGCTCGCAACAGCTGATTGCATCTTCTGCTTAGCGCTACAGCTGATTCATTTTTGCAACAGCTGATTGACGTCTTCTCGCACCACCTGGTCTTTCTTCATCACAGCGTCTGTATCATTGCTGCGTCTGGTTTTATTCTTCTTCTTCTACTGTTCACTTCTTAGCGCATCAGCTGGTCCAGCTTCTCCTTAGCGCTTCCAGCTGGTTCATATCATTCCAGTTGGTTCAACTTATCGCTCCAGCTGGTTCGACTTGATCCAACTGCCTCTTCTAAGCTTCTGTTCCGGCTGGTCCCCTTTGATGTTCCAGCTGGTTCTCTTTGATGTTCCAGCTGGTCCATCTTTTCTTTGGTGTACCAGCCAATCCAGCTGATCCCCTTATACACCTTGTTACTCCAACTGGTCTTAACTGATTACGGTATGCTCATACAACTCTGCACGTCTCCATTGCTAAATCAACTTCCGTCTGAATGACAAAATACACTAGCTGTGAACTTTATCTTTTCTCCATTTGATCCATCTTCACGCACCAGCTGGTTCAGTTGCTCCAGCTGATCCATCTTCGCGCACCTCTGAACCAACTTGCATATTTTCACATGAGACCAGTGCTACTCCCTCCGGGACGATCCAACGAGCACAACTCATCAAACTATGTTTGATGACCTAAGCTGCTTTTCGGCCAATTCCTTCGTTTAGGCCTCCGAAATGGCGTTTTACTGTTTTAAGCTCTTGGTCTGCTACGGTATCCGCTTCAGCTTCTTCTGTTGTAAATCCAACTAACATCTGCACACTTAGTAGAGACATTAGAAACCCAATAATAGGTTTTGTGTAATTCAAAACTCAGATCTGGATCTGTTATCCAGATCCATCAATCTCTCCCTTTTTGATTTACACAAAATCTCAAATAACAGATGCATGATCTAACAATTCTCTCCCTTTTTGTGGGAATCAAAAAGGGGTAGAAACTGGTCTTCCCGATGAAATTTAAAATGAATCTCTCCCTACACTGCCACACCAAAAATCGTGACAGCAGGAATATTTAGCTTTGAAAAACAAAAACAGATTTGTGAGAAGAACCAAATGCAACAATATGCTATGATTTTGAAAGAGCTGAAAGTGTGCTTCTGCTTTAGCTTATATATGCAGAGAAAGATTAATAATAACTCTCCCTATATTTTATAATATAAGCTCAAATCATTTTAAAAGAAAAAAATGGAGCACCATGAGAAATTCCGCATAACAGAAAGTTTTAAAAAAAAATTCAGAGCACTTTAAATATTGTTTGAAATAAGAAAATGTGCTACTGAGTCACTCACATATGGAGAACCAGAAAGAAAATGTGACAGCTAAAACTCAGATTTTCATTTCTCCTATTTCGTCCCATGTGCTAAAATGAGTCACCGAGCCTCGCTCCAGGTGAGCTCATAGCCCAACCGAAATAGGATCTTGGCATCCGCACGGAACTCGCGCATTCCGTGTCATTTCATCAAGAGAAAACCGATATATAAAATCATTTTCACCTGGCCTTCATAATATAAGCTTCTCAAAAACATTTAAAACATTTTAAAAACATAGTACATGCGTTTTAAAATAATTGCTCGTTCAAGAACAACCTTCTCTGATACCACTTGTTATGACCGAAAATCAGGAAATTAATGCAAGCAAGCGCTGCTACAGTTAAATAAAAATTTTGCGCTGCTATTATGAGGTGCAATACCTCGGGTTCTTGAACATTAGACAGAGCACCGGAGACAAATCTGGTATGTAATAAAAACATACGGAAAACACCAGAAATGAATCCTAATTTTAAAACTCAACACAAACAGACTTCTGTTTACAGAAATCTGTTCGACTACTGTGTGTGCAACTGAAGTGTTATGCAATGCTAAATAAAAAGCTTATGCGGAAGTAAATAAAAGAATACAATACACTAATATTTGTTTCTGGAAGTTCGGAGCTCAATCTCCTACGTCTCCCCTTCTTCCTTCTTCAGGAAGGTTTCACTACAAGATGAGTCACCGAGCCTCGCTCCAGGTGAACTCATAGCAACACCAATGTACACCAGCCGCAACTGCGTGCACTCAATCACTTGTTTTACGCCTGTGTGATAAAGGCTACAGACACAGAGTTTAACGTCTTCGTGCTTGGACGGGATCTGATTTTTGTTTGTGATTCACTCGCTAATCAATTTCGCACATCTCTCCAAATATGCGTGTCAGGCCTCGTGCTCACAACAGATAAACACATGCGGAAGCTATCAAAAAGTGGGTAAAATTTTCGCTTTTAGGCCCGACGGTTTTAAACATATAATTTAAAATACAACGATACTTAAAATAAGTTTCCCAATTCATAAAACAACCAACAATAAAGCATACATAATTCAAACATGTATCGGACTCCCCTACGGGTACAACAACAAAGCGCAGGGCATCCCCCTGGCTAACTGATACATATATATATATAAGTATGCTATATGAAACTGGGACACGCTAGCCACCTCCTGGGGCACCACCAGCTGGGTTAAAACCACGACCAGCTGTAGAACCTGGGTTTCCTGAAAACAACGCAACAAAGTAACAAACCAAGCCCCGGAGGGACATGGGGTCAAACCCCAGTACGGAGAGCATCAATACAACAGCAATAAACAACAAGGAATAAAATGCAGATGCTATGCATGAGACGCCGAATAACAACGGAAGGCTCGACCCTCGAGGGAGCTAAGGAACTCAAACATAGCTCCAAAAATCATCAACAACATACAGTGGCCACGGGGTGTGTTCACAGTGTGGTAGTGAGCCACTCGTCATGACAATACACCCACTTACCAGATGCATCAAACAACTCAACCTGCTGTTGCCTCGCCCATGAACTGTGGTAGTTAATGTCAGGCCCCGTGCTAATTACTAACAATTAACACATAATAAGCGCATAAACACGGAAGCTTAAAATCAGGGCTTAAAAATTTTTCGAAATACAATGGCCTGAACTTCAAATCATACATTCAAAATAGCGATAATAAAATACGAGTTGACTCAAACTCCAACACAACAGGTATATCCACCAAATATAAATCCCCAATACATGATAACACGGGGCATCCCCCAGTTCAATACATATCATATATAGACTGGGACTCAGGGACGCGGGGATCGACCAGCTGAACTTCCACTCGGTCCATCTTGATTACCTAATGCTCCTGCAAATGGGCAACACAGACCCAAACAAAACAAAAGCAGGAAACAAGTACGAGGTCAAGCCTCAGTACGAAGAGCTATCAAAGCAGATAAACATGCAGCATGCTATAAGTCAATGATATGAATGCATGAGGCTGTCGAAGGAAATCAGTCAGCTAGACCGGTGCAACAACCGGCAAATCATATCATGTCGCCTCTATACCACGGTCTATCAACCGAGAAATCATCGGTCATCATCGGGGCCAGTCAGCCCATCACAGCTCGGTGGTAGACACTCGTATCCGGTAGTCACCTCTCCGACGATAGCGTTGGACTTTTCGGGCACGACCCAACAGTCGGCCAGTCACAACGTGGAACCCAAATCAGGTTATCAAATCAAATCTGTAAATCAGGCTCAAGATGTATGCATGCATGCCATTCAATATCCATGCTCAATACATAATATGCCTAAACGTAAAACAGTATACACATTCAATCAAAACAGTAACTGATTCACGTAAGCACATATCAGTAAAGCCACAGATTTCACAACATCGAATTATAGCCATGCTCAAGCTCAAAACTGCTAAGAGCTGCTCAATTCGTACCTTCTTTCTTAGAATTACCTAACAGATTTCTCCTGGCTCAATTCACGCAGCAGGAACTTCCTGGAAGCTAAAATCTGTTACAACATAGCTAATATCTTAGCTCAATTCAGCTACACAATCATGCTAATCCTACGGCCAGAAGCATACTTTGATCCTACACTTCAACGCAGGCATTAACTACTAAAAAACCGAGCTCAAACTACAAGAAATGCTCACCCAAAATCTAAAAAGAAACAACTGCTGAATCTGCTCAACGAAACCAGCAATTCACGAACGAGCAGGGTCTACGGGATTTCTCAACTCGTCGTTCCTAGCTTCCAAACTAGTATCAATGGAAAGAGCAAGTCTCAAGGAGTCCAGCGCCACCAAGAACATCAAAAACAAAGGCTGGATGCGATGGAAATCGGCGGTGGAAAGTCACGGTGAACAGTAGCTCGACGAGGGTTTGGAGAAGAAGAGATAAGAAATAACTGGCTCAAAATAATTCTAAGTGTCGATCAACAGTTCTATAAATACCTCTTAAATCCTCGCCTGCTGATTCATTGAAATCAATCGAAGTGTCCAGCAGAAGTCTATCAGCAGCAGCCCTCTCTTTTCCTTTCGTTAAATTCAGCAGCAACGACCAAATAAGCAATCGCACGTAAACACTTCAAAACGACACCGTTCCAACTTATCAAAACGACGCCGTAGCAAACACCAGCTGACAACAGCTCTCGCAAGCAAAACGACCAAGATCTGGTAACAGCTCTCTCTTCAAAACAATCCATCTGCTGGTAGCGTGAAGTCACTCAAAACGACGACGCATCTACTAATCCAAACGACGTCACTTTAGCTACGTAAACATTGCTACCAACAGCTGATCTCTCAAACGAAAGCTCAAAACGCAGCGTTTCAACTAATTCAAACGACGCCGCTTCTCAACATTAGTATTTGTGCGCCTGCTGGTCAGCAGCAACCATCACAACGCAATCTTCTACCAGCATAAAGGGCTACGTCACGCCTACGCCATCATATATATTATCAGCTCGATTGATTCCTCAAACCATCTGCTCATCGTCCTCCACTAGCGCAACTGCTGAAACCAATAGTCAACACTCCAAAATGTTGACTAACACGTGTCACTTCCTCACTCATTCTCACGCTAAATGCAACGTCTGCCAGCAGCAACCTCAAACTCGAAACTAAAACCAGCAGCTCTCATTGCGTCACGATGACGTCACCTCTGCTGATTCAAAAATCCACCAGAAAGAGCTACAGTACCGTTGACCAGCGTTGACTTCACCAAAAATCGATATTTCTCATCTCTTAAACTAGCGCTGCGGCTGATAAATCAGCAGGAACCTCATTTCTTTCGCAAAATCCTCAAAATACACGTGATTAATCCCAAATCAAATCAATTAATCACTAATCTAAATCCTAAATCCTCACATTCTCCCCACCTTAAGAGATTTCGACCTCGAAATCAAAGGCAAACATAGGGAAGAAACAATCAAACATGCAATTCTGCACTAACAACTCATCAAATTCAAAGCAAACCAGAAAATTAGCTCGAGATTATGCACGCTCAGTGCTCAAACAGATGAGGCCAATCCTGCCTCATCTTCTCTTCAACTTCCCAGGTTGCTTCTTCTCGGCCATGCTTGCTCCATTGGACCATCACCAACGGAATAATCTTGTTCCTCAGCTGCTTCTCCTTCCTATCCAAG
>KV009453.1:0-11654 GCA_001598015.1 Dorcoceras hygrometricum | reverse complement strand
GGGGAAGTGGGCGGCAGCAACCCTGCCAGTCGCTGATGCTCCGCCTTGACCTGCTGGCAGGTCAAGCACTCAGACACGAATCTCCCCATATCTTTCTTCATCTCTGGCCACCAATACAAAGTCTGTAAATCTCGGTACATCTTTGTGCTCCCTGGATGGATGGAGTACCTCGATGCATGAGCCTCAGATAAGATCTTGGCTCTCAACTGACCAGTGCTCGGAATCCACATCCGGCCTCTGAAACGGACTATCCCATCCTCAACAGTGTACAAACCTCGTCCTATGTCCTCATCACGCTGCCTCCATTGCTGTAACTGCTCATAGGAGGCCCGCCCCTCTCTGATCCTCTCACGAAAGGTCGGATGAATAGTGAGTGCTGCCAAACTCGGTGCACAGCCTCCTGAATAAAGATCTAGGCCAAACCTCTCTATCTCAGTCTGTAGTGGCCTCTCAACTGATGATAGCCAGATCTCAGATCAATCTTTGAGAACACTGAATGTCAGGCCCCGTGCTAATTACTAACAATTAACACACAATAAGCGCAAAAACTTGGAAGCTTAAAATCAGGGCTTAAAAATTTTTCGAAATACAATGGGCCTGAACTTCAAATCATACATTCAAAATAGCGATAATAAAATACGAGTTGACTCAAACTCCAACACAACAGGTATATCCACCAAATATAAATCCCCAATACATGATAACACGGGACATACCCCGGTTCAATACATATCATATATAGACTGGGACTCAGGGACGCGGGGATCGACCAGCTGAACTTCCACTCGGTCCAGCTTGATTACCTAATGCTCCTGCAAATGGGCAACACAGACCCAAACAAAACAAAAGCAGGAAACAAGTACGAGGTCAAGCCTCAGTACGAAGAGCTATCAAAGCAGATAAACATGCAGCATGCTATAAGTCAATGATATGAATGCATGAGGCTGTCGAAGGAAATCAGTCAGCTAGACCGGTGCAACAACCGGAAAATCATATCATGTCGCCTCTATACCACGGTCTATCAACCGGGAAATCATCGGTCCGTGATCATCGGGGCCCGTCAGCCCATCACAGCTCGGTGGTAGATACTCGTATCCGGTAGTCACCTCTCCGACGATAGCGTTGGACTTTTCGGGCACGACTCACCAGTCGGCCAGTCACAACGTGGCACCCAAATCAGGTTATCAAATCAAATCTATAAATCAGGCTCAAGATGTATGCATGAATGCCATTCAATATCCATGCTCAATACATAATATGCCTAAACGTAAAACAGTATACACATTCAATCAAAACAGTAACTGATTCACGTAAGCACATATCAGTAAAGCCACAGATTTCACAACATCGAATTATAGCCATGCTCAAGCTCAAAACTGCTAAGAGCTGCTCAATTCGTACCTTCCTTCTTCGAATTACCTAACAGATTTCTCCTGGCTCAATTCACGCAGTAGGAACTTCCTGGAAGCTGAAATCTGTTACAACATAGCTAATATCTTAGCTCAATTCAGCTACACAATCACGCTAATCCTACGGCCAGAAGCATACTTCGATCCTACACTTCAACGCAGGCATTAACTACTAAAAAACCGAGCTCAAACTACAAGAAATTCTCACCCAAAAGCTCAAAAGAAACAACTGCTGAATCTGCTCAACAAAACCAGCAATTCACGAACGAGCAGGGTCTACGGGATTTCTCAACTCGTCGCTCCTAGCTTCCAAACTAGTATCAATGGAAAGATCAAGTCTCAAGGAGTCCAGCGCCACCAAGAACATCAAAACAAAGGCTGGATGCGATGGAAATCGGCGGTGGAAAGTCACGGTGAACAGTAGCTCGACGAGGGTTTGGAGAAGAAGAGATAAGAAATAACTGGCTCAAAATAGTTCTAAGTGTCGATCAACACTTCTATAAATATCTCTTAAATCCTCGCCTGCTGATTCATTGAAATCAATCGAAGTGTCCAGCAGAAGTCTATCAGCAGTAGCCCTCTCTTTTCCTTTCGTTAAATTCAGCAGCAACGACCAAATAAGCAATCGCACGTAAACACTTCAAAACGACACCGTTCCAACTTATCAAAACGACGCCGTAGCAAACACCAGCTGACAACAGCTCTCGCAAGCAAAACGACCAAGAGCTGGTAACAGCTCTCTCTTCAAAACAATCCATCTGCTGGTAGCGTGAAGTCACTCAAAACGACGACGCATCTACTAATCCAAACGACGTCACTTTAGCTACGTAAACATTGCTACCAACAGCTGATCTCTCAAACGAAAAGCTCAAAACGCAGCGTTTCAACTAATTCAAACGACGCCGCTTCTCAACATTAGTATTTGCGCGCCTGCTGGTCAGCAGCAACCATCACAACGTAATCTTCTACCAGCAGAAAGGGCTACGTCACGCCTACGCCATAATATCTATTATCAGCTCTTGCGACTGATTCCTCAAACCATCTGCTGATCGTCCTCCACTAGCGCAACTGCTGAAACAAATAGTCAACACTCCAAAATGTTGACTAACACGTGTCACTTCCTCACTCATTCTCACGCTAAATGCAACGTCTGCCAGCAGCAACCTCAAACTCGAAACTAAAACCAGCAGCTCTCATTGCGTCACGATGACGTCACCTCTGCTGATTCAAAAATCCACCAGCAAGAGCTACAGTACCGTTGACCAGCGTTGACTTCACCAAAAATCGATATTTCTCATCTCTTAAACTAGCGCTGCGGCTGATAAATCAGCAGGAACCTCATTTCTTTCGCAAAATCCTCAAAATACACGTGATTAATCCCAAATCAAATCAATTAATCACTAATCTAAATCCTAAATCCTCACAGTTAACCACTCGGCGCATGGTGGCTACGATCCCAGCAGGGAGATGAGAGTGCGGTATTGCCGCTCGCCCTCACATCCTGGTAAGAAACAACAACAATAAAATAAGGTACAAAGACTACCAAAGCTGGAAAAAGGAATACCATGCGTGTATGCAACATGCTGGAATACAAGCATATACACCTATGCAACACAGCAATAACACAATAGCATACAGAATCCCCAACAGGACACAACCAGAAGGCATGGCCATTCCACATACCAGCAACTACAATCATCCAAGCCATAACCTCGCTGTAATATAAGCTCAAATACGTACCTTATACTGAGCAACAATTAACACTGCGAGAAATCCCGAAGACTCTGGTAAAAGCCTGCTAAACACACGGCATACACAACATAAATCTGACGGGTTGCTAATCAAACTCAGGGCTGGTAGTCACACTCAACCAGATGCTCAATATACCTCAACAATTACACAGAAAGCTTAAAACTATGGCTAGGAACAAGGTCTCACCGAAAACCAGAACGTAGTTCTACCCGGTCAACGCAACACTCGAACGGCAGCAACTTCGCATTCCTCAACTAGCCAATTACAGCTTCTAAAACTAGTACGAAATGGAAGAGCTTCTCGAGAGGATTCCAACGCTACCTCGCACGAGCAAAACAACCACCAGAAACGCCGGGAAATCGTCAGAAAAGCTCACGGCTGAACAGTGCTCTAGGGTTCGAAGAACAAAGAACGAAAGGCTGGTAATATTTGCTAAGTATGGGAACTGATATCACAAATTCAAAGACCAAGTCTTCCTTAAATAATTCCCGCAACTCTTAAAAACAATCCACCGACAAAATCAGCAGGAACACTACAAACAGCAGACGCAAGGAACCAACTGCTGATTCTCATTAAACGCTAAAACAATCGCAAAACAAACCAACGGCTGGTTCTCAAAACGGCGTCGCGCCAACTTACTCAAACGACGTCGCACAGGATACTATACCAGCAGCTGGGTATCCAGTCGCAAGAACAAAACAACGCAACGCTTCTCTCTGCTGGTTCCAGTCGCAACCTCAAAACGCAGCGTCGCAACTAACTCAAACGACGTCGCTCCACTGACGTCATCCAGTCGCTAGCTCTCGCGAAATACCAGCAGCAAGCAACAGCGGCGAAAATCACTCGCAGCTGGACTCCCAATCGCAACAACGAAACGACGACGTTTCCGCTTCGAGCTACAGAAATGTTGACCCGCGTTGACATCTGCTTCTGCTGAACAACCAGCAGACACACACACGCAATTCCACCAGCTGGTACCAGACGCAACATCCAAACGACGTCGCGCCAACTAAACTAAACGCAGTCGTTTTGCCCTCGACGCAAATACACTAAAGCACCTGCTGATCACAACACGCGCAACCAAACTTCACGCAAACGACGGCGTTTCAGGAATCTCGCGCTAAAACACGCTTCGACTGGTTTTGCCACCGACCAGCTGCTAGCTCACAAAACCAGCTGATACTCAAAAATCTCAAAAACATGAAAACTTCCAGAAACCGATACAATCAACAAATAAATCTTAACACAAATCCAGGTCTCACAATGCGAGTGAATCTGTGTGTGTGAGATTTTACAGTGAACGCTCAACTCTCAGAAACATAAATCTCACGCACTGGGAAAATGCTCTTCAATAGCTGATTGAGACTCAGCAGACACTCGTTATGCGCTCCTCTCTAATGGCGGTCTACTGCTTCGTCTCCAATTTTCTTCCCTCTGTATTTTGCAATTAATCTGTCAAAAATCACTTTCTTCAATAGTGCTCCTTGTATATATATTGTTGTTCAAATTTCTTCCCGTTAGACACAAGTTTTCTTCTATTGAAATTTGTTCGGTAAAGTACCGACAGTGAGTTGTCCTTGTGTCCTTTTCTTTTGCAGGCTTTTTGTCATCTTTCGATTTGGCTTATATGTTCCAGCAGCTGATTGCTCCCACAACTAAATAATTCCAGCAGCTGTTGCTTTATCTTTGAACTATACCAACAGCTGATGGCTTTTCCTTAGCGCAACAGCTGCTTCAAACTCTTCTTTGCGCTGCAGCTGATTTATACATCTTGTTAGCGCAACAGCTGAACCATGTCTTCCAATTGCTGGTTTGTTCCAGCGTCTGATATTTTGTGCAATGCAACTACTGATTCTTCCTTCTTTGCAATGACTGGTTTTCTTCTGTGCAATTGCAACGTCTGGTTTTAACTTTGTTCACAGCATCTGGTATATTGCGTCTGGTTATTCCTTTTCTTTACGCTGCGTCTGAATTACTGTAGCTTGCAGCTGAATCACTGTAGCTTGTAGCTAAATCATTGTAGCTTGCTGCTGAATCACTGTAGCTTGCTGCTGAATTGTTCTTCTTCGACATCTGATCATCAGCTGTTGTCTTCTTCGCATTACAACACTACTGCCAACAACTGAGTGTTTTGTCTTCGACTGATTTTTTGCAACTGATGACTGCTTGCAACAGCTGATTGCATCTTCTGCTTAGCGCTACGGCTGATTCATTTTTGCAACAGCTGATTGACGTCTTCTCGCACCAGCTGGTCTTTCTTCATCACAGCGTCTGTATTATTGCTACGTATGGTTTTATTCTTCTTCTTCTACTGTTCACTTCTTAGCGCATCAGCTGGTCCAGCTTCTCCTTAGCGCTTCCAGCTGGTTCAACTTATCGCTCCAGCTGGTTCGACTTGATCCAACTGCCTCTTCTAAGCTTCTGTTCCGGCTGGTCCCCTTTGATGTTCCAGCTGGTTCTCTTTGATGTTCCAGCTGGTCCATCTTTTCTTTGGTGTACCAGCCAATCCGGCTGATCCCCTTATACACCTTAGTACTCCAGCTGGTCTTAACTGATTACGGTATGCTCACACAACTCTAGACGTCTCCATTGCTAAATCAACTTCCGTCTGAATGACAAAATACACTAGCTGTGAACTTTATCTTTTCTCCATCTGATCCATCTTCGTGCACCAGCTGGTTCAGTTGCTCCAGCTGATCCATCTTCGCGCACCTCTGAACCAACTTGCATATTTTCACATGAGACCAGTGCTACTCCCTCCGGAACGATCCAACGAGCACAACTCATCAAAATTTGTTTGATGACCTAAGCTGATTTTCAGCCAAATTCCTTCGTTTAGGCCTCCGAAATGGCGTTTTACTATTTTAAGCTCTTGGTCTGCTACGGTATCAGCTTCAGCTTCTTCTGTTGTAAATCCAACTAACATCTGCACACTTAGTAGAGACATTAGAAACCCAATAACAGGTTTTGTGTAATTCAAAACTCAGATCTGGATCTGTTATCCAGATCCATCAATCTCTCCCTTTTTGATTTACACAAAACCTCAAATAACAAATGCATGATCTAACAATTCTCTCCCTTTTTGTGGGAATCAAAAAGGGGTAGAAATCTGGTCTTCCCGATGAAATTTAAAATGAAGCTCTCCCTACACTGCCACACCAAAAACCGTGACAACATGAATATTTAGATTTGAAAAACAAAAACAGATTTGTGGGAAGAACCAAATGCAACAATATGCTATGATTTTGAAAGATCTGAAAGTGTGCTTCTGCTTTAGCTTATATATGCAGAGAAAGATTAATAATAACTCTCCCTATCTTTTATAATATAAGCTCAAATCATTTTAAAAGAAAAAAATGGACCACCAGCTGAAATTCCGCATAACAGAAAGTTTAAAAAAAAATTTCAGAGCACTTTAAATATTGTTTCAAGTAAGAACATGTGCTAATGAGTCACTCACATATGGAGAACCAGAAAGAAAATGTGACAGCTAAAACTCAGATTTTCATTTCTCCTATTTCGTCTCATGTGCTAAAATGAGTCACCGAGCCTCGCTCCAGGTGAGCTCATAGCCCAACCGAAATAGGATCTTGGCATCCGCACGGAACTCGCGCATTCCGTGTCAGTTCATCAAGAGAAAACCGATATAAAAATCATTTTCACCTGGCCTTCATATTATAAGCTTCACAAAAACATTTAAAACATTTTAAAAACATAGCACATGCGTTTTAAAATAATTGCTCGTTCAAGAACAACCTGCTCTGATACCACTTGTTAGGACCGAAAATCAGGAAATTAATGCAAGCAAGCTCTGCTAAAGTTAAATAAAAATTTTGCGCTGCTATTATGAGGTGCAATACCTCGGGTTCTTGAACATTAAACAGAGCATCGGAGACAAATCTGGTATGTAATGAAAACATGCGGAAAACACCAGAAATGAATCCTAATTTTAAAACTCAACACAAAACAGATTTCTGTTTACAGAAATCTGTTCACTACTGTGTGTGCAACTGAAGTGTTATGCAATGCTAAATAAAAAGCTTATGCGGAAGTAAATAAAATAATACAATACACTGATATTTGTTTCTGGAAGTTCGGAGCTCAATCTCCTACATCTCCCCTTCTTCCTTCTTCAGGAAGGTTTCATTATAAGATGAGTCACCGAGCCTCGCTCCAGGTGAACTCATAGCAACACCAATGTACACCAGCCGCAACTGCGTCCACTCAATCACTTGTTTTACTCCTGTGTGAGAAAGGCTACAGACACAGAGTTTAACGTCTTCGTGCTTGGACGGGATCTGATTTTTGTTTGTGATTCACTCGCTAATCAATTTCGCACATCTCTCAAAATATGCGAGTGAATCTGTGTGTGTGAGATTTTACAGTGAACGCTCAACTCTCAGAAACATAAATCTCACGCACTGGGAAAATGCTCTTCAATAGCTGATTGAGACTCAGCAGTAGACACTCGTTATGCGCTCCTCTCTAATGACGGTCTACTGCTTCGTCTCCAATTTTCTTCCCTCTTTATTTTGCACTGTGTTAATTAATCTGTCAAAAATCACTTTCTTCAACAGTTCTCCTTGTATATATATTGCTGTTCAAATTTCTTCCTGTTAGACACAAGTTTTCTTCCGTTGAAATGTGTTCGGTAAAGTACCGACAGTGAGTTGTCCTTGTGTCCTTTTCTTTTGCAGGCTTTTTGTCATCTTTCAATTTTGCTTATATGTTCCAGCAGCTGATTGCTCCCACAACTAAATAATTCCAGCAGCTGTTGCTTTATCTTTGAACTATACCTACAGCTCATAGCTTTTCCTTAGCGCAACAGCTGCTTCAAACTCTTCTTTGGGCTGCAGCTTATTTATACATCTTGTTAGCGCAACAGCTGAACCATGTCTTCCAACAGCTGGTTTATTCATGCGTCTGAATATTTTGTGCAATGCAACGACTGATTCTTCCTTCTTTGCAACGGCTGGTTTTCTTCTGTGCAATTGCAACGTCTGGTTTTAACTTTGTTCACAGCATCTGGTATATTGCGTCTGGTTATTCCTTTTCTTTACGCTGCGTCTGAATTATTGTAGCTTGCAGCTGAATCACTGTATCTTGTAGCTGAATCACTGTAGCTTGCTGCTGAATCACTATAGCTTGCTGCTGAATTGTTCTTCTTCGACATCTGATCATCAGCTGTTGTCTTCTTCGCATTACAACACTACTGCCAACAGCTAAGTGTTTTGTCTTCGACTGATTGTTTGCAACTGATGACTGCTTGCAACAGCTGATTGCATCTTCTGCTTAGCGCTACGGCTGATTCATTTTTGCAACAGCTGATTGACGTCTTCTCGCACCAGCTGGTCTTTCTTCATCACAGCGTCTGTATCATTGCTACGTCTGGTTTTATTCTTCTTCTTCTACTGTTCACTTCTTAGCGCATCAGCTGGTCCAGCTTCTCCTTAGCGCTTCCAGCTGGTTCATATCGTTCCAACTGGTTCAACTTATCGCTCCAGCTGGTTCGGCTTGATCCAACTGCCTCTTCTAAGCTTCTATTCCGGCTGGTCCCCTTTGATGTTCCAGCTGGTCCATCTTTTCTTTGGTGTACCAACCAATCCAGCTGATCCCCTTATACACCTTAGTACTCCAGCTGGTCTTAACTGATTACGGTAAGCTGACTCAACTTTGGACGTCTCCATTGCTAAATCAACTTCCGTCTGAATGACAAAATACACTAGCTGTGAACTTTATCTTTTCTCCATCTGATCCATCTTCGTGCACCAGCTGGTTCAGTTGCTCCAGCTGATCCATCTTCGCGCACCTCTGAACCAACTTGCATATTTTCGCATGAGACCAGTGCTACTCCCTACGCAACAATCCAACGAGCACAACTCATCAAACTTTGTTTGATGATCTAAGCTGCTTTTCAGCCAAATTCATTCGTTAGGTCTCCGAAATCGCGTTTTACTGTTTTCAGCTCTTGGTCTGCTACGGTATCAGCTTCAGCTTCTTCTGTTGTAAATCCAGCTAACATCTGCACACTTAGTAGAGACATTAGAAACACAATAACAGGTTTTGTGTAATTCAAAACTCATATCTGGATCTGTTATCCATATCCATCAATCTCTCACTTTTTGATTTACACAAAACCTCAAATAACAGATGCATGATCTAACAATTCTCTCCCTTTTTGTGGCAATTAAAAAGGGGTAGAAATCTGGTCTTACCGATGAAATTTAAAATGAAGCTCTCCCTACACTGCCACACCAAAAACCGTGACAGTAGGAATATTTAGATTTGAAAAACAAAACAGATTTGTGGGAAGAACCAAATGCAACAATATGCTATGATTTTGAAAGAGCTGAAAGTGTGCTTCTGCTTTAGCTTATATATGCAGAGAAAGATTAATAATAACTCTCCCTATCTTTTATAATATAAGCTCAAATCATTTTAAAAGAAAAAAATGAAGCACCAGCTGAAATTCCGCATAACAGAAAGTTTAAAAAAAAATTTCAGAGCACTTTAAATATTGTTTCAAATAAGAACATGTGCTACTGAGTCACTCACATATGAAGATCAGAAAGAAAATGTGACAGCTAAAACTCAGATTTTCATTTCTCCTATTTCGTCCCATGTGCTAAAATGAGTCACCGAGCCTCGCTCCAGGTGAGCTCATAGCCCAACCGAAATAGGATCTTGGCATCCGCACGGAACTCGCGCATTCCATGTCAGTTCATCAAGAGAAAACCGATATATAAAATCATTTTCACCTGGCCTTCATATTATAAGCTTCTCAAAAACATTTAAAATATTTTAAAAACATAGCACATGAATTTTAAAATAAGTGCTCGTTCAAGAACAACCTGCTCTGATATCACTTGTTAGGACCGAAAATCAGGAAATTAATGCAAGCAAGCGCTGCTACAGTTAAATAAAAATTTTGCGCTGCTATTATGAGGTGCAATACCTCGGGTTCTTGAACATTAAACAGTGCACCAGAGACAAATCTGGTATGTAATAAAAACATGCGGAAAACACCAGAAATGAATCCTAATTTTAAAACTCAACACAAACAGATTTCTGTTTACAGAAATCTGTTCGACTACTGTGTGTGCAACTGAAGTGTTATGCAATGCTAAATAAAAAGCTTATGCGGAAGTAAAAAAAAGAATACAATACACTGATATTTTTTTCTGGAAGTTCGGAGCTCAATCTCCTACATCTCCCCTTCTTCCTTCTTCAGGAAGGTTTCACTATAAGATGAGTCACCAAGCCTCGCTCCAGGTGAACTCATAGCAACACCAATGTACACCACCCACAACTGCGTCCACTCAATCACTTGTTTTACGCCTGTGTGAGAAAGGCTACAGACACAGAGTTTAACGCCTTCGTGCTTGGACGGGATCTGATTTTTTTTTGTGATTCACTCGCTAATCAATTTCGCACATCTCTCAAAATATGCGAGTGAATCTGTGTGTGTGAGATTTTACAGTGAACGCTCAACTCTCAGAAACATAAATCTCACGCACTGGGAAAATGCTCTTCAATAGCTGATTGAGACTCAGCAGTAGACACTCGTTATGCGCTCCTCTCTAATGGCGGTCTACTGCTTCGTCTCTAATTTTCTTCCCTCTGTATTTTGCACTGTGTTAAATAATCTGTCAAAAATCACTTTCTTCAACAGTGATCCTTGTATATATATTGTTGTTCCAATTTCTTCCCGTTAGACACAAGTTTCCTTCTGTTGAAATGTGTTCGATAAAGTACCGACAGTGAGTTGTCCTTGTGTCCTTTTCTTTTGCAGCCTTTTTGTCATCTTTCAATTTGGCTTATCTGTTCCAGCAGCTGATTGCTCCCACAACTAAATAATTCCAGCAGCTGTTGCTTTATCTTTGAACTATACCAACAGCTGATAGCTTTTCCTTTGCACAACAGCTGCTTCAAACTCTTCTTTGCGCTGCAGCTGATTTATACATCTTGTTAGCGCAACAGCTGAACCATGTCTTCCAACACCTGGTTTGTTCATGCGTCTGAATATTTTGTGCAATGCAATGACTGATTCTTCCTTCTTTGCAACGGCTGGTTTTCTTCTATGCAATTGCAACGTCTGGTTTTAACTTTGTTCACAGCATCTGGTATATTGCGTCTGGTTATTCCTTTTCTTTACACTGCGTCTGAATTACTGTAGCTTGCAGCTGAATCACTGTAGCTTGTAGCTGAATCATTGTAGCTTGCTGCTGAATCACTGTAGCTTGCTGTTGAATTGTTCTTCTTCGACATCTGATCATCAGCTGTTGTCTTCTTCACATTACAACACTACTTCCAACAGCTGAGTGTTTTGTCTTCGACTGATTGTTTGTGTTGGGGATCCGAATCCGCCCCCCGGCTAGGCAGCGGAAGAACAATAAACAGAGAACCGGGAGGCGATCAATACGAAAACAATTAACATTCTGCGACATTCATAGGATGTTTAAGCGTGTTACCTCGCTGGCACTTGTGCCTGGC
>KV009452.1:4329-17199 GCA_001598015.1 Dorcoceras hygrometricum | reverse complement strand
TTCGAAACTGAGTCGATCGGTCTGATCTGATCGGCGATCGGAGTTACGATGAAGTCGTGGTGATGGGGATGAACCGAATGTTCATCCGTTGGACCCGGGCCCGTTGGGCTGGTCCAAGTCCTTCACTTAGTCTATTTAATTAAGACTAGACTTCATTAATCTACACTTGATACAACTCTTAACCTAACCCTAAGCATATAGCGCCGCCCCTTCTCTTCCTCAAGCCTCACGCCGCCGTCGTGCGCCGCCCGCCTCCGCCGCCGCCGCCGTCGCTCGCCGGACTTTTTCCGGCTAGTTTTTCGAGGAGAATTCGTTGGCGATAAAATCCTTCAGCCTTCTAGTGCAGGCTGATTGGAGGGAGATCGATTCCGGTCATGGACCTGATTGGCGTTATCTACCGCAGTCTACCGTGAAGTGCCGGTTTCCTCGAGAAACTGGTCGGAGCCAGGCACGAGTTGCCAGCAAGGTAGTGATTTTGAACACCCTATGAATGTCATATTGTGTATCGTTTATCGTATTGATCGTCTCCCGGCACATGATTTTTGTTCTTCCGCTGGCTCGCCGGGGGGCGCGATCCGGATCCCAACATGCAGATGTTATTTAGTCAATAACCAACACTCATAGGGAATAACCAGATCGATTAACAGACGCTGGATCCAGCTAGACACTGAAACCAGATTGCGATAACTAAGCTGCTTCAGCTGGATGCTGAAACAGGATCGTTTTTGTATATGACCAGCTCGGCGCTAAACCAGCGCAGTGCAAGAGCCTGGTTCTAGCTGGTCGTTGAAACCAGCTCAATGAAAAGTTGTGCGATCTGGTTATTGATGATTTGAGCTGCAATAGCTCAATGTTCTTGAATACTTGTGCATCGAGATATAGATTGAGTAATGAAGTTAAATCATGCGGAAATAACTCAATCTGAACTCTTAAATTCGAAAGCTCATTTAAACAGTTTTATGCGTATTAGACAAACAAGCTATGCGTATAAATGAGTGCAGTAAAGCAGTAAAGAAATACGCTGATTAGTTTATGGAAGTTCGGAGCTCAATCTCCTACATCTCCCCTTCTTCCGCAACGGTAATGATCCACTAGAAGACTTTGATTACAACGACCCTCGCAAGAACCCACTCCGACGACCCTCGACCGCAAGAACTCCTAGCCAAGCCACTGCACATCAGTCCGCAAGCTGCGTGTGTCTAACTCACTTCTTTACTGCCTCAGTGAGAAAGGCGACACTTCTTTACTTTCTCAGTGCGAAAGACTACACACACTTCTTTAACGTCTCAGTGCGAAAAACAACTAGACTTGTTTAACGTCTCTGTCCAAAAACTACAATGGAGAGTTTCGAATTGATTCACTCAACTCAACAATTTAGCTCTCATCTCTTGAGTGAATCGTTTGTGAGATTACAGTGTACGCTCAATCTCTCGAAGATAGAATCTCACACACTGGGAAGTGCTCCTAGTCTGAGCTGGTTTCACCATGTCTTCCCAGAGCTTGTGTTATGCATTCTGCTGTTTTACATTTTGATTCGCACAACACTTGGCTCTTTTCTTTTGCGCTTGTCTTCTGTTGTATGCGCCTTACTCTCAGTCTATTATGGTGCTACTTCTTCTGTTCCATTGCACCTAGTATATAAAGCCTCCTCCTTGGATTTTTCCATTGGACACAAAGTTGTAGTCGTTTTGAAAAGTCTTCTGACGTAATTGTACTTTGTGTCCTTTGGCTTTTAATGCGTTGCAGGATTTATTTGACTTGAGCTCTTTCATCGATGATTCTGCAGCCTTTGCTAACATCGAGCTCTGCTTGCTTGTACCTGATATGGACAGGACGAAACATATCAGTTTGAACCAATTAATTTGGTCTTCGTATGTTTGTATTCAAAATGGCTTTGTTTGTCTGAGTTAGTCTTTTCCAGATCTGGTTCTCCAGCTGGTATCTTTATCAGGTCTGGTTGCTTTCATCTTTAATCTGTTCTTGAGCAACTCTGCATCTGCGCCTCTTTTTTTTTGCAGCTGAGCTTGTTTTGGTCTTTCTTGATCTTGAGCTGCTTCAAGGATCCAGCTTTGCTCCATTCCTAGCTAGTTACCAACCAGCTGGTTGATATAACTGTGAGATCGAGCTTCTCACAGATATCATACGGCCAGCTGGTTTGTCTGCTCCCGGCTGGTCTTCTTAACTTCAAGATAGTTTATCCTTAACCAGCTGGGCTCTATTCTTCTCGTCAAGAGCCCCAGTGTTACTTTCTTGTCCACTTGATCCATTCAGACACCTCATCCAAATCATCAGCAAGCACACTGTCAATAAGTTCTGATTCAGTCTACCCAATGATTGAGATCCTTATGATGAACTGATTATAGCCGTGCTCAATGATCAAGCGTACACTTGATCACTGCTCTTGTATACGGCTTCGCACTCAATCACTGCTCTTGTACGCTGCACTTGATCTGCGCTTGAGCTGTTCTACACTTCAACATTCTGCGCTTGAACTCTGCTCTTCATTCTCTGAGCTTGTTCTTCGTGCTTCTCCTACTCTAATCCGGTGAACCAGCCTGGTGTTCCCTGTACTTCTGGAAGAACTGTTGTACCAGATTGGGCGTCCCCTTACTGTTCCAGCTAGATATGTCAGGCCTCGTGCATTACACAGAGTTTAACCATGCAAACACATAGCGGAAGCAATAAAATAGTGGCTAAACTTTCCCTAAATATTTTGAAACAGAACTCCCCCTCAATAGATAATGGGGTAATTTTATTTTTGAAATAAAATCATTATGCACAGGAAGACAGTTTGTCGAAAGCATTATGCATGCATGCGATTTTAAAGACAAAGTCTATGCTACTTCAAAATTTCTCATTTATATGGACCAGAGGAGCAATAGAAGATTCAATTTACAGAATATCTTCCATTTTTTCCTAGGGCTTAGCCTCGCCCAGCCCTAAAGATCTTGGCGTCCACAAATCTCGCGCAATCTGTCAGCTGGTCAGAAGAGATGTTCCGCTCTTTTCTTTCGAGAAATCGCTCTGCAATTTAATAGACATTCCTCCCCCTATCCATATGCTATGAGTTTTGAAAAACTTTAAAAAATTTTGTAGCATAGACAGGCTTTCGAACAATCAGAGCAGACAAAGTTCTAAAACCATTTAAAATTTTATGAAAGAAAATGCACTATTCAAGAACAACCTGCTCTGATACAACTTGTTAGGATCGATTTTACCCTCTGTTAAATATGCAGATGTTATTTAGTCAATAACCAGAACTCAGAGGGAATAACCAGATTGATTAACAGATGCTGGATCCAGCTAGACACTGAAACCAGATTGCGATTACTAAGCTGCTTCAGCTGGATGCTGAAACGGGATCGTTTTTGTATATGACCAGCTCGGCGCTAAACCAGCGCAGTGCAAGAGCTTGGTTCTAGCTGGCCGTTGAAACCAGCTCAATGAAAAGCCGTGCGATCTGGTTATTGATGACTTGAGCTACAATAGCTCAATGTTCTTAAATACTTGTGAATCGAGATATAGATTGAGTAATGAAGTTAAATCATACGGAAATAATTCAATCTGAACTCTTAAATTCGAAAGCTCATTTAAACAGTTTTATGCGTATGAGACAAACATTCTATGCGAATGAATGAGTGCAGCAAAGTAGTAAAGAAATACGCTGAGTTGTTTATGGAAGTTCGGAGCTCAATCTTCTACATTTTCCCTTCTTCCGCAACGGGAATGATCCACTAGAAGACTTTGATTACAATGACCCTCGCAAGAACCCATTCCGATGACCCTCGGCCGCAAGAACTCCTATCCACACCACTGCACATCAGTCCACAAGCTACGTGTGTCTAACTCACTTCTTTACTGCCTCAGTGAGAAAGACGACACTTCTTTACTGTCTCAGTGCGAAAGACTACATACACTTCTTTAACGTCTCAGTGCGAAAGACAACTAGACTTGTTTAACGTCTCTGTCCAAAAACTACAATGGAGAGTTTCGAATTGATTCACTCAACTCACAATTTAGCTCTCAGCTCTTGAGTGAATCATTTGTGAGATTACAGTGTACGCTCAATCTCTCGAAGATAGAATCTCACACACTGGGAAGTGCTCCTAGTCTAAGCTAGTTTCACCAATGTCTTCCCAGAGCTTGTGTTGTGCGTTCTGCTGTTTTACATTTTGGTTCGCACAACACTTGACTCTTTTCTTTTGTGCTTGTCTTCTGTTGTATGCGCCTTACTCTCACTCTGTTATGGTGCTACTTCTTCTGTTCCATTGCACCTAGTATATAAAGCCTCCTTCTTGGATTTTTCCGTTGGACACAAAGTTGTAGTCGTTTTGAAAAGTCTTCTGACGTAATTGTACTTTGTGTCCTTTGGCTTTTAATGCGTTGCAAGCAGCTCTTTTCATCGACGATTCTGCAGCCTTTGCTAACATCGAGCTCTGCTTGCTTGTACCTGATGTGGACAGGACGAAACAAATCAGTTTGAACCAATTAATTTGGTCTTCGTATGTTTGTATTCAAAATGGTTTGTTTGTCTGAGTTAGTCTTTTCCAGATCTGGTTCTCCAGCTGGTATCTTTATCAGGCTGGTTGCTCTTCATCTTTAATCTGTTTTTTGAGCAAATCTGCATCTGTGCCTCTTTTTGTCTGCAGCCGTGCTTGTTCTGCTCTTTCCTACTCTTGAGCTGCTCCGAGGCTCCAGCTTTGTTCCATTCTCAGCTGGTTGCCAACCAGCTGGTTGATATATCTGTGAGATCAAGCTTCTCACAGATATCTTACGGCCAGCTGGTTTGTCTGCTCCCGGCCGGTCTTCCTAACTTTAAGCTGGTTTGTCTTTAACCAGCTGGGCTCTATTCTTCTCTTGGAGAGCCCCAGTGTTGCTTGCATGTTCACTTGATCCATTCAGACACCTCATCTAAATCATCAGCAAGCACACCGTTAATCAGTTCTGATTCAGTCTGCCCAAAGACTGAGATCTCTAAGATGAACTGATTAAAGCCGTGCTCAATTATCAAGCGTGCAATTGATCACTGCTCTTGCATACGGCTTCGCTCAATCACTGCTCTTGTATGCTGCACTTTATCTGCGCTTAAGCTGTTCTGCATTTCAACATTCTGCGCTTGAACTCTGCTCTTCATTCTCTGCTCTTGATCATCGTGCTGCTCCAGCTCCAAGCTGGTGAACCAGCTTGGTGTTCCCTGCACTTCTGTAAGTAAACTGATGTACCAGCTTGGGCGTCTCCTTACTGTTCCAGCTAGATATCTTCGACCAGTCTAGCTCAGGCGTCCTCACTGTTCCAGTTGATATCTTCGGGTCTACTCCAGTCTTAGCAAGGCCGTGCAAGTCATGTAGAGCGTTAGTACAATAGTAGCAGGTTTTGTGTGAATCAAAACTTAAATTCTGATATGTAGAAATAGACCCAACAATCTCTCACTTTTTGATTTACACAAAATCTGGTTAAACATATGCAGATATGTTTATGTTTGAAAATATTTCTCCCCCTTTTTGTGGGAATCAAAAAGGTTTCGAAATCATGTCTTTCCCTAAATATTTTGAAACAGAACTCCCCCTCAATAGATAATGGGGTAATTTTATTTTTGAAATAAAATCATTATGCACAGGAAGACAGTTTGTCGAAAGCATTATGCATGCATGCGATTTTAAAGACAAAGTCTATGCTACTTCAAAATTTCTCATTTATATGGACCAGAGGAGCAATAGAAGATTCAATTTACAGAATATCTTCCATTTTTTCCTAGGGCTTAGCCTCGCCCAGCCCTAAAGATCTTGGCGTCCACAAATCTCGCGCAATCTGTCAGCTGGTCAGAAGAGATGTTCCGCTCTTTTCTTTCGAGAAATCGCTCTGCAATTTAATAGACATTCCTCCCCCTATCCATATGCTATGAGTTTTGAAAAACTTTAAAAAATTTTGTAGCATAGACAGGCTTTCGAACAATCAGAGCAGACAAAGTTCTAAAACCATTTAAAATTTTCGAAAGAAAATGCACTATTCAAGAACAACCTGCTCTGATACAACTTGTTAGGATCGATTTTACCCTCTGTTAAATATGCAGATGTTATTTAGTCAATAACTAGAACTTAGATGGATTAACCAGATCGATTAACAGACGCTGGATCCAGCTAGACGCTGAAACCAGATTGTGATAACTAAGATGCTTCAGCTGGATGCTGAAACAAGATCGCTTTTGTATATGACCAGCTCGGCGCTAAACCAGCGCAGTGCAAGAGCTTGGTTCTAGCTGGCCGTTGAAACCGGCTCAATGAAAAGCCATGCGATCTGGTTATTGATGACTTGAGCTGCAATAGCCAATGTTCTTGAATACTTGTGAATCGAGATATAGATTGAGTAATGAAGTTAAATCATGCGGAAATAACTCAATCTGAACTCTTAAATTCGAAAGCTCATTTAAACAGTTTTATGCGTATTAGAAAAACATGCTATGCGTATGAATGAGTGCAGTAAAGCAGTAAAGAAATACGATTATTTGTATATGGAAGTTCGGAGCTCAATCTCTTACATCTCCCCTTCTTCCGCAACGGTAATGATCCACTAGAAGGCTTTGATTACAACGACCCTCGCTAGAACCCACTCCGACGACCCTCGGCCACAAGAACTCTTAGCCACACCACTGCACATCAGCCCGCAAGCTGCGTGTGTCTGACTCATTTCTTTACTGCCTCAGTGAGAAAGGCGACACTTCTTTACTGTCTCAGTGCGAAAGACTACACACAATTCTTTAACGTCCCAGTGCGAAAGACAACTAGACTTGTTTAACGTCTCTGTCCAAAAACTACAATGGAGAGTTTCGAATTGATTCACTGAACTCAACAATTTAGCTCTCAGCTCTTGATTGCATCGCGTGTGATATTACAGCGTACGCTCAATCTCTCGAAGGTAGAATCTCACACACTGGGAATTGCTCATAGTCTGAGCTGGTTTAACCAATGTCTTCCCAGAGCTTGTGTTGTGCGTTCTGCTGTTTTACATTTTGGTTCGCACATTTAGCTCTTTTTCTTTTTTGCTTGTCTTCTGTTGTATGCGCCTTACTCTCACTCTGTTATGGTGCTACTTCTTCTGTTCCATTGCACCTAGTATATAAAGCCTCCTCCTTGGACTTTTTCGTTGGACACAAAGTTGTAGTCGTTTTGAAATGTCTTCTGACGTAATTGTACTTTGTGTCCTTTGGCTTTTAATGCGTTGCAGGCTTTATTTGACTTGATCTCTTTTCATCGACGATTCTGCAGCCTTTGCTAACATCGAGCTCTGCTTTCTTGTACCTGATGTGGACAGGATGAAACAAATCAGTTTGAACCAATTAATTTGGTTTTCGTATGTTTGTCTTCAAACTGCTTTGTTTGTATGAGTTAGTCTTGTCCAGATCTGGTTCTCCAGCTGGTATCTTTATCAGGCTGGTTGCTCTTCATCTTTAATCTATTTTTTTTGAGCAACTCTGCATCTGCGCCTCTTTTTGTCGGAGCTCAATCTCTTACATCTCCCCTTCTTCCGCAACGGTAATGATCCACTAGAAGGCTTTGATTACAACGACCCTCGCTAGAACCCACTCCGACGACCCTCGGCCACAAGAACTCTTAGCCACACCACTGCACATCAGCCCGCAAGCTGCGTGTGTCTGACTCATTTCTTTACTGCCTCAGTGAGAAAGGCGACACTTCTTTACTGTCTCAGTGCGAAAGACTACACACAATTCTTTAACGTCCCAGTGCGAAAGACAACTAGACTTGTTTAACGTCTCTGTCCAAAAACTACAATGGAGAGTTTCGAATTGATTCACTGAACTCAACAATTTAGCTCTCAGCTCTTGATTGCATCGCGTGTGATATTACAGCGTACGCTCAATCTCTCGAAGGTAGAATCTCACACACTGGGAATTGCTCATAGTCTGAGCTGGTTTAACCAATGTCTTCCCAGAGCTTGTGTTGTGCGTTCTGCTGTTTTACATTTTGGTTCGCACATTTAGCTCTTTTTCTTTTTTGCTTGTCTTCTGTTGTATGCGCCTTACTCTCACTCTGTTATGGTGCTACTTCTTCTGTTCCATTGCACCTAGTATATAAAGCCTCCTCCTTGGACTTTTTCGTTGGACACAAAGTTGTAGTCGTTTTGAAATGTCTTCTGACGTAATTGTACTTTGTGTCCTTTGGCTTTTAATGCGTTGCAGGCTTTATTTGACTTGATCTCTTTTCATCGACGATTCTGCAGCCTTTGCTAACATCGAGCTCTGCTTGCTTGTACCTGATGTGGACAGGACAAAACCAATCAGTTTGAACCAATTAATTTGGTTTTCGTATGTTTGTCTTCAAACTGCTTTGTTTGTATGAGTTAGTCTTGTCCAGATCTGGTTCTCCAGCTGGTATCTTTATCAGGCTGGTTGCTCTTCATCTTTAATCTATTTTTTTGAGCAACTCTGCATCTGCGCCTCTTTTTGTCTGCAGCTGAGCTTGTTCTGCTCTTTCCTGCTCTTGAGCTGCTCCGAGGCTCCATCTTTGCTCCATTCCCAGCTGGTTGGCGTTGATATATCTGTGAGATCAAGCTTCTCACAGATATCATCTGGCCAGCTGGTTTGTCTGCTCCCGGCTGGTCTTCCTAACTTTAAGCTGGTTTGTCTTTAACTAGCTGGGCTCTATTCTTCTCGTCAAGAGCTCTAGTGTTGCTTGCATGTTCATTTGATCCATTCAGACACCTCATCTAAATCATCAGCAAGCACACTGTCAATCAGTTCTGATTCAGTCTGCCCAAGGACTGAGATCCCTAAGATGAACTGATTATAGTCGTGCTAAATGATCAAGCGTGCACTTATCTCTGCTCTTGTATACGGCTTCGCACTCAATCACTGCTCTTGTATGCTGCACTTTATCTGCAGCTATTCTGCATTTCAACATTCTGCGCTTGAACTCTGCTCTTCATTCTTTGCGCTTGATCATCGTGCTGCTCCTGCTCCAAGCTGGTGAACCAGCTTGGTGTTCCCTGCACTTCTGGAAGTAAACTCATGTACCAGCTTGGACGTCCCCTTACTGTTCCATCTAGATGACTGAGATCCCTAAGATGAACTGATTATAGTCGTGCTAAATGATCAAGCTGCACTTATCTCTGCTCTTGTATACGGCTTCGCACTCAATCACTGCTCTTGTATGCTGCACTTTATCTGCAGCTATCTGCATTTCAACATTCTGCGCTTGAACTCTGCTCTTCATTCTTTGCGCTTGATCATCGTGCTGCTCCTGCTCCAAGCTGGTGAACCAGCTTGGTGTTCCCTGCACTTCTGGAAGTAAACTCATGTACCAGCTTGGACGTCCCCTTACTGTTCCATCTAGATATCTTCGACCAATCTAGCTCAGGCGTCCCTTCACTGTTCCAGTTTGGATATCTTCGCGTCTATCCCGTGTAACCCCCGAAATCCAGATTACGTGAGAATGAGTGCATGACTAGGGAAAAAATATTTTTAGATGATTACATGCCATCTTATTTGATTATTTATTATTTTTATGTGCATGTTATGCATGACTTGTTTTTCAGCCTGTTTGAGTTACGTACGCGTGCACGAGATTAGGGTCGACCGGAATGAAAATAATTTGAGATTTTTGAGTTATTAGATTTTTAAGAATGAAATTATTTTATTTTAAGCAATAATTTCTGAAAATTGAGATTTTTATAATTATTTTGGAGGGGAACCCGTTTTTCGCCTATACGGGCTGCTTTATTGAGTTTTAAGGCGTTTTAAAATATGAGAAGGCCTTGATTTCGAAAATATGTAATATTTAAAGCCAAGATAAAGTTTTAATTATCCTTTCAATTAAATGGAGGGGCTAGCATGTCATTTTCCATTCATTTTCTTAATTAAATCTATAGGGTCAAATTTGTCACCCCATTATTTTCCAAAACACAATTGATTTCAAACCTAGCCTCCTATACCATCACTTGGCTGTCCTCCCTTCCCCTCAAGATCCAAGTTTCGAAAATATTCATTCCTTGGTGAATTTTGGTGATCCAAAGCCGGTGGTGCCCCGATCTCGCGTCTACAACGTCGGTAACTCGCAGATCTCTATTCTCTCCAAGCCAGGCATGTAATATCTATTCCTTTTATAACCATTTAAGCCATAGTAAGCTGTTTTTAATGAAAACTTGCATGAATTGTATGTGATTTGTTTAGATCTATGCATAACGTTTGAGATCCATGCATGTTTCACAGTTTTCAAAACGTTTTTGATTCGTTTCTTGTGATGCTTCGGTCATGTCGGTTCATGGGACATAGGTTTTGGTCCAAGGGTGGTCCAGATAGTTAGTACATTAAGTTAGAATCACGTAGGTCCAAACAGGAAGCGATTTGGTCAAGAAATGAATTAGTTATGAATTTTATGATCAGCATGTGTCCTGCCTGGTTGTCTGTGCGTGACAGTAGAGATGTTGGGGTCGGGTACATCGATCAATACGTTCTGTGTGGTTGAAGTTGATTGCATAAGATATCCCATTGAGTTAGGGTCACTTAGGTCCAAACGGGGGGCGATTTTATCGAGAAACGAATTAGTTATGAATTTTATGGCTAGCACGTGTCGTGGTTGCAATCTATGCGCAAACAATGAGCTTGCGGGCGTTGATTTGGTCACATACTATATCGTTTTTGAGTTTTATTTTGTTCCATTACCTAGTATATTGAGTTAGGGTGATGTGGGTCAAATAAGAGAGTGATTTGGATAAGAAATGGATTTTTAATGATTTTTACCATTTTGTCGCTCGAAATGAGCCGTGTCGGGTCATTTTTGTGAAAATTAAGATTTCGAGTCTTAGGGGCTTCTAAAGTTTGTGGATGATTTTATTTGATGTTATAAGCATATTTTAAGATGTCTTCCAGCATTTTTAGAATTTATTTGATTTATTGGATTTTTGGCAATTTTAGTGTATTGGCCGAATATTTTAAAGTCAAAATCCTGTTATTTATGGGCCTAATACTTTTATCAAATTTTAAAGTCAAATTTTGGTCATTGGGATTTTATTTGGTCAAAATTGATCAATGGGTCTTTATTTAGTCAAATTTTAAATGTTTGAATTTTTAGCAAATGATGGAGTAAATTAAAAATTTTAAAGGTTTAATTTTATGTCTTGGACCGACCGGTTCAATTGGATCGGTGTGGCTGGTTCGATTGGACCGGGTCGGTTCGTCGTGTGTCGAGTCAAAATATTTTAAAGTTGGTCGAGTTATTTTAATGTCGGACCTGTTATTTTAATTTTAAGCCAAATGTCCAATTTTAAAGAACATAGCCAGATGGTTAAAAATTGAGTCAAAATTTTAAATAATTAAAGTTATGTTTATTTTTAAGTTTTTTAGTCAAAATTGGGTCCTTTGGAATTTTATTGGAGTCAAAATCGATTTATGTGATTTAATTTGGTCAGAGTCGGTCTTTTGGTCAAAATCGGCTTTTGAGGTCAAAATTGATTTAAATTGATTTTAAAAGTCAAAATCGTTTTTTAATAAATCCAAATTGATTTCTAGAATTCAAAATTGATTTTAATTAGTCCCATTAGCCTTGATTTTAAGAAATCAAAAATTTAAAGAAATTAGGCAAAAATGTTTAAAAGGGGTGAACATTCGTTTCATCGGCTATGTTTAGAGCGATGATTAGTCTAGAAGTGGTGAGCCAGGCCCCGGAATGAATTCTCGACCGAAGTAGAAAAATGTAGAAGCCCGTAAATGTATAATTAATCATATATGTAGTATGCTATGTACGTAAATGTTTTAAAAGAAAGAATAATTATACGTTAACGGGCTAAGCTTTTTAAATTGCATGATTTTAAGAAATTCACGCATCATGTTAAGCCATAGTAAGCTGTTTTTAATGAAAACTTGCATGAATTGTATGTGATTTGTTTAGATCTATGCATAACGTTTGAGATCCATGCATGTTTCACAGTTTTCAAAACGTTTTTGATTCGTTTCTTGTGATGCTTCGGTCATGTCGGTTCATGGGACATAGGTTTTGGTCCAAGGGTGGTCCAGATAGTTAGTACATTAAGTTAGAATCACGTAGGTCCAAACAGGAAGCGATTTGGTCAAGAAATGAATTAGTTATGAATTTTATGATCAGCATGTGTCCTGCCTGGTTGTCTGTGCGTGACAGTAGAGATGTTGGGGTCGGGTACATCGATCAATACGTTCTGTGTGGTTGAAGTTGATTGCATAAGATATCCCATTGAGTTAGGGTCACTTAGGTCCAAACGGGGGGCGATTTTATCGAGAAACGAATTAGTTATGAATTTTATGGCTAGCACGTGTCGTGGTTGCAATCTATGCGCAAACAATGAGCTTGCGGGCGTTGATTTGGTCACATACTATATCGTTTTTGAGTTTTATTTTGTTCCATTACCTAGTATATTGAGTTAGGGTGATGTGGGTCAAATAAGAGAGTGATTTGGATAAGAAATGGATTTTTAATGATTTTTACCATTTTGTCGCTCGAAATGAGCCGTGTCGGGTCATTTTTGTGAAAATTAAGATTTCGAGTCTTAGGGGCTTCTAAAGTTTGTGGATGATTTTATTTGATGTTATAAGCATATTTTAAGATGTCTTCCAGCATTTTTAGAATTTATTTGATTTATTGGATTTTTGGCAATTTTAGTGTATTGGCCGAATATTTTAAAGTCAAAATCCTGTTATTTATGGGCCTAATACTTTTATCAAATTTTAAAGTCAAAATCCTTTTTTATGGGTCTAATACTTTTATCAAATTTTAAAGTCAAATTTTGGTCATTGGGATTTTATTTGGTCAAAATTGATCAATGGGTCTTTATTTAGTCAAATTTTAAATGTTTGAATTTTTAGCAAATGATGGAGTAAATTAAAAA
>KV009451.1:50473-64986 GCA_001598015.1 Dorcoceras hygrometricum | reverse complement strand
AAAGGAACGGTACACAGACCATGCTCAACAACAAATGAATCAGAAATAAACGAATGCGATGCACCGGTGTCAAACAACACACGAGCAGGAAAGTCAAAGACAAGACATGTACCTCCAATCACCCGACTCGGTGTCTCCTCGGCCTGTTCCCTCGTGATAGCGTTAACCTGGGCATGCTGGGGTCCTGGGAAGAAAGGCTGAGACGACTGGCCAAAGCGCGAAGGGCCAGGCTGCTGAAACGGTCTAAATGGAGTCTCACCCAAACGGGGCTGCTAAAACTGCTGAGAACGGCCCCTAGACTGACCTCCACGACCCTGAGGCTGGGCCGCGGTCTGCTGTGATCAGCTGACGGACACACTCTCGCAAAATGCCCGTACTGACAACAAAGGTTGCAGGAGCCCTGCACACCTACACACTGCGTGGAAGGATGCTTTCCACCGCAAAAGCCACAAAACTCCGCCCGAGAACCGCTGCTACTCGAGCTGCCTGAACCGGAAGACCCTGAACCAGACTTTTTCTTGAATTGCTGACCGCGGGGTCGAAACCTCTGACGGCCGGACTGCTGAGCCACCTGCTGCTGCTGCTGGGGATAATGAGCGGACTGAGAACTCTGAGACGACCGAGCTCCCTGACCAACAGGTCTACCACCCTGCACTGCCTGCGCTACCTGCGCTCTGTGCGTACGACGGCTCCTCATGCCCTCCTCAATGTTGATAGCACTATCAACGGCCTCAGCATACGTCTTGGGCTTGCTCGTCAAGACACTCTGGTACAACTCTTCATTCAAGCCCTCCATGAATCTGGTACTCTTGGCCCTCTCCCGGCCAGCAACGTGCGGAACATAAGCCAACAACACAGAAAACTTGCGAGCATACTCGCGCACAGTCATCGAGCCCTGCTTCAAAAACTCAAACTCCCGCTCACGGGCAGCCACATACGCATCGGGGATATACTCCTGCCTGAAGGTCTCACAGAAAGTGTACCAAGTGATACCAACTCCAGTCTCCACTAAGGTACTAGACGCGCCTCGCCACCAGCGCTCTGCGGCCTTCCTCAGAAACAAAGTCACTAACCTCAACCGGAGTCCATCGTCATACTGAGCCCAATCAAAAAGATGAATGACGTTATGGAGCCACGAATCAGCATCCTCACTCGACTCGTCGCCATTAAAGACAAGAGGGTTCATTCTCTGAAACCGAGCTATAACAATATCCATTCTCTCCACCGAAGCCGGCGGAGCCTCAGCTTCCCCTTCTTTGCTACTCTCATGAGTACGACTAGGAGCACTATACTGATCCTCGTTCTGACCTCCTGACTCCTAGAACTGCCCCTACCTCTACCACGACGTCTAGGCGGCATCTAAATTACACTCAACAGGATAAGGAAAAACAGAACAGATACAGCATAGAAAGCATATAACACAATTATGCAGCACGTAGTCACATAAGTCAAGCACATAAAAACCCAAACACATGCGGAAGCTTATCAAAAAGTGGGTAAAATTTTCGCTTTTAGGCCCGACGGTTTAAAACATATAATTTAAAATAGAACGATACTCAAAATAAGTTCCCAGTTTACAAAACCAACAAAAGCAAGTATAGCATCAATACAAATAAACGTATCAGACTCCACATCAGAATACAACAACGAAGCACAGGGCATCCCCCTGGCTAACTGATACACACATATATATATATATGCTATACGCACTGGGACACGCTAACCACCTCCTGGGGCACCACCAGCTGGGTTAAAGCCACGACCAGCGGTAAAACCTGGGTTCCCTGAAAACAATACAAACAAGGAAACAAACCAAGCCCCAGAGGGACATTGGGGTCAAACCCCAGTACGGAGAGCAAATAAACAACAAAGATACAGCATAAATAAAATGCAAATGCTATGCATGAGACACCAGATAACAAATGGAGGCTACGACCAACAAGGGAGCCAAGGAACTCAAAGCATAGCTCAATCAGATCTGCAACGGATAGGTGGCCACTGTGAGTGTAGGACATGTGGGAGTTATCCACTCACCCCTACTCGCTCACCCATACCAGGTGCATCAATCACTCTACCTGCTGTTGCCCAACTCATGAGATGTGGGAGCTACCCACTCCGCTCATAGTGGCTAACAGATCCCAGCAGGGAGATGAGGTATATGAGAGTTACCCTCTCGTCCTCCAACCTGGTAAGAAACAACAGCAAATACAACAAGGCACAACTACCAAAGTACAAGATACGATACAACTGAGATATGAAATGCAAGAGATGCAAATGCGTGTATGCATATAACAACAGACAGTAACCACTGGAAGCCATACACGTAAACAACAAACAGCCATCACTGCATTTACTCATGCCAACCTCACGCTGTAACAAGTTCGAATCCGTACCTTAACACTGAGCAACAATTACCGAATACAAAGCCTGAGAATACTGACTCCAACCTGTAAAACATACGCAAGATACAGGGAATCATCAACCCAAAACTCACGGCCAACACACATAAAGCTCACGGCTAGGAGTCCCACGCTCAACCAGCAAACACCACCCTAATACAACTTAACATGGAGCTAAATCACAGCTAGGAAACGAGATCTCAACAACTAAACTCGAAAACTACCTGCACGCACAACTCACGACCGAGAGCAGTAGCTTCGTGATCTATCCCCAGCGAACACTAGCCTCTGAAACTGGTATAGGGTGAGAGAGATTTCCAAGAGGAGTCCAACGCTACCTCAAACGTGAAAAACGGTGGCCGGAATCGACGAGAATCTACCGGAGAAGCTCACGGTGAACAGTAGTCGAGGGTTTGAGAACAGAGAACGAAGATAAGAAATATTTGCTAAGTATGGGATCTGGTAGAATACAACGAAGCCAACGCTTCTAATAAATAGGCGCGAGAGATCTGTTTAATTAACCCACCGACAAAACAGATCTCACAACACTGGCGCGCTAAACCAACAAAATCCCCAAAAACGACGTCGCATCAATACCACGGAGGAATCTGGTCTAAACGCTGAAAGCTGGAAACTCTCTAACACTAACACAACAACGCACAGCGCCACGATGAAGTCTGGAACACTAAACACAAACGCGGGAGAATTCTGAACACGTCATCAAATCTGAATCCAACGCTCCACGTCAGCAGATCTGATCACAACTCTAAACGCTGGAACGCGCTACAGGAGAGTTGACCAATCGTTGACATCTGTTCTCACAACTCGCAATACACAACAGATCTCACGCAAACGCTATACCAGATCTCTCCAACTCGCGCTAACCAAACCGACACCGTTCTTACTTATCCAAACGACAGTGTTTCGATCCTTAACCAAAACACGCTAGAACCAGATCTCTACACCTTAGCGCAAAACAGATCTCATGAAACGACGGCGTCTCAAGCAAAACGCGCCACAACGCTAAGCGCCCAGATTTCACAAACTTCGAACAGATCTCTCAAACCCGAACAGATCTCTCAAACCAGCAACGCTTACGTCATCCACACAACGTTAACACGCGATGCTTACGTCATCAAATCTGCTACCAGATTTCACCAAAATTTCGAAAATATCAAAATTTCCAGAATTGTTCCAAATGTGATTCCCGACCCGAAAATGCAACCCAAACATTCAAAATGAAATCTGATCACCAGAAATCACTAAAACCCGATTAATTCAACAATTAATCCTTAATACAATTTCCAGGTTTGACATGCTCGGATTATTAGTTTCAGAAATTACAGAATATGGTATGAAATATCGAACAAAACATGGATGAACCTTGGAGTTTTTTGGACAGAACCTCGAACAAAACCTTAGACAATAGATAACACTTAGGCTTAGTTTGGGAGCTGGAAGGGAGATGAAGGAAGGGAAAAGAAAATAAGGAAAGAGAAAGGAAGGGAAGAGAAATAATGTATTTTGTGTTTGGGAGTTGAAGAAAGAAAAGAAAGAAAGTAGTATTTTTTGTTTGGGAGTTAGAAGGAAGTAGAAGGAAAATAGAGAACAATTTATTTATTTGATTGTTTTAAACTTCAATCACCTTACTTAGATTTCCATTACATCTAAGTTGGAGTAATAATTCTTGTCTTACTAGATGACAGCGCTTGGACCTATTTCCAATCGGCCGATCCACATAATTTAGACGAGAGATTTTTTGGGAAACAATTAATTTTATAACACGACAAATAACTTCAACAGCAACTAATTGTCGACTTCTTTCACGAATATCACACCCTCTTGCAACTTCAGTTCGCTCCAAATCCATCTAAATATAGTCATTTGTAAGCCAACAAACTTAAGACCCAAGTACTACTGTTAGATACTCGTTTGACAGATAACTCATACTCAAATAAACATGTAACTTATTTAATTGATTACTTTGGGAGATATGTGTTGTTCGTTTCACCTCGTTTGAAGCTCTCACCCAATTTTCGAAGAGAAAGAAACTGTTTTGTTAAATTTTTTAAAGATAATTAGTAGGATAAAGCTATTTTATATCAATTTTTAAGGGTATAATTGGTACTTAAAAAGTAGCTTTCCATCCATCACTTTATTTCCCTCCATTTTCCTCCCAAAAATTGGAGGAAAATATTTTGGTATCTTTTTCCCTCCCAATCATTTCCTTTCTCTCTTAGGTTAAACTCCCAAATAAAGATTTCATTAATTTTCCTTCCTTTTCCTTTCCTTTCCTCTCATGTTAGAACTCCCAAACTAAGCCTTAGGTAGACTCTTGAACTCAAAACTAACAGTTTCTCAACTCGAAACTTCATATTGTAGAAGTGTGTTGGTGTGCATCTTTTTGTTGAGACAAGTTATATATAGGTGAGAAAATGAGGAGGTGGGAGGCTAGCTTTAATAGCCACATTTTTCATGGTCATGATGATATAAAAATATTAATAATGAAGGATATAATATGGTTAAAAGGGTTACCACAAAAATGTTGATTATCCTTCACAATTTCGAATTTATCTGATGTTGCATTTGGTATAATATTGAGTCTCGTACATGCTGACATGCTATATATTATATGCATGCTTTCAACTTTGAATTGAGATTAAATATTGAAGGATTTATGGCCTGTTACATTGAGTATATGACTGATGCAATATACATTAAAATGATTGTTACAAGAATTTGAAAAACTTGGTCGGATGCATACGTATTCGATGTACACTTCTCTTCCATGTTATTTTGCTTGGTTCTCTGATTTTGTTGAAAGTTTGTATGGTGGTGAATCATGTGAAAATGACAAACTTTTCGAGATTAATTTAGTAAAAAGTGTTTGGTGTTTTTAATTGTGATTTTTTAACTATTTGTTTATATTTTATATTTTTTATCCAATGATGTGTCATTTCAAGTATGATAATATTATATTAAATTAAAAAATTCTCAAGTTTCTTTTCATGTCAGCAAACTAATTTTGACTAGTCAACAATTTAATGTCAAAATTTGTCAATTCAATAAAATTGGATTAAAAATAAATAAAAATTAAAAGTTAAAGGATCAATACTGAAGCCTGACTAGTTACAGGACTAAAAGAGAAAACAGTCAAAGATAGAGGACCAAAACGATATTTTTCCCTTTATGATAATCTATATGAGACTACGAGACCAAATTACATCCAGCTTAACATGGAAGAGAAGTATATATATATATATATATGTATATATAGATGTGTGTATTCGTGTTGCTTCATCACTGCATGCGATCGAGTACCTCGTATGAGGCAGGCTCATTATTATTCACGAAAAGTCGAGAATTTGTATGAACAATAAAATTGGGCCACGAAAAATTTAAAATGTGGTTTCATATACAGTAGATATTTTTAATTTATATCATCTGAATACTGAATGTTTGGAATGTATTGATTGGGCTTTCTGTTAATCCATGATGATACAAATACTCCAACTTGACTTCTTTTTTGGGCCCAATTAACCTGACAAATATGAATCGATTTATGTGAAACATATGTACGTAGAGGCGCGATCTACTGAAATTTATATAAATTCTCCTAAACAATGGATTCAAATTTCCAGTGTTACGTTATTTCAATCGTTATTACTTTTTTTTTTGTCGCGCGTTAATTTGAAGAATCAATTCAAGTTCAAAGGAAATCATTACTTGAATCAAACCAAGATCATAGAAACCTTTAATCCTTTTAATTTTGATATTTTAAGAATTTAAAATTAAATATTATTATTTCCCACAATTGATTCACCAAAGCTCATAGCAGGCCAACAACAAAGAACTTTATCTAAGCAAAAGAGTGTAAATTAAATTTTGTCGATCCACATTTTAAATTGTAAAATACTTATTTAAAATTTCATGCAAAACATTCAAATTCAAAACAATGAACGGGAAAGGATTTCTAATAGTGTTAGAAATATTTTAGTTAAGTCATTTTAAAATATTATCCATTAATTGTCATATATAAAAATATTTGTTAATTTGATCATGAACAATTGTTTATCTTTAAGTGATCAAATAATTAACGATTTAGATTTGTGTAATCTATCAAGAAGGAAATATATATCTTCTCGAGATACGTCACAATTTTGATTGATTTGCTAATGGTATAAATCCTTTATAACTGGAGCAAACTTGTCGAGATACGTCACAATATTGATTGATTTGTTGATGGTACAAATGTTCTATAACTAGTGACTCTTGGATTCTAGACACATACCCCAAAATAATTCACACAATCTATCGTCACAACCTTGATTGATTTATTCATGTTACAAATATTCTACAATTAGTGGCTCTGGGATTCCTAGAAACACACCAAAAATAATTCACACAATCTATCGTGAAGTTTGAAGTGCTTAGAAGAGTTTAATTATGATCGTTTAAATGTTGTTTAAAGTTTCACATCAAATTCAATGCTACGGTTAACACTTAATCCTTTTTCTGCGTTCAGCATCACGTTATTTTGTTAAACATAAATTTAATTTTTCTTATAGTTGGTATCATAATGGATTTACCTTTACTTGTTAAAATTAAAAAAAAAATTGAAATAACCGATTTTATAAATTTTTAAAGTTTTTGAAATGTGAAAATTGGATGCAAATCTCAACTTTGAAAATCAATTAAAACCTCCTTGACCTAAAATTAAAGTCATCAATCAGAGCCAAATTCGCCTCCAATCGAAACCCTACTCCGGCAAAGGTCACTAGCCGAGAGCCCATCCACGTTCCACCAAAACCTAATCGCCGGTAGTCACACTGAAGTTGGGATTTGGCCAAAAGTTCACACCTTTAGACCGTGCGATCTTCTGCTTCATTTCTGGACAAATTTTATTGATTCTAGCTTTCATAAGACAGCCATGGAGGAAAAGTATCGATAAAGGTGTTCTCGTCGTATTTATATTCTCGATTGAGACGGAATCATTAATTGCCGACTGTATTTTGATCATTGTGCAGCTGTGCGATTTTGAAACAAAAATGATGTAACCGAATTTTTCCGAGTCAATGAGCTGCTACCACGTCGGATTGTCACGTATGGAGATCGGGAGGTCTGTCTTTGAGGAATGAGCTAAGACAGCGTGT
The DNA here is from genome assembly GCA_001598015.1 of Dorcoceras hygrometricum. NCBI lineage: Eukaryota > Viridiplantae > Streptophyta > Magnoliopsida > Lamiales > Gesneriaceae > Dorcoceras > Dorcoceras hygrometricum. The sequence continues at coordinate 57,434 of KV009451.1, read as the reverse complement.
TTCTCTTTTAGTAATCTGCAAGCACAAATACTGGTTAGAGGGCGTCGGAAGTATTTCCGATGAAGCCTCTCTGATGCTTAAGTCAAATCAGGTGGTTGAGAATATATAGAGAGGGTAGAGGATATATGAGTGTGATGAAAGAATGTAATTTGAGACATACCCGGGTATTTATAAGATGTGATAAGCGACTGTTGCATGTTCAGACATAATTAATCATACCTGGATATAGGTCTGGTAGACCTTCCGTGTACGTCATAAGATTCATCATTTGTAGGTATGAGTTTTGCAAGTTTACCAGTTTGACTAATTATGACCTAAACAAGAGGGCCAAGTAGTTGTGATGGGTTGTTATCAATGGCAGACCTCATGCCTCGAGGTCATTATCAATGTCAGACCTCTCACCTCGAGATTGTGTCGCCAAGTTACATTGTGAAGAGTCGTCATACCTCAGGACCTCGAGACGTCTTAGAAGTACTGCTTAGGGTACATCGTGGGTAGCCATAAAGCGCCTATCATGGGTGCTTGGAAACTAGTTTATCATTTATTATCCTGTTGCGACATGCTTAATAGGTGAAACAAATAAAGAACCGAGGTGATCTGGTGGTGCTAGGAAGTAAAAATACCAATGAAGCCCTAGGTGATGCAATTACACGAGCCCTTACCATCGTTTAGGACTATGTGGAGTTCGTGGTCTGGACCCGAGGTTAAATTTGTGTTCCTGAGAAAAACTAGGATCCTATTTGAACTCATACAATGACCGTCGATTAAGTGAATATGGACGATTTAGATTAAGACTAGCTCGGTAACCAAGGATGGTTGATGTTCCAGAGACAATCAGAACCATTCAATCTGCGAGTGATCGGTCGTTTGTGGTGCTACCCGAACTATATAAATAGGCGTTGTTTCTCTTTTCATTTTCACCTTCGTTTCTTTTACCGTGTCGAAACTCTGCCAAATTTCTTACTTGTGTCCCGAGCTCTCAAGCTGTTTTGTTTTCTTCCGACCTACTTTCCACACTTCCAATACTTGTAAGTTTTCAGTTTTATTTTGAAGAAAAGTGTCGTCCCCTGATAGCAGTGTAGTTAGGAGGACAGCCGAGTCTCTAGACCCTTAGAGAGTCAGGGTATACATGGTATGAAATAAAAGCCTCGACACATAGAGAGTCAGGTATCCCTTAAAGGTTCCTCAGAGTTTTTGACAAAACCGAATTCCTTAATCATTTCGTCAAATCTCAGATTCCAACTTCTTGATGCCTGCTTGAGACCTTAAATTGATATCCGAAGCTTACATACATTATGTTTGCTTTTCAAATAGATGTGACTCCCTCAGGATACATTATGTTGATCTCTTCCTTAATGTTTCCATTAAGAAACGCAGTATTCGCATCCATTTGCCATATCTCATAGTCGTACCATGCGGCTCTGGCAAGCAGATCCTTATGGACTTGAACATAGCGAACGGTGAAAAAATTTCATAAAAGTCAACACCTTGCCTTTGAGTGTAACCATTTGCCACCAATCGTGTCTTGATGGTCAGTAGCTTACCATCAGGCCCAAATTTCCTTTTGTAGATCCATTTACATCCTATTGGAAAAATTCTTTTAGAAGGATCTACTGAATACCAAACTTGGTTTGTGTGCATGGAGTCTTATCTTAGACTGCATGGCTTCCAGCAATAAAGAAGAATCAGTATTAGAAATTGCCTACTTGAAATTCCTTGGATCACATCCAAAATTAGGCTCACCTTGATCCTCTTCAAGCATGAGACTGTAACGGGGGGAGGTCTAGGGATCCTTACGGATCTACTAGGAGCATGCTCTCAATGACTGGTTCTTGAGGTGTGGGCGGTACAATACTCACTTCGGGTTGATCTTGAATTTTTCGAGTTATATCATCTTTCATTTCTATCCAATAGAAATTCATTCTCCAAGAAGGTGACATTCTTGAAACAAACACTTTTGTTTCCGTATAATGATAAAACTGGTATCCAATTGAGTTCCTTGGATATCCCATGAAGTAACATAAGATGGATCAATTGTCCATCTTATCTCCAATTGTCTGCTTCACGTCCTGGATGTTTTAGCTGAGAGAGAATCTCATTCTCATTGAGAAAATCCAAAGAATATGCGCTTAAATATTCTCCACCTTGATCAGATCGAAGTGTTTTGATCTTTCTGCCCAGTTGGTTTTATAGTTCACTCTTGAATTCCTTGAACCTTTCAAAGGATTCAGATTTATGTTTCAACAAATATAAATACTCATACCTTGAGTGATCATCGAAAAGGTAATAAAGTATGTGTGACCATGTTTAGTACTGATACTAAGTGGTGGCAAACATCCTCCGAGTTCTATGGCTTTGAAGCCTTTGCCTTGGGCTTATTGCTGGCAGTGTTCCCCTTGGCTGTGGTCGAACGATTCTTGCCTCTGACTTTGGGCCTTCCTTCGCTGAGTAAGTAGAGCCCACCAGAGAACCGGCTTGTCCTTTTATATGGTTCCCTCAAAAAGAACAAGCATGTTGACCAACTCCTCAAGAGTTGCCTCGAGCTTGTACATGTTAAAGTTCACCACAAAGCTGTCAAACATAGGAGGAAGGGCCAGAAGCAGTAAATTCGCATACAGATCATGTGGAAGAGAGAGATCGAGTCTCACAAACTTCTCAATGAGCCCAAATCATGTGAAACCCATGCTCATGGATTGAGGTCCCATCTCGCATGCGGCTCGTCATGAGCTCCTTGGTAGTTGATTATCTCTTAGCTCGTAGGTTCTCTGTAAAGAGTTCCTTCAGATGCAGGTGTATGTCAGCAGCATGCACAACATCCTCGAAACTCCTCTGTAGTTTGTTGGACATAGACGCCAACATTTAGCACTTAGCTTTGAGATCATGTCCCACCATTCCTCAACCTTTTTCAGCTCCTCAAGGCTGATGTTAGTATGCGCTTCTTTTGGAGAAGATTTTTCTATTACATATACTAGTTTCTCTAAAGAGAGAACAATATTGAGGTTCCGTAACCAATTAAGATTGTAAGTTTGTTGTTTTTGAGAATCATGATAATGAATTACGTGTAGTCATGACAAATATATACTGAAATTAAACAGAAAAACATCAATGATTATTCATAAAAATTTACTAAACATAAAATATGGTTAATTTTATAAATTACTCACCCATTATTTTAACAATTTTATCACCCACTAATGAAATCGGGAAATCCAGTTTCCTTAGTGGGTTCACAGGATCCAATCGAGAAATCATGATCCCAAATAATATCAGCCAACCATGATCCTAAAAAGGTAGAGCCCAATTGCAACAGGTACAACCGCCATGCATTTACCTCACATCCAATAAAGTCCAATAATGTGACGTTAATTACTATCATGTGTCAAGATGACTCATCAATATTGAGTTGTAAAGGACGATCGCCATGAAGTCTACAATAATATGAGTCAATACCGTGGCAGTTCCATCCAACTAACATCAAGTGTCTATGATGTGTACAATTTTCCGACAGAGCTCCCCCAATAATATGAGTTGAACCATGTCTACGGATAGCATCAACGTACACCCACCGTTAATGGAAGGTAGGAAATTTTAAACAATATTTAAATTTCCTTGAGTTTAGCTTGATACTAATTTTAAAATTATATTAAAATGAGGTATTTTAATTTTACAAATTTTGTCTCATCAAGTTAAACATGCGGATTCAACAACTACATATATCAACTATACATATTAAACACGGGATGATCGATAACCGAGAGCTATGCGATCCATGGTCAGCGATCACAGATCTAGGTCCAATCCTAGGTAATATGCAGTATGCAAATGCAATCATATTACATATCTTCCCATTTTACATGTCTTCGGTCTTCAATATTTTTTATCATCATTTCCATTATCTTCAAACACTATCTCTCATCAAGTCTAATATTTACGTTTAATTATTCATGACAAATAGGGATGTCTTATAAAGAGGTGGGACGGACCATAAATCAGACCCATTTTATAATGATATCAAATAAATATTACAAACAAAACATGTAAAATGTGGCATACACCTAACACATAGGATATGACTCTCGATCAACTCATAATAGAACTAGTTATACAACTAATCCAGTTAGTTGACATAAATAAACTAATAATTCATTTAATCAAATCAAATTTGATTAATATCCAACAAAATCACATTTTTATTATAAACTCATATTTTATAAATAAATTCATATTTTGTCATTTTAATTGCATCAAAATAATTAATTTTCAACAACAATTAACTAATTTAAGAAAAATAAATTTTCATAAAATAAATTTTCCTAAAAATTAATTTTTAAAAATATATTCTGGGCTTAAAACAATTTCAGGCCCAACACCTTAAATCAATCAAAATAAATTCAAGTCCGCCCAAAAAAGACCTGATAGCAAGTATCGGATAGAAAATCCGTCGGGCTACCCGGGTCAGGCCCGGGCAGAACCCTAGGTCGCGACACTGCCATGACGCCATCGTCGCACCACCTCCCCGGCGTAGCTGCACTACCGGCATCCACGACTCCCCATGTTTACAGCTACAGTGTTGCACGATGCTCGTAGCATGCACGCGTTGGGACGATGGTGCGTGCGACGCAGTGCACGTGGGGGGCGGCTTGCGTGCACGAGTTGCATCGGGTGCGGGCGGCGTGCACGACATTCTTGCGATATGTGCAGCGATGCAAGCCATGATGTGCGCGTAGCGAGCGCGCAACAGCCATGATACAGGCGTGCTTTTCAACATGCTCACAATGCCGGCGTGGCTTGTGTGCAGCACGCGGTGCGATGTGCACAAAGTTCCTGCACGGTGTGCACGCGTTGGGCGCGTGAAGTGCATGCGGTGGGCGGCACTGGCTGGCTAGACACCGGAACCTTTTTAGTTTTTTTTCTTGAAAATCTGAGGTTTTCTGGTGCAATTAAAAAATATTACGTATGACTGATCCGAGCACTATTGGCACATTGCGGAAGATTTTAAAAATTTTTGGCCCGCCGTGGACAAGCCGCAACAGTCGGGGACGCTCATACGTAATAAACAAATATTAAACATTAATAGGGGGTTTGAATGTTACCTTTGGCGACTAGCATCCCCGCTCCGACCAGTCCGACGAAGAAATGGATCTTCAAAGGTTGAAATCCGATTGCTCGCCAAATCCGATCCACGATCGATCTCTCAATTCCCTTGCTGCCCTACACTAGGAAACACATCATGTTGTGACGGATGGATAGATCATGTCACGAAGCACACGACAAGGTACGACGTAAGAATGGCGACGACAACGGTGGCGGCAGAGGCAGTGGCCGCGACTGCGAGGAGAGGCGAGAGGAGATGGGAGGGTTAGGGTTTCAGAAACTCTAACTCAAGTTTTTGTGTTGTTGTGTTCCAAATAGCTCCCCCTATGCCCATGTTTATAGATATTCTGATGGCTCACCAATTCTTGATTAGTCCTGGAAAGCCCAAGCCCCATCGTACACCATTGTGATGTTATCATAATTCCGATCGATGATCAGGAATCGCCGATACGCTAGTATTCAAAACTGATTATTATGATGCAAAATAAAATTTTCGAACCACTAATTTTTAAATATAGTAGTACTCCTACTGTGAGGACTGAGATTATTAGTAAGCAATTAGTGTCTTAATCATTTCTGAGGACTGAGATTATTAGTAAGTAATTAGTGTCTTAATCAGTTCATATTAGTGGTTAATCAGTAGAGAAAAATCAGCTTAGGGAGTTATCGATTGAGATGGATCAGCTCGAACGCAAGCCGATCCTAGGTTCTGTGCTAAGATGATGGGTGAGAAGTTGCTTCCGGTTCAGTTTAGGTCAGTACTGTTGTGAGCTGTAGCGATGGCTTTCAGTGGTGGTTGGCAGGATTCCTTGTCTTGGGTAGAGTTTTTGTGCTGCATTAGCTACCCAGTGACGATCGGGATGACATCATTTGAGGCTTCATATGGTAGGAAGTGTTGGGAAAAGGCGGTGGCGGATCCGGATCCCGTCTCCCGGCGGCACAGCGGAGCACTATAAACCATTCATAGGGCGTTTCTTTGATTGTTACCTTGCTGGCGACAGGCGCCTGGCTCCAACCAGAATCACAGGGAGACTGGCTCTTCACGGTAGGCGGCGGTAGATTACGTCTAATCAGGTCCACGACCGGATTTGATATTCACCCGATCAGCCTGCACTAGAAGGCTGATGGATTTTATCACGAACGGAATCACCTCGTCGCACGGACCAGAACAAGTCCAATCGTGCGAAGATCGGACGACGAGGGGCGGCGTCGTGATACGGCGGTCGGCGAAGTGAGGTGAGGGAGAGGGAGGCGGCATGTGGTGCTAGGGTTTTGTTATGATGCTTGTGTTGTGCAACCATAGGCTCAAGACTATGTATAGGTGTGATGGGCTTGAACCGGCCCATTGGACCTGGGGCGGGCCCAGTCCAACGTATGAACATTCGGTTCATCTGCATCACCGTGGTTTCATCATAATTCCGATCGACGATCAGATCAGATCGATCGACTCAGTTTCCAAAACTGAATATTATGATGCGAAAATAATTTTTCAGATTACTTAGTCCAAAATGACAGTTTTGCCCCTCAACAGCGGGAAATCGCAATTTGACCCCTGTTGACTTTTAGGAAGTCGCACTCCCTAAAATTCTCCTCTTATGCTCAACACATTGAGCTCAGTTTCCGTGCGGGAATCACGAATCCAGTACTTGTGTGACCCTCAATGGTTCAGGGATACAGCTAGCCGTGGGCCCACAACCATTGCGGCTCCGAAATCACAATTTCGGACTTGCCCAACGGATCATGGTAAAGCGCCTAGCAACATCGCACCATGATCCCCTAGGTATCACTGATAGTGCCTGCAAGAACCAGTTGGTCGTGGTTAGAGTACAGTACGGTCCTTTCAATCCATATATCCCGATCAGATCAA
>KV009451.1:0-20084 GCA_001598015.1 Dorcoceras hygrometricum | reverse complement strand
AAAGTCCGAACGAGGGTAGTTCGATAGATCACCAGGTCACTATCCATCTGCATGCTCAGAACATCACAATGTTCCCTACCAATGAAACGTGGTACTTCACATCGCAGATTCTAGTCTCAAGCTCGGGCGGCCTTATCCTCATTTTGACGGCCCAATCGACTAGGAACGAAAGTTCGAACGAGGGTAGTTCGATAGATCCCCAGGTCACTATCCATCTGCATGCTCAGAACATCACAATGTTCCCTACCAATGAAACATGGTACTTCACATCGCAGATGCTATTCTCAAGCTCGGGCGGCCTTATCCTCATTTTGACGGCCCAATCGACTAGGAACGAATTCAGAATATACAGTGACTATCAGATGTGTTTCATGATAGCCATCATATCCACTATCACATCTAACATACACTATGGCGCATTCTAGATCTTTATCCAACACAATTGTTAACATTATAATCATAATGAAAATAAAGAATGCCATAAAGAAATGCGAATATCATATATAAAGATTGTTGTACACAAGAGTCAATAAAAACCCACACGCCACAAGTTGGCTAGTTGGGCATCTACTCTAACAAAAGTTGTTCGCGGTCTTTAGACTTGACGAGAGCTGTTGCTGGTGGTCAGCTTTGGTGAGAGCTGATCGTTTCTCCTGTGCTGGAGGGTGCACGATCTGAGTGTGCGCGAGAGCTGACCTGTGTCTGTGAGCATGATCTGGTCGATACGTGATCTGAGTAGGTGCTTCTGAGATTACTGTGCATGAGGCGCAATCCGATCTTTTAACTCCGAGCTGAGCTGGGTGTTTCTCGAGCTGAATGGAGTGCACGATCTAATATGGGTGCGATCTGAGACGATGCACGATCTGGTATGTGTGCATGCCTAAGCTAGAAAAGTGGAGGTCTGAGCTGTTCCGAAGGTACTGTAGATTAGATCGGGGGATTTAGTAGTATATATATAGGACCCGTTGACCCAACACTTAGACCACACTTTTTCTTATCTTCTGAGAACTCCCGATAGATATTTTCTCAAACCCATGTCGATACATTGTTCACCCGACCTGGTATTTTCCTGTTCTCCCGAGCTAGGCCGATCAGTTTTGAGCTAGGGTACCACGGTTGGCAACCTCTCTTCAAGCTCGACATTTCTGTACCAGTTTGGAGTCGTGAGGAGGCGGGATTGAGGAAATAGAAGAGAAGCTGCATGAGCAGTATTTTGCGATTTCCAGTCAAGTTGAGCTTTGTTTCAGGAAACAGATGTTTTAATTGCTGTTTTCGACCCTTGGTAGTTACGTTTTGAGCTGGGCTTTGAATTATGATGTGAGTTTAGGCTGGCCGAATTGTGAAGCTTAGACCGTGAGCTGTGTTCGAGCTGATTTCTTAGATATCTTCGCAGATTGTGAGAACAGGAATTATTAGATGGTAATTATGAGTTAACAAGATCAGATTAGTGTTTAACACAAAGAGATACTTCAGCTGGGTAAGCTGCTGGTGAAGAGACCAGCTGAGATGCGTGCTGGTCCAGAGTGTTGTACGGAGCTGGTAGTACAAGTTGTTCGGGTTAATAGGAACCGATTTTGATATTAGCTGGTCTAAGGTTTTGTGCGAACTGGTTGAGGTAAACTGTTTCAAGTCCAGTGTAATCTGGTACCAGCTTAGAGGTCTGCTGGTGGGATTTGAAGATAAGCCAAGACCAGTCTTGGTGTGAACTGGTTGGGCAGATTAGTCCAGCTGGATGGTGTCATGTGACCTGTTGGTGGTCTTTGGGTTTGCCAAAGATCAGATCAGGTGTGAGTTGGTCTGAGAGGTTAGCTCTGAGCTAGGCTTTTTCTTTGTGCTGGTTTGAGTTCAACCGTGAGCTGGTTTGGGGACACCAGCTTAGAGGTGAAAAACTTTGAGGTTTCCTGTGTTTTTCAAGCTGGATTCAGCTTAGAGATGTGCTGGATGCTCCGAATTTGTCTGTTGGAAAGTGATCTGGTTTTAGTGTCTATATACCTAAGCTGGAACAGTGGATAGGTCTAAGCTGATCTGAGCACTTTAGACCAGACCGGATTCGTGTGAGTGATCCAAGCTGGATGTGTGTTGCTTGAAGTACCTGAGCTGTTTGGCTGAGCGTTGTGCTGATTGAGAACAGCGTACTCCCTGAGTTGGTTTGTGTGCCTGAGCTGGTACAGTAGTAAAGTTTGAGCTGGTTTGACTTCACTGTAGCTTTGACTGGGAGTATATATATAAGTGTTGACCAACATTTAGTTATTTTTTACGATACATATATTTTATCGTCTCCCGTGAGTATCCCGGCTTATATCTTTAAACCCTCGTGACTACTGTTCACTCAATAACTTCTGCTTCTGATTGTCAGAGATTGGCTGGTCAGATTTGAGTGAGGTTACCTCGGTTGAAAACCCCTCTTCGAGGCCAACGTTCTTGTACCAGTTTGGTGTCGGAAGGAGGCTGAAGAGAGATAATAACCGAGGAACTGCGTGAGCTGGTTTTTGAGATTTTTCGGCAGAGTTAAGCTCTAGTTCAGGTAACCGTGTTTTGATAGTGCTAGTTTCTATTCCTAGCATTTATCATTGAGCTGAGTAGTGCTCTGTTGGCTAGACGTAGCTGGTCTGAGCTGCTAGGCTTTAGGCTGCGAGCTGATTAAGCTTGAGTAGAGCTGATTTTATTGAGTATCTTGGCAGATTAGGTCCTTTTTGTGGTTTTTGCCTTGATTTCTCGACAGAAACTTGAGCAGAGCTAGAAGTGTGATCCACTGTTAGCTGAGCTGAGGTATTGTACCAAGATCTGTGAAAGGTACGGATTGAGCTTATTTTAACAGCTTTGACATAAGCATGAGAATATTTCCAGCGTGATTGATTACTGTGTATGCATGCTATATGTAAGCTGAGTTTCTTAGCTGTGCTGTTCTGGATGATTGTCTGGTTGCTTATGTTTGATTATTATGCATTGTCTGTGGGCTAATTCTGTCTTGCATTCATGCATGACATATTGAGCATGTTCCTTTGAGAACCGATTTATTCACTGAACGTGATTGGCCGACTGAGTCGCTATGCCTGAGAGTCCAATGCTTTCACTGAGTCGTGATTGCCAGCTAAGTCGCTGTGATCTGGATTTCAATGATTTATTGAGATTTTGATTTCCCAGCTAAGTCGATGTGCCTTGATTACCGATGATTCTTGGTACCTTTCATGCATTGCATATTGCATGCCTTATATGATTGCCGTTATTTGAGTGCTCTTCGTACTGGGGCTTGACCTCATTTTCTTTCCCTTCTTGGGGCTGCTTTGGTCTTGTGTTTGGCCTTTGCAGGTTCTTCAGGTAACCCAGCTGGATCGAGTGGTGCGTCGGCTGGTAGAGCCCCATTATGAGTCCCAGTTATGTATATATATTGAACTATTTTTACCAGGGGATGCCATGCATGAATACTGTATTCGAGATTGTATTCACTGAGTTATTATATACATTTCTGGTAATATTTTTTTGTATGGATTTTTGAGTTAAAATCTATATTTTGAGTATGATTGTACTCTGAATCGTATTTTTAGTTCAGGATTTGAACGAAAATTTTTAACCCATATTTTATGATTCCGCATAACTGCGATTAATTGAGTAATTAATCTCTGATTTAGAGAATCGGGCTTGACAGATTGTACCTATCATGTGTTTTTGCCATGAGTTGCTGGACCTGAGCTATTGGCTGAGATCGGAGCATGGCAGTGAGGGTGTTCTGCTGCCAACCGTGAGCTTTGTAGAGGTATTTGGTAAGATCTGCTCAAGGTATGAATTGAGCTTGTAATTACAGCTTTGAGATAAGTATGTGAACATATTTGTGGTTGTGTGGTGAGATGTCGTAGCCTTGTTGTGCGCATGCTGAATTGCCAAGCTGGTTTCTTGTGCATTTTGTTGAACTGTGGCTGTGTGCTGAGTTGCCAAGCCGTGAGCTGCATGAATATGCCTTAACTGTTCTGCTCTTACATTGTATGTTATTATATGATTTTGTTATCACTGCATGCATACATATCATGTTGAGCCTGAATCCTTTGAGGATCGTTTGTTATTGATGATTGAATAGTAGCAGGAAGCTTTCTTGTGAAATAAAATGAGGACGAGCGGGTAGCACCCGCATACCTCTTCTCCCTGGTGTGATGGTTTTGCCTCTTTGAGACGGAGTGGGTAGCTCCCAATCTCTCATGAGCTTAGGGCACCAGCGGGTTGAGTTGTTTGTTGTGCTTCTGGTACTGTGTGTGCGAGCCGAGTGTGTAGCTCCCTATACTCACATGCGTTGTGGCCACTATTTCATTGATCGCCAGCAGAGTCACTGTGCTTTGATACTGATGATTCTTGGTAACATTCATGCATTGCACGATATGATATGTTACATGTTTATTCCATGTCTTTGTTATGATTGCTCTTCGTACTGAGGTTTGACCTCGTGTGTTAGTCCTTTGGGGCTGCTTTGGTCGTGGGTTGGCCACTGCAGTTTTTTTTTTCAGGTGGATCAGCTGGTCCTTGAGATGCATCAGCTAGTGGAGCTCCATAGGTGTCGGTGTGTCTCAGTCATCGATTCTTTTACCAGGGGATGTTCTGTGTATTTCTTGTATTGAGGATTCAACTTTTGTGGTTGTTGATATATGTACATGTGATTGTTGTGACGTTGAGTTTTTACTGTTGGCTTTCGAATCAAAGTCAATACTTTGAGTATGTGCTTCTTTTGAATTATATTTTTCTATTCAGGCCAAAGAAAAACTTTAACCACTTTTACGCTTTCGTATTTTAGCACTAATTACGTGTTTATTTTGGTATTATGAGCATCGGATCTGATATTTTGGTATCAGAGCTTAAACTAGGACAGACTCGATTCTTTTCTATCACACTCGAGTCTAGGCACAGTGATTGTCCTATTGCATGTGCTTGACTATTTGATTTACCTGTTTTGTGCTTCCTTTGGGTATCACGTAGATGCAGCCGAGGAGGAGAGGTAGAGCTGGTAGACAGGTAATGAGTGAGACGAGAGTTTTGGATAGCAATGAGGGTGAGGACGTAGCTCAACCTAGTGTTCCTTTGCACCATTGGGAGAGGAAGACCGAGGTTTGGGTCGACAGATATGATATGGAGCTGGTTCTGGATAGGTTCCAGCAGATGAATCCTCCTACCTTCACTGGTGCTGAGGGTGGACTTGCAGCCGAGGGATGGCTTGAGCATGTGCATTATGATGAGGAGTGGAGACTGAGTTTGGCGATGTTACAGCTGAGAGAGCATGCGCAGCGCTGGTGTAGGGGTTATTCCCGAGCGATGACTGAGATGGGTTCGGTGATCTCGTGGGAGAGCTTCTGTGCCGTGTTTCGACAGGAGTACATTCCCGAGTCATACTACAACGCCAAGGAACAAGAGTTTAGTAACTTGGTGCAAGGGAATCTGAAGGTTGCCGAGTACGCTAGACAGTTTTCTTCCCTTCTCGCATATGTCCCTCACGTTGTTGTCCAAGAGAGGGCGAAGGGCAACAAGTTCGTGGAGGGTCTGAGTTCGAATCTTTTTCCATTGGTGATAGCAGGTTACCTTTCCACCTATGATGATGCTGTGAACCGAGTGATAGACATTGAGGAGAGTCTCTCGATTAGGCAATCTCAAGCTCAGCGGCAGCTGGACAGAGTGTTCATCCTGTGTCGTCTGGGACGCTTCCTTCCCAACCTCCTCAGGCACCACAGTCTTTGAACCGTTAGAGGTTCAGGCCGAGAGGGAAACAGTTCAAGAGAACGGGTTCGAGTTCTTCTGGTTCGGACAGTTTTAGTGGAGCGAGTTCGAGGTCAGGGTTCTGTGGTTAGTGTGGAGGTAGCATCCGACATCTGAGTGTCTTGGAGTCCGAGGCGCTTGAAATACTTGTGGACAGATTGGAAATTTTGCAAGGGTGTTCCCTTCTGGTAGAGGAAAATGCTCTAAACTATCGCAGCAGGGTCCTTCTGGAGGTTCTTTGCAAAGGCCACATTCCCCTGCTCAACCCCAGCGATCAGATTATCAGCCGTTGGAAGCGTCTAGGTTCAGAGGGCCTTCTCAATCTCAGCACTCGGGACCTCACCGGCTCAAGTGAATGCGATGTCTAGGGAGAAAGCTGACGATTTGTCGGAGGAGTGATTGCATGTACTTGCTTCTTCTTTTTTTATTATCCTGAGCGAATTTTGTTTTGACACAGGAACATCACACCCGTTTGTATCTGATCTATTTGTGTTTGAGTGTGGGTTGATTTCTACCCATCTCATTTGTGTGATGATGTGTCTATTGATACTCTTGCCGGTGTGAGCTGGATGTCCCGTGGGATAGCGCCGAATTGTGTTGTTAAGTTTGAGGAGAAGACGTTGGTGACATCCCCGTTGTTCAATAGTTCCCTGACATCTTCCCAGATGAGGTTACTGGATTTTTTCTTCGGAACGAGATTTTGATTTCATCTTTGAGTTGGTGCCAGGAACTGCCCGATTTCTAAAGTTCCTTATCGTTGGGCGCCCGCTGAATTGAGGAATTTTCGACGATAGCCAGGCCAATGGCACTGTTGACCTAGCAGGATAGGAAATTTGTTTGTAGAAGTGGATTTAAGTCAAGTATTCTGACGCTGGTGCCAAGCTGATATGTGTTGTACGTGAGGCCTTGGAGTCGAATTTAGATGGATCAGCTTAGACGAGATCTTCAGGCGTGAGTCATGCGAGCTGATCTAAAGGCACTTGTGAGCTGAGTAGTGCTTTTTGGTTAGGTAACGTGTCTTTGTGGTTCGCGTTGAGTTGACCTTCAGTTTTGAGGTGAGCTGGAAGTTTTGAGCTGAGTAGCAGCTTAGAGCCCTTGCTGATCCATCTCAACCATTAACTCCGTAAGCTGATTTATCTCGACTGATTAACCACTAATCCGAACTTATTAAGCCACTAATTACTTACTAATAATCTCAGTCCTCGCACCTACACTGATTCTGGAAGTCATACTTCCAATCTCCCTTCCCCTATACTCAACATGTTGAGTTTTCTGTTGGATCTGTTTTTACAGATCAGAATCTAAGTTTTGATTCACACAAAATCTGCTCTATTGTACTAATGCTCTACTTGACATACGCAGCCTTGCTTAGACTGGAGTAGACGTGAAGATATCCAAACTGAAACAGTGAGGGGACGCCTAAGCTGGACTGGTCGAAGATATCTAGCTGGAACAGTGAGGGGACGTCCAAGCTGATACAGCTGTTTACTTCCAGAAGTGCAGGGATCACCAAGTTGGCTCACCAGCTGGAAGTAGGAGCAGCACGAAGATCAAGCGTAGAGTAAGAAGAGCATTTCAAGCGCAGAATCAAGAGCAGAGTCGAAGTGCAGTGATTGAAGCGCAGAACAACTCAAGTGCAGATCAAGTGCAGATCAAGTGCAGCGCACAAGGGCAGTGATTGAGTGCGAAGCCAACGCGAGCTGGATCAAAGCACTGTAGCGGTACAATGTGATGAAAAAGCAACCATCTCAACAAGACCAGCTCTGTGGAGAACTGAACGGTGAACAGAGACGGGCTGGTTAAAGTCAAACCAGCTCAGCAAGCAGAGAAGAGGTCAAGAGCAACTGGATGAGAAGCAGACCAGCTGGGAGAAACCAGCTGAGCATAATGGAGCAACCAGCTCAAACGAACAAAGCAGTTTGAACACAAGTATTGTGGAGATTGCAGTGTATTAGTTCAAACTGCTTTGCTTTGTCCTGTCCACATCAAGTACACAATTCTCGTACTCAAAGTCAGCAAAGGCTGCAACATTAAATGTGGACAGAACTCAAAGTCATAAAGCCTGCAGACGCATTAAATGCAAAGGACAGAAGGTACAACTATGTCAGAGCTTTTCAGAAGATCTTCCAACGGGAAGAAACTTGTGTCCAACGGGCTACAATCTGCACAAAGGCTTTATATGCAGGCGCAATGAACAGAAGAAGATGCGCAAGAAACAGATAGAGCATAGTTATGCGAAGTCCAAACAGAAAATCAAGAAACGCACAACTTTGAACCTGGGAAGACAATGAAAAACCAGCTTGAACTAGGAGCACTTCCCAGGGTGTGAGAGATTTAATCATTGAGAGATTGTGCTTACACTGTAAATCTCACACACACACATTCACTCACATTTGAGAGTTGAGCGATATAGATCAGAGTGAATGTGATTCAATGCTCTCCAATGTAGTCTTTGGATAGAGACGTTAAACAAGTCTAGTTGTCTTTCACAGTGAGACGTAAAGAAGTATGTGTTGTCTTTCGCACTGAGATGTTAAAGAAGTATGTGTCGCCTTTCTCACTGAGGCAGTAAAGAAGTGATTTAGTCACACGCAGCTTGCGGGCTGGTGTGCAGTGGTGTGGCTAGGAGTTCTTGATGCTGCGGGTCGTAGGAGTGGGTTGCAGCGGGGGCGTTGTAATCAAAGTCTTCTAGTGGATCCTTTCCGTTGCGGAAAAAGGGGAGATGTAGGAGATTGAGCTCCGAACTTCCATAATAAATCAGCGTATATTTCTTTACTTATTTCAGTATTTGCAAATTCACGCATTGCATATTTGTCAAACGCATGAAACTGTTTAATCGAGCTTTCGAACTTTAGAGTACAGTTTGAGTTATTTCCGCATGATTATTGTTCATTACTCAATCTGTATCTCGGTGCACAAGTATTCAAGAACACTGAGCTATTGCAGCTCAAAATAAGTTAACCAGATCGTTCGGCTGTGTGTCAAGCTGGTTTCAGCATCCAGCTGGAACCAGCATGTTGAGCGATTGCTTTGTATCAAGCCGGTTTCAACAACCAGCTGAAACCAGTTTGGTTATCGCAACTCGGCTTCAATGCATTGCTGAATTATGCGTCTTATTATTCGATCTGGTTACATCCTCTAAGTGCCGATTATTGTCAAAATAACAAGCATATAGAGGGAAAATCGATCCCTAACATTTTCTATCCATCCGGAAATTGGGAAACCAGTACTCGTGTGACCTTCAATGGTTCAAGGATACAGTCGTGGGCTCACAACTCTTTGTGACTCGGAAAAAACATATTTTTCGATTTACCCATGGACCATGGTAAAGTGTCTAGCAACATCGTCGCATGATCCCCTAGGTATCACTGATAGTGCCTGCAAAAATCAATAGGTAATGGTTAACGTACAATACGGTCTCTTTTCAACTCAAATTCCCGACATAATCAATAACATTGGTAAATCGAGATTCGCTAGAGATTCGATAACTATGCGATACATATTGTAGATCAAATAGCGACATCGCATGTGCTACTAGGTAAACCATTTTACACTAAAGCATATCCAATACTCTGACCAGATATTTATCACACTATTATCTCCTCAGATAACTAGGATATCCATGCACTAGGGCGAGTGAAGAATCCTTGACAACAAAGAATCGACTCCTACAGCATCGGGATCTCACCCAATCTCGCCACCTAATGATCCTCAAGGAGTTGGTAAATGAGTCAAAGTGAGGCTCCTATCATGTAGAGTCTCAAAGATATTTCGAGTCATAAGACTAATTATGTACAATCAAAACCTAGGAATTAATCCACTCAACAAATGGTAACCAGTTGAAAAGACCGAACGAGGGTAGTTCGAGAAATCACCAGGTCACTATCCATCATGCATGCTCAGAACATCTCCATGCTCCCTGCCAATGAAGCACTTCGCATCGCAAATGCTAGTTTCGAAGTCGGGCGGCCCTTATCCTTGTTTTGGATGGCCCAATCGATTAGGAACTGATTTAAAATGCACAGTAACTATTAGATTCGTTTCATGATAGTCATCAAATTCACTATCGCATCTAAATACACTATCGTACATTCAAAATATTTATCCAACAAGTTTGAGCAATAAGCAAAGATAAAAAATGTCATTTAAATGTAAATTATATTAATGAATAAAGATTATTTTTTATATTAGAGTCAACAAAGCCCCCTACTAATAGTTGGCAAGTAGGGCACATGCTCTAACACGATATGGAGATGTACGTTTTCTTTTTAAAAAAACTTATGTACAGGTTATTTAAAATATAATTTATAAGTTGTGATACCCCATCCCATAAAGTAAAAACTGGATATAATTTATAACGTTGTAACCCCGTCTCAAGAAAAGTGTGGATCTTTAAAATGAACTCACAATAATGAGATACAGTGAACATATATATCAAATTGGGGGAACCACTTTCCGTAGAGGTTTTCACCCATGATTATATCCATTTAGGTTGTTTCACTCCATTATCTTTTTCATTTTGGCAATTTAGTAACCACAAAGTTAGAAACAATAATTGTTAATGGGCCAAAATAACCAGAAACAATAATTGTAGTGAATCAAGACCAACAAGTTAAAAGTTCAATGACGAAATAGTTAAATGAAAGGGTAATGGATTGAAAAGAGTTAGCGGATCAAAACCAAGAAAAGGTGAAAATATTAGGAAAAAAACTATTTCTCTTTTTTTTTTAATCATATGTTTCCGGGCAAGGATATGGGATGTACGTTTTCTTTCTAAAAAAACTAATGTACAGGTTATTTAAAATATAATTTATAAGTTGTGATACCCCATCCCATAATATAAAACCTGGATATAATTTATAACGTTGAACCCATCTCAAGATAAAAGTTTGGATCTTTTAGATGAACTTACAATAATGAGATATAGTAAACATATATATCAATTTGGGGGAACCACTTTCCGTAGAGGGATGACTATTATGAAGTGGTTGCTGAGGTTCATTGTACAATCAATAATACGTGGTCTGAGCCTGATGCATGGCAAATTAACTGTTTATTGTTTTACGTTTAAAAATAATAACTTCCATATGATTGCTCAATGTCTCCTCCTGGGAACTAGAAGATTTCCTTTTCAGCAGATAGAGATTTATTATTGCATTTGCTTTTAATATGCTGTATCAATATTCATTATTCATATAGTGTGAATACGTAATGCATGAAAAGAATTTTGGTGTCACGAGCTGCTGATTTGATCATTCACCGAGATTAAGAGAGAAATGATAATTGAATTTAATAGATTTCTTTCACGTTTCTTTGTTTTCGTCTCATGTCACTATGTTAATTAAATAGATTAAAGAATTCAAAAGTATCATCGTGATCTCAAACAGTAAGCACAGGACGAAAGATGATGTTCACACAATGAATCTTTCTCTCTTATTCTACAAAGCAAGGAAAATGCGTCGACACAAATCCCTTCTCAATTATTTGTGTCAGCTCGATAGAATATATACACTGTAATTCAATCATTACTCCTCCTGTCTTCATCAAATGAGTTTGAAAAATTTTAAAACTTTTAAAATTTTGTAGAACATAGTTCAATTTATCAAAAACAACCGGCTATGATACCATTTGATAGAAATAAAGGGTCGAAACGCGTGTTTAAAAGCATTTTAAAGAAACAAAAACACATACAGAAAACAGGCAGAACACAAAGTCATAGTGTAATCTTATTTGAGTTGCAATAACTCTGGTTCTTGAAGGTTTGAGAATCGATACCTATATTGAATTTGGTTTGAAATATCAAGTGGAAAATACTCGACATGCTCTCAGCTAATTGATTTTAAAACATTTAAAACATGTATGAATCAAAGCTATAAAGAAATACTCAGAAATTTGTTTCTGGAAGTTCGAAGTCGTCGCTTCTACATCACCCTTTTTTCTGAACTGGAAGGCTCTATTAGAAGACTTTGATGCATACACACATTGTACAAGCTCATCTCAGCTGGGACTTATCATACTGTCCAAATTGAGACTTCTAGATTCCAATACCGTATATGTTTAACATCTCTATGCCAAGACTACAGACACCAAATTTAACGTCGTTGTGGCAAGAAAACTTTGTATAATTGTGTTCACTCATCTAATCTGTTTAAACTCAACTCTCATATATGTGAGTGAAAGAGTGTGTGTGGATTAATATGTCACAGTGTATACTCTCAAATGTATCCTCACACTGTCTTTTGTCTAATGATCTTCAAAGCATTCCGACGACTTCTCTGAGATTCTCATCTAATTTTCAATGTTGCGCTTGTGTCTTTTTCTATATATGTTTTCGTCCACATTATTTCTTGTATATATAGCCTCTGTTCTGATATGAACATTGGACACAAGTTTCTTGCTGTTGCAAAAGGTTCAGTCTCTTGTACTTATCGTTCTTTTCTTCGTACAAGATGAAGTGAGGCTATTTATGATCTTTGACTGCTCCGAACTGATGTTTTATCGTACTGAACAAATCAGTTTGAATCACTTATGTTTTGTCTGATATAATATTGTCCAAACTGATTTGTCATTCTGAGCTGATAGTCTGTACTGATCGAACTCCGTTCTGATCTATTGTTTTGTAAGCTCATTCTCTCTTTATTTAGGCACCGTGCACTCTTCTTCTTCCCTCTCTTTTTAACTGAGCTGCTTTGATATGATCTATGTTGTTATGCTCTAAGCTGATCTATACTGTTCTTCTCAACTGATCTGATCTTATCTATTTTCTTCTCTTAGCTGATCTGTTCTGTACTATTCTGTTATGTTTATTCTCAACTGAACTATTCTATATCTATTTTGTCCTGATCTGTTCTCCTCTCTCTGAACTATTCTGAACCTTTCTTTTTAACTGAACTCAGCTCTTAACTTATACTAATGCTTCCAGTTTGATCTGCACAAATTAGATGGTGTATTGTGTTATCATATCTACTAGTTAGATATTCTCATTGTAGAAAGTTGTTAGAAGTTTTTTAATAGTAGTATATTATAATTGTGAGGACTAGAAATTTATTACTTGGTGATTAATTAAAATAATCATATTTGGACAAGGATTAACCAAGGGAGATGTTAACCATCGGGTTTTCAGATTTGAAGAATTTGGTTTTTCTGTTGGTGATTTTCGGATTTAGTGTAAAGCAGATCAGATGTGAGTTGCTGGTCACTATCGGGTGGCTTGGAACAGACCCGATTGGCGTAAGCGGATTTGAGATGTCCTGGAGACTTTGAGTTGAGGGTACAAAATTGAGTATTGGAATCTAGAGTTGGAGGTAATGCGACGTCATATCGTGTTACCAGATTTGTCATTGGTTGAGTGAAATCTATTCAGTGGGAGTGAGCAGATGTGCGCGTCTATTTGGGGAAGTCAAGTGTTGGTCAACGGTACTATGTGGACCGGTCCGGTTCGTGAGTTGGTGTTGACCGGTGCGGTTTAATGATTTCAGATTTGACCAAATCTGGATGAGCGAGCGGGCTTTGTCGTGAGATCTGTTTGTTTGGAGCGGGACTCCAACGCGACGTCGTTTGGTGATCGCGCACGAGGATAGCGTAGCAGAGTCAGATCTGAGTTAGCGTTCGTGAGTTGGTGTTGACCGGTGCGGTTTAATGATTTCAGATTTGACCAAATCTGGATGAGCGAGCGGGCTTTGTCGTGAGATCTGTTTGTTTGGAGCGGGACTCCAACGCGACGTCGTTTGGTGATCGCGCACGAGGATAGCGTAGCAGAGTCAGATCTGAGTTAGCGCTATGATTTGAGATGGCGCCCAGATCTGAGGTAGTGTCCAGATTTGAGTGAATGACTTTCACTGTAGCTTTGATTGGGAGATTTAAATATAAGTGTCGAGCAACACTTAGTCGATTTCGAACCCGATATTTCTTATCTTCTTCCCGAGAGCTTCGCGAACCCTTACTGTTCATCGAACCCTATTTCTTGAGATTGCCGTCGATTTACGTCGCCGTTTGGAGCAAGGCAGGTGGCGCCGGGTTCGTCTTCCTCTAGATCTTCGATTGATACCAGTTTGGAGCTTTAGATCGACGAGTTGAGGGAGCGCGAAGTAGTTGCAGGTTCGAGCATCTTCGCGAATTTCAGTCGATAGTTCCCCCAGATTTGATTAAGCCTCTGGGTTGTTACGAGCAGCTTCTGTTTTGTTCGCCGTGAGCTAGTAGGGCAGCAGGGTGCTGTGCTCTTGTTCTCGTAAGATCTTTTGAGGTATTAGCTTCTCAGAGGAAGGTACGGATTTGAGCTTATTTAAACATCTTTGGCATAAGCATGAGAATATTTCCAATGTGTTGAGAATGCTGTGAATGAGTGTTTACATGAACAGATTTGACTGATTGTGATTCGATTATCTGTTCTGTTTACGTATGAATTACGTATGTTAGTGAATTGATATTGTCTGGCATTCACGCATACATATTGAACCTGAATTTTATTGATGCTAGAATTGAGCGTTGTGATCGGCCGGCTGAGTTGTCGTGCCTGAAAGGTCCAATGCTATCATAGAGGTGGTGGCCGGCTGAGCTGTCGCGCCTGAATACCACAGAACTGTGATGGTCGGCTGATTGTCGCACCTGAAGATCACGGATCGATGATTTCCATCGGCTGATTGGATGTGCGTGGTGTTGAGGCTCCATGAATACCACAGAACTGTGATGGTCGGCTGATTGTCGCACCTGAAGATCACGGATCGATGATTTCCATCGGCTGATTGGATGTGCGTGGTGTTGAGGCTCCATTGAGATTTGGATTGCCGCTGAGTTGTTGGCCTTGATTACCGATTGTTCTTTGGCACGCTCATGCATATCATGACTTGAAATATTGCATGTTTTATGAATTGCTGTTTTATGAGTGTTCTTCGTACTGAGGTTTGACCTCGTTTATTTTTCCTGTTTTTTGGGTTGCTTTGGTTTGTGTTGGCCTTTGCAGGTTCTTCAGGTAATCCAGTTGGGCAGAGTGGAACGCCTGCTGGAAGATCTCCGCTTTGAGTCCCAGTTATGTACTTATGTATTGATATTGAGTCAGGGGATGTCCTGTGCCTACAGTATTTGAGGGGATCTGTATTTGATACTTGTTGCATGTTGCTGTTGTTGTTGGATTTTGAGTTTAAATCCTTATTTTGATTATGAACTTATTTTGAATGATATTTTGGATCGGGCCCAACTCGAAAATTTTTAAGCCCAAATCTTAATGCTTCCGCGTAATTGTGCTTACTTGAGTATCTAATCTATGTATTAGAGCACCGGGCCTGACAATAATACCTTATAAACCAATTCAAAGTCTTTAAAATTCCACATGGTTCGGGCCATAACACTCATTTTTCATCAAGAATAAGTTTCCGTTCTCGCAATCTTCACTCGTTGATCATCAACTTCGGGACTCTCCGACCTGTTCCGCACATGTAATATTTTGTTCCATGAGTTCAATACGCAAGTGACTCATGTATATGTAGCACTTTGTTCTGCAAATCGTTTATCTTAAGATAATGATGCCGACGAGTATTTGAAACATCATTCTAGTACATTTTAGCCCCAACTTACTTATATTAGTTGTCACCAACTCTACAAAATCTTAAATCGAAATTGCTGAGAAGCGTCGCTATAATTTATGAATGGATGGAAAAATGAACTCCTACAAAGTGTTCTTGCTTTTGGTGGCATTATTTTTCACTTTTGGATGTCAAAGAAAGAATAGTGTTCCTCTTTATTCGGAGATGTTGTCATGATATCCAAAGAAGCATTCTGAAGTCTACTGTCTAGTTATTTGTAATTTCCTAGCTTGTTCCACATGTTTTTCTTTCGGAGCACCACAATTATCGCCACAGGTTTAAAGTGTTCCATTAATGGTGTCGATTGATAAGGTTAACGACAAGGAATATCAAAATAACTGACGACTTTCGCAGTATGCATGTGTCCCCAACTCAGTTACCTTTGGGAATTCAAACAATGTAAATGGTTTTAGATGCCATAGTGTTAGACAGTACCAATTATTGATACATTGGCAGAAATAAAAGCAACCATCGACTTGAGGTAGCATGTGCATGCCAACCATTTAACATCCCATCAACCAAAGTTATTCTTCTGCAAGTAACATATATAAGTGTTGACTACCATTTGCGGGTGAAGTCTGATGTAAATTAAATTTCGGGAATAAATTACGCATAAAAAATTCGAATTTCTCCTGGGATTACATCAAGCATAAAATTTCAAATTTCTCGTACATTTCACAACTAATTTTTTATATATAGTTATGTTTACAGGCATTTCATGTTCTTTTTTTGTCAACATATTGTATCGACTACTCTCAGTAGTTAAAACTTTTTCTGGAAAAAAAATTGTACTACACACAGACAAAGTAGGTCCTCAGTACATATTCTCACTCGCCTTAGAATAGATTAAATTCCAAATGTTTCCTTTTTTTCAAAGAGAGTTCCTTAGAGTTTGCAACTTGGCACCAGCAAGAAAAAAGCTCGCAACTTGGAGACTTAGCCTGTCATAGGGTCTTATCGATTATACGCACGTTTGTTATAAATAAGTTCCTCGAACCAAAATTTGGTTATTTTATTAAACAGCTAACTAAAAATTTATATCATATTAAAAAAATCATAAAAATATTTTTCCCAAAAACAAAAAAAATCTAAAGTTATAATCCATTATCTGAGTCAAACCGGAAGTCTAAGTTAGATAATGGATTTTTTTTATCATGTCCATATAGTGCCACTGTGAATTGATAAAATCTTTAAAATTTAACTAAATCAAGATGATCACAGTAGTAGTTAGCTTTTCAAGTATTTTCTTAACTAGCTGGTGGCAGTAAAAATCACTAAATTACTATTCGATAAATTAAAAACCTTTCTAAAAATCTTATTTTCCCAATTCCGACTTGGGTATTTATTAAATCAATAACATAGAGAAACTAATAAGATGACATCACTAATAAAGATATGGTCTCGTCAATGACATTATTAATAATCATCTAAATGCCTCGGACTATAAATGATTATATTATTGTTTCTTAATTGGATCCTTGCATTCTAAAACTGTAAATAAAATAGTATGACGTGTTGTCTAATATGGCTCTATGAGTGCTTTATTTCGAGTAACTAATTCCTTGATACTATATCATTCATGACCTCATCATAATTTCAATTATGAGAGTTACAACTTCGTCCAAAAATTTAACTTGGACTTGTGAACGCGAATCATATTTTACCCTGATAATCTAAAAGATGATTGCTTTTAGACTGACATCCATTTTATTTTGATCCAAGCTTATTAACCACTCTCAAGCTTATTAAGGAATGCCAAATTTTTTTGAAAAGCATAACATAATAACGTTGAGCGAAAACGTATATATATATATATATATATATATATATTTGGTTTTAGCTCATTGGTACCACGTGACAGAACCTAAACTGCAACTCTTAGAATTTCTGTATCTAGTCAAACTCTAGTCCCATGCCTTCTTAATTGTGAGTATTGGGAACTCGAGCAAAAGCCACGCACCGTACAGTTTACTGTTGTGGAAAATTATATGTACAATAAATGATTTTAACCATGCATCCGGTGCATTCACATGTTTCTTTCATATTAGACGACTTGATTCAATAGTTTCAGTGCCTATGCAAATTAAATTTTAGAACTATCTACAGTCGTACTCTACTTCTTTTTCGTTTCATACTGAAATGGTTTTTGCCCTTTTCTTTGTTGATTGTAAATTATCGTAATGACTAACACTTTATTTGTGCTTTCATCACTGGGTTATACAAATCTTCCAAATAAAAATGAGATCGATATGACAGAAAACCCAATTTATGTTTTTTTTCTCTTTGGTTTTTATTTTGGATCTTGCCATTGTTGCTATTTGATGTTATATCAATTTTCATCGTCATCAAGTCTTTTCGGGAGAGCTCTCCACCAGCTCTGCCTGGGAAGCTATAATCTTGTTCTCTCGAGTGATCCTAACTCAATAAATATTGGAGGCATCGGAAAAGTATTCGGCATGACCCCTCCGATATCTTAGTCGGCCTTTGGTTTTTGAATAATTTGTGAAGATTAGAGTGAATGAGTTTGATACCACCAATAATTTTCATCCCGGGACCCGAGGAAAGAGCTCCTCTTAAAAACGCCACTGGTAACCTTCCATCTTGGCTCCACCCCGTCACCTCGGTCCTCGGGAGCCTGTCATCCCTGCTCTACTCGGGAGCCTGTCATCCCTGCTCTACTCTGGAACCTGTCAACTCTGCAACTTGGCCCTCTTGTATAACTTATGATTAGTGCACTGACAAA
Organism: Dorcoceras hygrometricum; assembly: GCA_001598015.1. Classification (NCBI taxonomy): domain Eukaryota; kingdom Viridiplantae; phylum Streptophyta; class Magnoliopsida; order Lamiales; family Gesneriaceae; genus Dorcoceras; species Dorcoceras hygrometricum. The sequence goes on along the minus strand of KV009451.1, from coordinate 2,033 downwards.
GCTGCAAAATCCATCTCTGCGTACAGGTGTTAGGGTAGCGTACACGCAAGGTCTGCTCTGTCCATCCCAGCTCATGATTATTCAGGTAGTACAACACGCAACCCATTTGCTCGCCTATAAATACCCAGGTATTCTCTCATTTTTAGGGACATTCAGCAGACTCATTCTCTGCACTATATATCTTCTTGATCACCCGACTGACTTAAGCATCGGAGGCCTTCGTCAGGATGGCTCCCGACGCCCTTTGACCAGTGTCTGTGGTTGCAGGTCATTGCAGGATGTATAACCTCCTCTTCCCCCGAGGACAAACCTTCTCATCCTCCTAGGACAAACCTACTCATCCCTGCGTACAGGTGTTAGGGTAGCGTACACGCAAGGTCTGCTCTGCCCATCCCAGCTCATGATTATTCAGGTAGTACAACACGCAACCCCTTTGCTCGCCTATAAATACCCAGGTATTCTCTCATTTTTTAGGGACATTCAGCAGACTCATTCTCTGCACTACATATCTTCTTGATCACCTGGGCTGACTTAATCATCGGAGGGCCTTCGTCGGGATGGCTCCCGACGCCCTTTGACCAGTGTCTGTGGTTGCAGGTCATTGCAGGATGTATGACCTCCTCATCCCCCGAGGAAAGACCTCCTCATCTCCCTGGGACAGACCTCCTCATCTCCCTGGGACAGACCTCCTCATCCCCCGGACAGACCTCCTCATCCTCCAGACCTCCATACTTCAACTCTTCTCGGGTGGCGATGTGTAACTCTCTGGTCGAGAACCGATGACGATTTTGAGATCGCATCAATTGGCGCCGTCTGTGGGAACCAAAAAAGAGAGTGAAAATGCCGCCAAGGAGGAACAGAGCACAATAGTGGAGAATATTGATGTACAGGAAGAGGCTGATGACGCTGGAGCATAAAAAAACAACCACACAAAAACTCTAAAACTAGGTTCGTCCTCATTTTTGTTTTTAATTAGTTAAATATTGTCTTTTGCAATAGGACGACACGATCAAAAGATGCTTTTCTTGCGTTCACCCTACTCGGGTTACGTCCTTATCGTAATATTGTTAGAACGAATTTAGAAGCCCAACACCCGTTGGCTCCAAATCCCGACCTACTCGGGAGATTATTATCCCTGCTCGGGAATAAGTTATTTACCCTTCTCGGGAATATATGCTATGCTCTGCTCGGAAATCTCTTATCTTGCCCTACTCGGGAATCTGATATCTTGCCCTGCTCGGGAATCAGTTATCTACCCTGCTCGGGAATCTGCTCTTGCTCTGCTCTTCTCAGGAATATGTTATCTTGCTCTGCTCTTCTCAGGAATATGTTATCTTGCTCTGCTCTGCTCAGGAATCTGTAAGGCCAACCAGCTTGGCAATTTATAAGCCCGATCTACTCGGCACCCTACTATCAACTCCGGTTGGTATCTAACACTTGGATAGAGATCCTATCTAAGCATAAGTCCGATCTACTCGGCACCCTACTATCAACTCCGGTTGGTATCTAACACTTGGATAGAGATCCTATCTAAGCATAAGCCCGATCTACTCGGCACCCTACTATCAACTCCGGTTGGTATCTAACACTTGGATGGAGATCCTATCTAAGCATAAGCCCGATCTACTCGGCACCCTACTATCAACTCCGGTTGGTATCTAACACTTGGATGGAGATCCTATCTAAGCACAAGCCCGACCGACTCGGCGTTATAAATCCAACCTTCGTTGGTATATTAAGTCCGACCGGCTCGGCGTTATAAATCCAACCTTCGTTGGTATATTAAGTCCGACCAGCTCAGCCAACTGAGCCCTACCTCCTCGGGAACTCTAGCAGTAGATTCGAACATCGGATTATGACTTATCCTGACATCCAATTGAACTTAATATACAGCTGCGGAATAAGTGCACTCAGAACATGGTTTCCTCAAAAAGCAAAAGTTTGCACCTCGGGTCCCGATTACTACTCTAAGTCCTACACTTCACTTCTTTGTTTAGGACTCATTGGGGGGGGGGGGTTTACTATTGATACTG
>KV009449.1:44389-60978 GCA_001598015.1 Dorcoceras hygrometricum | reverse complement strand
CCGGAAGAAACCATTTTCTTCAGAATATTGAACAAAATACTGGCCCAATTCATCCGAATCCCACAAACAACCGCTGTCAACAACGAAAACTTTTCCACAGTGAGGGCATTGAAGGAACCTGCTTTAACAAATATATATTTCGCCATTATATCACAAAGAAGGCGATATTCAATCTTCATTTGGCCCTTCCTTCCAGACAAACTAACTGGCTCTCCCGACAACGAAACAATGCTCCTAGAATCGAAAATCTTATCCTTGGGCATATCTGATAAATCTGTCAGCCCATCAACCGGAATCTCAAAGGTTTCTGCAAACAGCTGCTCCGAGATCTCCACTGGTACTCCATTCACAGTACTTACCACCAGACCATCCCTTACCGAACCATTGTTGAAGAAATCAACCAACTCCAATTCATAAAGTACTGTAGGGCAACCCAAAATCCCTCTAAACCAGAAGCCATCAGGGCGTTAAGCACAGAGACAATACCTGGGTTTTCCATAGCCAATGCGTCCATGGAGCACCTGAAAAATCTTCGCAAGGAAGTAGCAGAGAATACGCACAAGAAGAATACGAGAAAACTCAAATATGCAAAGTAAACGAGAATGGAAAGACACACGCGGTAAATAAGTAAAGAATGCGAAGAGTTTTTGGAGAGAGAAGATTTCGATGTGACTTTTCGCATGGTAACAACACGTGTCAACCATCCGTTAGCGCGTACACTGTTGGAAAAGATTTGAAAAATTTCAAACTAATTTGATCGTACGGTTTAAAATATTTTCCAAAATTTTAATCAAACAAAGTACAAAAAATAGATAGATTCGCGCCAATGTTATAAAGTCAACTGCTGATTTAATATATCGTTGAGGGTGGCAGGAGCTGGTCACAAATAAGCATCAGCTGTATATATGTAACAACTGAGTATGTCCAGTCGTAGCATATTCAGCTGACGTCACGCTTAACAATACAGCTCCTGGTTCCCCCTACGGCTGATAATCTCCCAACGTGAGAAACTTGCATCAGCTGATAGTCTTACGTTCCCCCTGAACAAAAGACTTACAGCTGATTTAATCAGGAGCTAACAACCTGCAATATGCGTTAGTACATAGACAATTAAGACAATTCAAGAAGACCTAAGATGTTTATAAAAAAAGAAAACTTAGCGTCTGGTAGAGGCTTTGTGAAGATATCAGCAACTTGCTGGTCAGTCGACACATACTCCAGCCGGACATCTTTCTTCAGCACATGGTCTCTTATAAAATGATGCCTTATGTCGATGTGTTTGGTTCTTGAATTCAGCACAGGATTTTGGGTGATCGCAATCGCGCTAGTGTTGTCACAGAGAATAGGAGCTTCAGATGCATCGACTCCATAGTCCTTCAGCTGATGTTGAATCCAAAGGATTTGAGCACAGCAACTACTAGCTGCAAGATACTCTGCCTCAGCTGTTGATGTGGCTATGGACGTCTGCTTCTTACTAAACCAGGAAATCAGCCGATCTCCTAAAAATTGACAAGTCCCACTTGTTCTTCTGCGATCAATCCTACAACCTGCGTAATCTGCATCACTATAACCTATTAGTTGAAAGCCGGAGTCTTTGGGATACCAAAGACCCACGTTCGGGAGTACCCTTTAAATATTTCAATATTCGCTTTATAGCTATGTAATGCGATTGCTTTGGCTACTGCTTGGAATCTAGCAAGTCCCACTTGTTCTTCTGCGATCAATCCTACAACCTGCGTAATCTGCATCACTATAACCTATTAGTTGAAAGCCGGAGTCTTTGGGATACCAAAGACCCACGTTGGGAGTACCCTTTAAATATTTCAATATTCGCTTTATAGCTATGTAATGCGATTGCTTTGGCTCTGCTTGGAATCTAGCACAGCAAACATGTATCCAAACGGCCTCGTTAGCAGCAGCTGATGCTGCAATGTACTCAGCCTCAGTGGTTGAATCCGCGATGGTGTCTTGCTTGGAACTCTTCCAAGAGACAGCACCACCATTGAGCATGAATACAAATCCAGAGGTTGATTTCGAATCATCCACGTCACACTGGAAGCTAGAATCAGTGTAGCCTTCCAGTTTCAGTTCACCACACCCGTAGACCATGAACATATTCTTAGTCTTTCGTAAGTACTTATGAATCCGCGATGGTTTCTTGCTTGGAACTCTTCCAAGAGACAGCACCACCATTGAGCATGAATACAAATCCAGAGGTTGATTTCGAATCATCCACGTCACACTGGAAGCTAGAATCAGTGTAGCCTTCCAGTTTCAGTTCACCACACCCGTAGACCATGAACATATTCTTAGTCTTTCGTAAGTACTTAAGAATATCCTTCACGACTGGATCAGCAGATGCCATTTGTTGTTGAATATTGTTAGTGTTTGCGTCTGCTTCCAGCTGGTAAGTAGTGCTTGCGGCTGGTACATCAGCTGGTGGTCTAGATGTGCTAGCGACTGATTGACCAGCTGATGGACTCGATATCAATTGAAGAGAACTCGTGACTGGTCCTAATGCCGACTGAAAATTTCTTGCGGCTGGTTGTCCAACGGGTGATTCTAATATTGATTGATGTGTGTTCCCAGCTGGTACAACTTCTGTTTGAGCAGCATCTTGATTCTTTGTCGCTTCATTTCCAGCAGATGACGCACTAGTAGGACATTGATCCCGGGGCTGATCCATGTTAGTTAAATCAATAACAGCTGGATTACCTGTCATGTCCTGTTGAACATTGTTGTGTGTTATAACCACTGCTGGTCGTTCCCCCTCAGCTGATTGTCTTTGTGGCACATCGTCGTCTGATTCTTCAAGAGATGTTGATTCCAGACGTGAACACAAATCATGAAGGCTTGCAGCTGAGTTTGATTTCAAACTTGTTTCATCGAAAACCACATGAGCGGATTCCTCAACAGTTAAGCTTCTGTTGTTGAACACTCTGTATGCTTTGCTCACTGCAGAATAGCCTAGGAATATACCTGCATCAGATTTTGGTTCAAAGGCTGTTAGATGCTTCTTACCATTGTTATGAATGAAGCACTTGCATCCAAACACCCTGAAATATGAAATATCAGGTTTCTTGCCATTCCAGATCTCATAGGGGGTTTTATCGTGCATCCTATTAATCATTAATCTGTTCTGAGTGTAACACGCTGTGTTAACTGCTTCTGCCCAGAATTTTTGAGAAATGCCTGAATAAGCAATCATAGATTTAGCAGCTTCTTTTAAAGTTCGGTTTCTCCTCTCAACTAAACCATTTTGTTGAGTAGTTCTAGCTGCAGAAAGCTCATGCTTTATTCCAATGTCATCCAGATAAGAAGATAATTTTTGATTTAAAAACTCTGTTCCTCGATCACTCCTTATCCGGTTGATTGTACAAGATTTGTCATTTTGCAAACGTTTTAAAAGCCTAATCAACTGGTCAGCGGTATCAGATTTTGCCTTTAAAAACACCACCCAAGTATATTTAGTAATATGAATGAAGCACTTGCATCCAAACACCCTGAAATATGAAATATCAGGTTTTTTGCCATTCCAGATCTCATAGGGGGTTTTATCGTGCATCCTATTAATCATTGATCTGTTCTGAGTGTAACACGCTGTGTTAACTGCTTCTGCCCAGAAGTTTTGAGAAATGCCTGAATAAGCAATCATAGATTTAGCAGCTTCTTTTAAAGTTCGGTTTCTCCTCTCAACTAAACCATTTTGTTGAGGAGTTCTAGCTGCAGAAAGCTCATGCTTTATTCCAATGTCATTCAGATAAGAAGATAATTTTTGATTTAAAAACTCTGTTCCTCGATCACTCCTTATCCGGTTGATTGTACAAAATTTGTCATTTTCCAAACGTTTTAAAAGCCTAATCAACTGGTCAGCGGTATCAGATTTTGCCTTTAAAAACACCACCCAAGTATATTTAGTAAAATCATCAACAACGACTAGGGTGTAGTTCATTCCCCCTAAGCTGGTTATAGAAACTGGACCAAAAAGATCCAAATGTAAAAGCTCTAAGCTTCGGGAAGAACGTTTACCGCCTTTTGTTTTGAAAGTAGATCGAATTTTATTTTCCCAGTTGACATGCTGCACAAATCTTGTCCTTAGAAAAACTAATTTTTGGCAGACCCGAAACCATATCATGTTGACTCAATTTAGCAATTGTTTTGAATGCAATATGATTCATTCTTTGGTGCCACAGTCAGCTCTTGGAAGAACCAGCTGCAAGGCACAATTGTTCAGGTTCCAGCTGCTCTGACCAGTCGATGATGTAGGTGTTCCCCGAACGTTTACCTACCAACACAGTCAAACCACTTGGACTCTGAACCTTGCATGTGTGTTCTTGAAACTTGACTGTGCAACCTTTATCACACAACTGACTAATACTAATCATATTGTAACACAAGTTATCAACAACTAGAATATCAGAAATAGAGATGTTACCATGGGTAAGCTTACCTTACCCACAGTGTTACCGTAAGCATTGTATCCAAAACTATCTTTGATCCTTTGTGAGGAACAACGTCTGTTAGCAGCTTTTTATTTCCTGTCATGTGTCTTGCACAGCCGCTATCCAGGTACCACAATGTTGTTTCAGCTGCTGCTTTGTACCTGTTATCCTGCAATCAAACAAGCAGCTTTTGGTACCCAATTTTACTTGGGTCCAGATTGGATTACCCCTTTCGGGACCCAGACTTGAATTACCCTTACAGTCTTTCCAGTATGTGGATCCACGAAAGTCTGTGCAAAATTGTGCGGTTTATGGAGTTTTGATTTGACATTTTGACCAACAGGATCTCTTCTCGGCCAAGTCTTTTTCCAACCAGATTTTGCCTTCCTAAAGTTGCGTCGTGGCTGGTTTGGAACATAGGACTTGGAACCAGCTTTTGCGTTGTCCTTGTCCAATCTGTTCTTTAACCAGCTGGGCTTGGAACTCTCAGGCCTTTTATAGCCGATGCCATCTTTTCCTTCATGACTTGACTGAGAAGAGTTCTGGTCGTCATATCTTATTGACTCGCAACAATCATATATCACACCGGCTTTGACAAAGCCCATTTTATTGATCGTCATACACCCGCTGTGACTGAGTACTTGTCTCTCCTTCATCGCTGCCACTGCTATTAAAACCCAAGCCCGTTCTATCACTTGCTTGTTTTTGACTTTCGTACAACTTATGAAGAGATCGAGAAGACTGATTCCAGGAGCTCACCACTTGCTTCAATGTTTCAATTTCATCTTTGAGCTCACTGGTCTCATTTTTCAACACCTCATTCTCAGCTGTTAGCTTACTTAGCTTGATTTTCAAACTGCCAGTGTCACCAAGTCCAACAGCACTTGGTTCGACTGAGCTATTTCTCAAATCATCATTTTCAGCTTTCACTTCATCGAATGAGTGAGAAAGCTTCCTGTACTCTTTGACCATGTCATTTAGTGCTGTTACAAGGTCTTCTCGTGTAATTCAACATTGGAGAAGTCGAATACCTCGTCGTCAGACGTTTGGTCAGCCATTAGACAGTGAACCTCCTCCTGTTCACTATCACTGGATGATGAGCTGCTGGAAGAGGATTCTGAATCACTATCCGCCCAGCTCTTGGTGCTTTCCTCAGCCACCAACACCTTGCGGTCATGCTTGCGACTGGGTCTTTTGTCTCCTCTTGGTCTCATCCTTCTGTCTTTCGACCTTTCTTTGAATTTGTCTTTAGATCTTTCGACAGTCCTTTCATCATCTTCCTCATCTCTCCTGTATCACTCTTCTTTCTTGTCATCTCGCCTGTATTTGTCATCCCTCCTGGGTCTGTTGCAATCAGCTGCTAAATGATCTGGACGATCACAGTTATAACATTTCAAATCAGTACTGACTTTTTCAGATTTATAAACATTATTGAAAGAAGTAGAAGGATTGAAAGATCTTCTCAAGTATTTCCCAAACTTCTTAACGAAGAGGGACATGACGCCGTCACTGAGTTGATCTGCTGATTTGCTCGTGCTTGGATAGCACTGTTCATTAGTTGTATTTGCTGCCAAAGCTTTTGTCGGATAGGATATGGAGGGACCAGCTTCTGCTCTTGTCTCCAACTCAAACTCATAGGCTTTCAAGTTGCAAATAGATCGTGCAACTCCAGCTTGTTCAAATCTTTTGATTCCCTCATCGCCATTGTCTTCACGTCCCACTCCTTGGGCAATGCTCTCATCACTTTCAATGCTAGCTCTCTGTTACTGTATTCCTTTCCAAGGCTGTTCAACTCTATGACAATAGCACTGAATCTTTCGTCGAACTCAGTCATGGTCTCTTCATCCTTCATCTTGATGGACTCATACTTCTGTTGATGGACTGTTAGTTTGTTCTCCTTCGTTTCATCGCTTCCCTCACATATCTGGGTCAGCTTCTCCCATATGTCTTTGGCAGTAGGACAGTTCTTGATCTTGCTGAACATGTTCTTGTCTTTGTCCAGCGTCTTGAATAATATGTCCTTTGCCACGTTGTCTAGGTTCGCCTTTTTCTTGTCCTCATGGGTATATTCATGTCTACTCTTTTCCAAGAACTGAGGCTCTCCACTGGTTATCGCAACAGCCAGATTTGGCTTCATTATTTTCAAAGGACCTTCTGTGATGACATGCCACATGTCATCATCCATAGCTGCCAGATGTGCTTGCATCCGAATCTTCCAGTCATCATACTCTTCCCTTGAAAACCAAGGAATCTTGTTGTGAGAGATCGACATGTTAAGATATATAAAGCGCGAAAGATAACTGTTCAATAACTGAGATCGCAGGCTCTGATACCAATTGATGGTCCCAGAAATAGGATCAATATGCGTATAGGAGTTCAGAAGGGGGGGGGGGTTTGAAGGAACTAATTTCGTTTTTGGATTTTGGCAATCACACAAGCCTCACTTGTATGAACTCCTAGTCTCACTAACTTCACACGCAGACGTTGCTGCTGATTACAAGTAACGAAATGATGTGTTTGAACTGCTTCACAAAGCCAGTTCGTTACAGACTCAATAAAATATGACAATGAATACAATTTCTGAGTGCTGTAAAATTCTCTGGTTTCTAACACAAAGAAACTCGATTCAACAAGATGAACCAGAGAATGGACTCGAAGGTTTGTCTATGAATAACAACAGTAGTGTTCTTTGAGTCTTGTGAGCTTTTTGAATATGTTCAACAGAAAGAAAGCTCTGGGAGTATTTTGACAGCGTGACCGCGATGATAATAAGAGTGAAGGATGATTTCTTCAATCCAGCTTCTGCTATTTATAGTCTTTGATTTCAACGGTCATTAAATTCTTCAAAGGAAATAAATCCCGTTTGAATTTCTGCCAAATTTGTACACCGTAATTCCTGCTCCACTAAAAGGCAAGTCGCACTATGTCAGAGCAAATTTGGTGCCTCCCCATATTTGTGCAAACGCCGTAAACCACCCTCTGATACAGTGTACTATTTACCCAGAATAGTACTGATACCGTTCCCTTAATAAATGGCATATGTACGATTCAATCTCCGCCTTTGATTTTCTCTGAAATGAACGTTTGAATCGATCCATTGATTTGAACAATAACTGGTGACTTGAACAGTAGAAAGAATACATCGGATGATTACTTCATCGCCTGAAAATATGCAACAACTGATCGCTTGAAATATTTTACTTCAATAGGTATCGGCTGGTCCAAGATCACTGTAGCTATCTGCTGGTTTACCTTAATAAGTACCCGCTGGTTATCACCTTCGCAAAAACCATCTGCTGAATCTTAGCGCGAAAGCAAAACGCTGTCGTATCAATTTATCCAAACGACATCGTTTAACTACCGCTAATATTAAGTTCCATCGGCTGGTTTAAACAATCCACGGTAGCTATCTGCTGATTCTTCGAAAGAGTATATCTGCTGAAATACCAGCGGATGTATATGCGCAACCACCAAGACGCCGTCGTTTCTCTTTAATCAAGCGCTGTCGTTTTGTCTTAAACAAACGCTGTCGTTTTGCAATTCTTCACACAACACGTTATCTTTCAAATGCTTGCGCCTGCTGATTACCCTGGAAGAATCTACCTGCTGATAACTTCATCTGCTGATTTCCTCTGAATAAACATCCTGCTGAAATCAACTATCGACTGATAATATCACCGACTGATCCAGTGTAGCTTACGATTGATAGTTCCAACGGCTGAATCAATAACCATCGGCTGAAAACACCATCTGCTGAAAATCAGCACGTCAATCGAAAATGTTCTCCTGTTAATTGCAACGGCTGATTGTCCAATAGCAACTATCTTATTTTGTTATCACCAAAACTAATAAATTTTATCCTAACAGAGGACATCTGAGCGCCTGTTGCAGCAGTATCCCTTGACCGCAACGATGTGTTTTTGAGGAGATACAGTTTTAGTTATTGGGTTTTAAACATGATTACGTTCAGTATATTTTTACTCAGTTGATTTTATTCCGTTTGGATGTTTAAACGTTTTTAAAAATTTCTTTATTTATGTTTAAAGGTAGTTTGAGAAATGATTTAGAAATGTTTTAGAAGGGAACGAGCCATACTTTAAGTTTATGTTTTCCACACATGTTTTAAAAAAAAACTCTAGAGTCTGGTTCGTTTCAATAACTGAGATGACAAGGCTCTGATACCAATTGATAGGATCAATAGGATCGAAAGTAGAAGCAAAATAAGCCGAGGAGTTCATAAGGGGGGTTTGAATGAACTCCTTTGATTTTTTTATTTCAAATCCTTTTAAAAACCATTTTACAAGCCTGTGCTCAACTCAAAGCTGAATGACCAGCCTAGAGGATCTTAGTTCTAATTTGTTTTCTCGGTTAACAATATAGTGCGGAAATAAACCGATTAAACAATGAACAGTAATAAAATAACGATGCAAGGAACTAAATAGAGAGAGTCAAGAGTTTGTTTCTGGAAGTTCGGATATCAATATCCTACGTCTCCCCTTCTTCCTTTTCAGGAAGGTTCAACTAGAAGACTTTGATGGTTACAACGTCTACAAACACCAACTCACTTAAGCCTCGATAAAAGTGAACTCCTAGCAACCAAATAAAATACAGACGCCTTTTCTGATTACAAACAAACGTATTATAGAACTGCTTGAAATATCAAGTTCTTTACACACTCTGATCTTAATATTTCAACGATTACAAATCAAAAAGAGTTTGTAAAAACTTCTGGTTTCTTATACAATAAGATCGGTTTTCTAATGTAAACCAGAAGGAAATCTCGAAGGCTTATTTCTGATTAAGAACTGAAAAACTTCAAGGATTGTTTTTCGAGATTGAGAGCTGGGATTAAGTCGGAAGAAGAAGCAAGAGCCAAGAGACCAGAAGAGATCTCTTCTTGAACCACTTCAGCTATATAAATATATCCCTCTTCAACGGTAATTAAATGAGCCAGTAGACACAAACCTTGTTTGAAAGCCTTTATCATTCTGAGCATTAATTGCGCCATTAATGCTGTGTTGAGGTTTGTCTGCTGTTGTCAGAGCTTAGAGACTTTATAGACATATTTGGTAAACATCGACTGTACCAACTCTGCGTTTTGTACGATATACTCTAAATGGATCTGATCTTGAATAACTTTAATCCAATTCGCCTTAAAGGCTTTATATGCTGTAAGATCGTTGAATCCTCTGGACCTGTTAAGATCTGAAGTTGTGATCTGAAATCTGTTTCTGAGCTGAAATCTTCTTCGACTCTGAACTGAAATCGGCTCTGATCTGAAACACTCTAATCTGATCTGTAAGAGACGTCTAAATGGTTAAGTACTTATTCTGACTACTTATCGTCCAAATCTGATAGCCTTATATTCAGTTCTTTGTCTTGTTTGTGCTATCACCAAAGCTTATAATTTTATCTTAACAGTTTAGCTTACAGGTTCAGATCAGAACAGATGAGCATAATCGGTTTAGATCAATTTAGAGCAGTTCAGGGTAGAACAGAATAGAATCAGCTCAGATCGGATTAGAAATGTAGTGAGAATCAGATCATCTTAGAGTAGCTCAGACAGAATCAGCATGATATATATACATATATATATAATGAAATGATATGGTGAGCACCTAACATGGGAACCATGGGAGCTACCTGGACCGTCTCAATGAAAACAACGGAGATGTGCTAGTTCACCACCACCAGCCATAATAGCCACAACATCGAGAGTTTGGGAGCTACTCGGTCCGTCTCAATGTGCTCGTCGTAAGGGTGTTACACAATACACCACTCCACGTGACTACAAAACAGATCTATGAAGATCAACTCAAAAGTAGCCAAAGGAATCAATGCTCAACATGAATGCTTATGCTCAATGCAATGATATATACATATGTCCAAATAATCATGTAACACAAACAGGCAAAATCATGTAGCATTCAAGATCACAAAATATATTTCAACCTCTATAAAGTTGTAAGTACGCGTACAATCCATACATCGAATATTTGATCAAATATGTCAATACAACAAGAGTTCCGAAACAGAATACAAACATTGGCGGCAATTGACGATGACTGCCAGCTATGGCTACGACAACCAACGATGGTCAACATAACAGGGACGATGGGAACGGTGACAAGATTGGTAGTGATGCGGCGGCGCTCCGACGACAGGGACGGTGTTGCAATGGTTGGAAAATTTCCAAAAATTCAATGAATTTAAGGAATTTACATTCAGTGGTTGTAGGAACATCCTACAACCCAAAAGTATCCAAAACAAGCTTCAATTCTCAAAAATCGAAGAAAATCGGTTGGTATCGTCAGAGTATGGCATGAGGCTTCAAATTCACATAACTCGTTCAAATCAATACAAAAAGTAACAATTCTTGTCTCAAAATAAAGCTAAAGAGAAGAGCTATAGCGTAAAAAAAGCAACAAACATGGTGGCGGCAATCGAAGAAAAATCGTCCGCCTTCTTCATCACCGATCTCTCTCCTCCGGCCACCTCAGTCCGTTAAAATTGTCGGGACATGACAGGCTTGAAGAGTCAAATCCAACAGTACCAACGGCGATCGATCGGAGTTGCCAGTTTCCGGCTCATGAAAAATGTCCGGCGGCATGTATGTTTCTGCATGATTTAGGGTGTGTTCGGTCATATATATATATATATATATATAATTTGGCTCCAGAAAAGTAACTTTGGTCCAAAAGTCGGGCTTTTTCTACAATTCTTGCTCTTTTGTTCTATTTTGACTATAATATGTATTTTATTTCATAACTTGGCTCCGAAAGATACATAATTTTAGCAAAAAATCTCAGAGTTTGCAATAATTATTTATGGGATTTAATTATAATATTTTCGCAATTCAGAAATAATTAAATATTAATTCTAGCCAAATAACAAAAGGTAAGTAATATCGATCTTCGCATATACCATAACTTTTCGATATAAACTATATGTTAGTTATACATAACGAAACTGTCGGTATTGCGAGTTATGGTATATGAAAATTTTGTTATATTACCGGTATACATTTTGTTATATTGTAGTTTTCAGTATGATATATCGTATATAATATCGGTACGGTATGGAACGGTATGCCACCCTAAGCACGGTCGTTTGCTTTTGTATATATAGACATAATACTATAAATTATGTATAAGGCCTAATAAAAATTTCAAAATTTAATTATTGATAGTTAAATGAATTTTTTAATGCGAAAACCAAAACCGAACTAATTTAACATATATTATCTATTGTTAAAACCGAATTTCCGCATTGATTCAGTTTGATCTGTTAATTTGGTTTAATGCCGAGCTATATGTGTGATTCATTCAGATATCGACGTGTTCGTACATCCTTGTTTGTATAGCAACCTAATGACAGTAGCCACTCGCAAAAGAATACTGATATATGAATCTCTGCAGTCTTTTGCAAAGAAGATTCTTTCCTTCTGTATATCTACCAAAAGCATGATGCTAAAACCAGATTCTGCTCATTTTTGTTTGTGTAATAAGTTTGCTTTTCATCTTATACAAATACGTAACAATGTTGATCATCATATATTTATTAGCTTTGTTATAAACAGTATTAATTCCATCGTTTGATCTTTTTCTTATGTTCATAAATGAATGAATTTCAACTATTCCGAAAGTGCAATTTACCTGATCCTTTTATTATGAGCATAATGAATGAATTCAACTATTCGGAAAGTGCAATCAACTGGTAATCCGATAAAGAAATTTCCTTGTAATCATATGTATAATATATATCATAACAATACATAAAATATATAATATATTGAATTCTCTCACACAAATGAACATTGCACCTCCAACTTTATAATCCATTCTTGAAATTTTGTGCATGCTACACTTTTAAGCTACTTGTCATGCATATATGATCTACTCATCCTGATCTTAACTTTTGTTTCTTTGTAATGTTCCACATAGATGAACTTAGTGACCTTACATGGCTAGAACTATTAATTGATTGCATAGCGATAGGAAACGTGGTGTTGTAGTCTATATCATAGAAAATATCAGCCCCTTGATGTTGGATTCTTGAACTAGCAGATCGTCTGCTTGAACATCGCCTTCAAAAAAATTTAATGTTCAGCAAAACAGAGAGCCAATCATTCAAATACTATTGTATTAATGTATCAGCATTATCAAGTTGAAGTGTGATATCAAGTGAGGTTACTATTTAAACCTATTGCTTCCTACTGCCTGCTTGTCAGCATGTGGCTGAGATAATGGTGAGCCGCCCAGAGCTGCATTTTCAGGCCAATTCGGTTACTCAATCATGTTGGAGTTTGTGTAATCGCACAGAACAATCGAGCAAAGAACTTACATCGAGTCTTTGAAGACCTGTTGGCATTGTATGATTTGCTATCCCTCTTGAACTCGTATTCTCTTAAAATCATCTCAGATTCCTTAATACAGGTTGAACATTGAATAATTAGTGGCAACCCAACGAAAATAAAAACTTCATTTTTTAAGAAAATAAGCAGTTAGCATTGATTATAGCACCAGAGAATCACAGCTACCTAGCATTAAGGAACATTCGTCGATATTCAACAGAATCGATGCTCTACACATGACAACGGCAACGATTATCATCGACTCGATGGGAGTTTTCTTACTAGACTAGAATTTCTTCAAACTCAATTACGCAAAGTATGATCTCAAGCAGCTGATTTGAGGCTCCGGCTCCAAACAGAACTAGAAGTAAAATGAGAAACTTGACATATTTAGCACAGAGACTAACTCGTGGTAGGAGAAACATGCGATCAACCCGGAAGCATTCGAAGCTTTATCCTTTATCTATAGTCATTAAATGCTCAAAAGAAGAACTTGAGATTACAGCTAAATTTATACAATGATCCTTGTCCATATATATGCATGCACACCTTGAGTTCTAAGTTCTTTGCCTTGAGAAGAGCTTCCTCACACGCAAAAGCATGCTGTAGTGCTTTTAGCTGTAAATAGCAAAAGATGTTGATTAAGAACCGCAATAAGGAAAAAAATTGAAAATCTATTGACAAGGAATGTCAAACTTTTATAACATCAAAAAGACATCAATCTCAAAATCTTACCTTTTCTCTTGCCAAGCTAAGCTCCTGAAACAAGTAATGTTCACAGCTTGTAAGCTCACAACTCACCAAGACGTTAATATCAACGAAATGTATCATAAAACAGTTTGGAATCTAAGACGCTACCGACCGTTAACATTCGACTGTTCGACTGAGCAAGATTCCAGTTGTGCAACCGCATCATGAGGAGACTTGTTCTTAGTTTCTGAATCTCAATTCCACTTGATTCAAGAACTTTACTGTTTGCCAAATCAAATTCGCAAAGATAAGAAATGCTGCACAAACTTGAGAAACAATCATTGACCATGGGAACAATATAAAGAGAGAAGTGGAAGTGTACTTTTTTTCATCAACAATCTTTGCCAATACCCTTTTTTCCTGAACCATAGTCCACCAAACACACAAGAAATGTAACGATACGTGCCAAACGAAACATAAACGCAAAGGGAAGAAGGATTAGGAGGCATATACCTTAACCAGGTGGTAAATATACTCCTTTGTTGATGCATAATCATGCGGCGATATTAAGGGGTTCACCTGAGGTTTAGGCTGTGGCGGAGAATTAGTGTTGTCTGAAAATTTCTTTCTCATAATATTTCCAATAGAGGTTCTTTTGTCCAAGTTGTCCATCTTCCCCACTTTCATGCTTCAGTACATATAATGGTATAATCCTCTAACTTAATTTTACGGAAACCCCAGTGGACTTTCAAGAAAAGTGACCTTAAATCACAACATTATATTGACAGAAACCAAATGGATGGTAAAGAATATATGATGGTAAATAGTGAAATTTTGAAAGACAATTCACCATGCATGAATAGACCTCATACGTGACAAAAAGGGAGGGAATCCACGGGAAACAACAAAGATGGAGATAATTATTGTTAAAGAAAGTGATAAAGCAAAAAAGCAAAAGGACATGTTAAAGAAATTTTCGAATTCAAGAGCCAACGTCTTCCCCCAAGCAGTGTTTCAAAATCATTTGAACATATATATAAGTTTCAAATGTTTGAAAGCATATAGTTCGTGGTATAGGTCGTTGTTTCTGTTATTGATTTGAGAATTGTAAAGACAATGTTTTCAATAATTAGTCTCGCATCTACTTGAGGTTTTTTTAAGAGTCATTTTGAAAATAAATAAATGGTAATAAAGGTGTTTTGCCACCGTTAACTAAACTAAATTAAAGATATTATTTGTGCTATAAATAATTAAACATCTACTGAAAGGAAAATTTGTTTTGAGTTAGTGTCACAAACAAATATATATGTTGCTAATTCGAATAACAATATTAAACATCGGGTACTCGTTCTTGAAATTTAGATGTACCAAAATAATTTAGGAGCACAAGTTATGTACCAAAATCGAGTTAGTATCACAAATCAACACTGATGTAACCGAATTTTTTCCTAGCCGAAGAGTTGCCACCACGTCGAGAGGTCGGGAGGTCTGTCCTTGGGGGATGAGCTGGATTCTTTCATTCAAAGACCTGCAACTACAAACACTGGTCAGAGGGCGCCAGAAGTATTTCCAGCAAAGCCCCTCCGATGATTAAGTCAGGTCGAGTGCTCGGGAATAGAGAGCAAGTGTGAATATAAAACAGAGAGCTTGTGTGTTTGTGAATGTTTGTAGAGTGAAGCATACCTGGGTATTTATAGAGGGGTTAGACGGTTGCTTCAAGCGCATTATCCGACGTGTGATGCGCTGGAGTGCTTCTCGTGGTGGAGATCACGCTCAGATTGATCGCTATCCCGAGAGAGATTGCCTCCTTGATCTACGATTGCGGGTGCATTACCCTATGTGTGATGTGCTGGAGCGCTTCTTGCGCCTTGCATTGCACACACATTGACTATTTCCTAGTCGAGATTGTCGCCTCGAGACTAATCCAATGCGTATTCATAGCGTGCCATCCAGGGCTTGATTGGTTGGCAATAATAGGTTGTTCCCAAGAGTTCAGACACTTGTTCGATCCTCTTGACTCGAGCTTATGATGGTCAACTCGGGTTAAGAGGTGTTCCTACAAGAGCTGATGGTCACCTCGGGTCAAGAGGTGTTCCTACAAGAGCTGATGGTCACCTCGGGTCATGAGGTGTTCCTGCAAGAGCTGATTGTCACCTCAGGTCAAGAGGTGTTCCTGCAAGAGGTGATGGTCACCTCGGGTCAAGAGGTATTCCTACAAGAGCTGATGGTCATCTCGGATCAAGAGGTGTTCCTGCAAGAGGTGATGGTCCCCTCGGGTCAAGAGGTGTTCCTACAAGAGGTGTTCCTGCAAGAGGTGTCCCTGCCAGAGGTGTTCTTGCAAGAGGTGTCCCTACAAGAGGTGATGGCCACTTCGGGGCAAGAGGTGTTTTGACTGGTGAAGCTCCTCGGGTCACGAGGTGATGTATGTGGTATCAAGAATATCCTCCCCGTAGCTGTTCCTAGATGAAGAATTGAAGTTTACAACCATATGAAGTCCTAGTCGGGACACGAGGTACTTTGTCAGACAGGTCAGACTTATTTCCTCATAGGTCGGACTTAAACAGTTCAGACTTGGTGCCAAGAAGAGTTGGGCTTTGAACAGTTCCGAACAGTTCAGACTTGGTCGAGTCGACTTGTGCTAAAAAAAATTTTCATTCGATAAAGTATGGTATTTACAAAGTAAAATAACTGCTGACCTTAGTCTAACATGTTTGTAGGAAAATTACAATCCCATGCGTCAGTTTCTTCCTTGAACTTCTTCGCTCCCGATGAGGACTGGGGTCAATTGTAGGATCGCCCTCTGGTTGTCGGGCTAGGACCTGTTCTTCTGCTTCAGCCATCAATTGAGTTACTCGGGCTGCTAGTGTTGGGATCCGGATCACGCACCCCGGTGAGGCAGCGGAAGAACAAAAACATGTGCCGGGAGACGATCAATACGATAAAAACTACAAACTATGACATTCATAGGGTGTTTGGGATTGCTACCTTGCTGGCAACTCGTGCCTGGCTCCGACCGGTTTCGTAAAGAAAACGGCACTTCACGGTAGGCGACGGTAGATATCGTCAATCAGGTCCATGACCGGATACGGGATTCCTTCGTCAGC
>KV009449.1:28318-40445 GCA_001598015.1 Dorcoceras hygrometricum | reverse complement strand
TCGAGTCGACTTGTGCTAAAAAATAATTTTAATTCGATAAAGTATGGTATTTACAAAGTAAAATAACTGCTGACCTTAGTCTAACATCTATGTAGGAAAACTACAATCCCTGGCGTCTGTTTCTTACTTGCACTTCTTCGCTCCAAGATGAGGACTTGGGTCGATTGTAGGATCGCCCTCTGGTCGTTGGGCTAGGACATGTTCTTCTGCTTCAGCCATCAATTGAGTTACTCGTGCTGCTAGAAGGCCATGGAACCCGGAGCCTTGGGACCTCGGGATGAGCTCTCCGAGCGGACATCACTTCCTCGATGTTGACATACTTCTCTGCCCTGGTCAAGAGCTCATCAAACCAATTCGGGGTTTCTTGATTAAGGATCTGAAGAAATCACCCATTCACAGGCCATGAGTGAATGCCCCGATCATCAAATCCGGGGTGGCCGAAGGTACCTCAAGAATAGTTCTTTTGAAGCACCCAATGTACTCCCGAAGGTTCTCTTGCTCTCTTTGCTTGACATCGAAGAGATTCAACATCGTTATTTGTTGTTTCTTGCTGCTGGAAAACTGTCGGAGGAACCCTTGACTGAAGTCTTGGAATCTCCTCACACTCCCTACAGATAGGATGTTGAACCACTGTTGTGCCGATCTAACCAAAGTGGTCAAGAAAACTCGACACTTGATAGGTGTTAGAGTAGATGCCCAGCTAGCCAATTTGTAGCATATGGGTTTTCTTTTGTTGACTCTATGTAAAACGATTTTTATTTTATGAAATTCACATTCTTTTATGGCATTCTTTATCTTACTTATTATGATTACAAACTTGTTGTATAAAGACCTTGAATGTACTATAGTATATGTTAGATGTGATAGTGGATTTGATAGCTATCATGAAACACATCTAATAGTCACTGTGTATTCTAAATGAGTTCCTAGCCGATTGGGCCGTCCAAAAGAGGATAAGGGCCGCCCGAGCTTGAGACTCATTGACTATTTCCTAGGCGAGATTGTCGCCTCAAGACTAATCAAATGCGTATTCATAGCGTGCAATCTAGGACGTGATTGTAGGAAATAATAGGGTGTTCCCGAGAGTTCAGACACTTGTTCGGTCCTCTTACCTCGTGTTTATGATGGTCACCTAGGGTCAAGAGGTGTTCCTGCAAGAGCACCTCGTCTCAGGAGGTGTTCCTGCAAGAGCTGATGGTCACCTCGGGTCAAGAGATGTTCCTACGAGAGATGATGGTCACCTCGGATCAAGATGTATTCCTGCATAAGGTGATAGTCACCTCGGGTCAAGAGGAGTTCCTGCAAGAGGTGCAGAGGTGTTCCTGCAAGAGCTTATGGTCACCTCGGGTCAAGAGGTAATCTTGGAAGAGGTGATGGCCACCTCAGGTCAAGAGGTGTTCCTGCATGAGGTGTCCCTACAAGAGGTGATGGCCACTTCGGGGCAAGAGGTGTTCTGACTGGTGAAGCTCCTTGGGTCCCGAGGTGATATATGGGCTATCAAGAATATCCCCCCACCCGCCAGCTGGTCCTAGATGAAGGATTGAAGTTTAGGACCATATAAAGCCTAGTCGAAACCCGAGGTATTTTGTCGGACATGTTGGACTTACAGATTGCCGCATAGGTCAGACTTACAGATTTCCGAACAGATCGTACTTGGTTCCAAGAAGAGTTGGGCTTTGATGGTGCCGAATAGGTCGGGCTTATAGAAGCACTCAGGTAGGGCTGCTACCCGAGGTATTGCCAATAAGAGTTGGGCTTTGATGGTTCCGAGTAGGTCGGACTTATAGTTGCACTCAAGTTGGGCTGCTACCCGAGGTATTTCTAACAAGATTTAGGCTTTGATGGTGCCGAGCAGGTCGGCTTACATACTGTCGAGGAGGTCGGACTTATAGATGCACTTAGGTAAGGCTGTGACCCAAGGTATTTCCAACAAGAGTTGGGCTTTGATGGTGTTAAGCAGGTCGGGCTTATAGATGCACTCAGGTAGGGCTGCTACCCGAGGTATTGCCAATAAGAGTTGGGCTTTGATGGTTCCGAGCAGGTCGGACTTATAGATGCACTCAGGTAGGGCTGCTACCCGAGGTATTTCCAACAAGATTTGGGCTTTGATGGTGTCGAGCAGGTCGGGCTTACATTGTGCCGAGCAGGTTGGGCTTATAGATGCACTCAGGTAGGGCTGCTACCCAAGTTATGGGACGAATGCAGCAACAGTGTCACTTGGTCGAGTCGACTTGTGCTAAAAAATAATTTTCATTCGATAAAGTATGGTATTTACAAAGTAAAATAACTGCTGACCTTAGTCTAACATCTATGTAGGAAAACTACAATCCCTGGCATCTGTTTCTTCCTTGCACTTCTTCGCTCCCGATGAGGACTCGGGTCGATTGTAGGATCGCCCTATGGTCGTCGGGCTAGGACATGTTCTTCTGCTTCAGCCATCAATTGAGTTACTCATGCTGCTAGAAGGCCATGGAACCCGGAGCCTCGGGACCTTGGGATGAGCTCTCCGAGCGGACATCACTTCCTCGATGTTGACATACTTCTCTGCCCTGGTCAAGAGCTCATCAAACCAATTCGGGGTTTCTTGATTAAGGATATGAAGAAATCACCCATTCACAGGCCATGAGTGAATGCCCCGATCATCAAATCTGGGGTGGCCGAAGGTACCTCAAGAATAGTTCTTTTGAAGCACCCAATGTACTCCCGAAGGTTCTCTTGCTCTCTTTGCTTGACATCGAAGAGATTCAACATCGTTATTTGTTGTTTCTTGCTGCTGGAAAACTGTCGGAGGAACCCTTGACTGAAGTCTTGGAATCTCCTCACACTCCCTACAGATAGTCACACTCCCTACAGATAGGATGTTGAACCACTGTTGTGCCGATCTAACCAAAGTGGTCAAGAAAACTCGACACTTGATAGGTGTTAGAGCAGATGCCCAGCTAGCCAATTTGTAGCATATGGGTTTTCTTTTGTTGACTCTATGTAAAACGATTTTTATTTTATGAAATTCACATTCTTTTATGGCATTCTTTATCTTACTTATTATGATTACAAACTTGTTGTATAAAGACCTTGAATGTACTATAGTATATGTTAGATGTGATAGTGGATTTGATAGCTATCATGAAACACATCTAATAGTCACTGTGTATTCTAAATGAGTTCCTAGCCGATTGGGCCGTCCAAAATAGGATAAGGGCCGCCCGAGCTTGAGACTAGCATCTGCGATGCAAAGTACCACGTTTCATTGGTAGGGAACAAATAGATGTTCTGAGCTTGCAGATGGATAATGACCTGGAGATCTATCAAACTATCCTCGTTCGGACTTTTCAAGTGGTTATCATTTGTGGAGTGGATTAAGTCCGAGGTCTTGGTTGTAAAGATTAGTCCTTACTACTCGAAATGTCATTGAGACTCTACATGGTAGGTGTCTCACTTTGACCCATTTACAGACTCCGTTGGGATCATCAGGTGGCGGGATTGGGTGAGGTCCCGATGCATGTAGGAGTCGATTCTTCGTTGTCAAGGATTCATGGCTCGCCCTTGTGCATGGATATCCTATGTTATCTGAGGAGATAATAGTGTTATAAATCTTTGGCCAGAGTGCTAGATGTTCTTTAAGTAAATGGGTTTACCTAATAACACACGCGTTGTCACTATTTGATCTCCAAGATGTATGAATGGCTATCGAATCTCTAAAGACTCTCGATTTACCAATGATCATTCATTGGATCGGGTATTTGAGATTAAAGGACCGTACTGTATGCTAAAAATGGCCAACTTGTTCTTGCCGGAGTGATACTTATGGGATCATGGGGCGATATTGCTAGAAGCTTTACCATGGTCCGATGTGCAAGCCCAAAGATGTGTTTTCAGAGTCACAATGAGTTCTATGCCCACGGCTAGCTGTATCCCTGAACCATTGGGGGTCACACAAGTCCGTACAGATATGGAACTCAAAGTATTGAGTATAGTAGAAGGAAGGTTGAGAGTATGACTTCCAAAATTATCTAAGGGTGTAGGACTTCCATATTTAGCTAATGGGAGTAAATCTGTAATAAATAGATTTAGTGGTCAGAAAATTTGATTTTGCATCATAATAATCAGCTTTGTAAAATGATCACATGGTGATCTAATCATTGATCTGGATTATGATGAGATCACAATCGAGGGGGTCGAAACGAATGTTCCATGTTTGAGTTGAACCGAATATTCCTGATTTGACTTGAAATGAATGTTCACAATTGGAGTTGAAGAAAACTGATAAATTTTTTTCAAAAATCTAATAATATTAAATCCATCGTTTCTTCCACGTCTTGTTGATGTCATCCAAGTATTTCAAATAATATTAAATTCATCGTGTAAATCTATAATGAATTTATGGTCCATATACAATCAAAGCTCATGATACATCATTAAAATAATTTGATATTTATTCAAAGGAACGATAACATTTTTCATGTGCTATTTGGGTTTTGCAGAATAAGTGACAAAATTTCATTTTGTGATCATCATATTTTATGTTGTGCTTAAAACACGGAATACATTCTATTGAATTGCTTGAGTTTAACCGAATGTCCTCTATTTTGTTCAACTCAAACTCTATCCCTCTACCTATAAGTATGACAATGAGTAGACACCTTCAAATAGAGAAAGAAAAACCCACTTGATTATTGAATCATAACTCTACTCTTCCATCCCATCCACTCTCAGCCTCCTCCCACCGTCGCCGCCACCATCGCTAGCCGCCATTTCCGTGTGCCATCGAAGCCCGTTCCGGCCAACTTAGAGAGGAGATTCCGTTTGTGAAATTCTCTGTGCTTTCTAGTGCAAGGCAGCGAAGGAATTTGGAAAGCGGTCCTGGATCGGATTAGGCGAACAATCGGAGATTCAACCGTTGAAGTGCTATTCGTAGAATCGGAACAGTTGGAGCCGGGCGCAAAGTAACCAAAGGTAAAAATTTCTAAACATCCTATGCATGTTTAGCTTTTGCATTATTCGCGTATGAGCGTTCCCGGGCATAAATGTTTTAAAAACTTTTGCTGCATCCCGGGAGCGTGATCAGGATCTGTCATTGCTCCAACAGTGGTATAAGAGCCTCAGGCTCGGATCGATCATACGTGTATTTCATTAAAATAATTATTATTATGCAATTAAAATGACAAAATATGATTTTATCTATAAAATATGATTTTATATTTAAAATATGATTTTTTTGGATAAATGATTTGATTCTTTTATTTATGTCAATTATTTTGATTGATGTATAGATAACATGATTATGTGATAATTAGTATATGTATATATATGTATATATATATGTATATATATATATATATATATATATATATATATGAAGTCATGTGACAAAACATAATCTATGTGACAAAACGTAATCTAAGAGAGTCCATAGACCGATTTAAAAATGGCTTGTACCGGCTGGGCTCATCCAAGGGTGTTGCTTTGTCTTAGGAAGTTGTGTTTTAAGAGGGTCTTAGCTCTCCAATGACCTGGAAGCACTCTTAGAAAACGTTAGTCCATAGCTCATAAATTGATCATAAAACAAAATTTTTATTCAATAAGATTATGAAGCTAAGGGAATTTAAATATTATTTGGAATTTCCTACCTTCCATCAACAATGGGTGTACTTCGATGGTACCCGTATACATAGTCCGGCTCATATTATTGGGGTGTTCTGTGTGTCGAAAAGTTGTACACGTCATTGACACTTTTTGTGAGTTGAATGGAACTCACATGACGTTGGCTCATATTATTGGGGACGTAATGGCGATCGTCCATTACAACTCGACATTGATTGGTCATCTTGACACGTGATGGTAATCGGCGTCATATTATTGGACCCTTACTGGACGTGAGGAAAATGCATGGGGTTGCATTTGATGAAATTGGGCTCTACCTTTTGGGGATCATGGTTGGCTAATATTATTCGGGACCATAATTTCTTGATTGGACTCTGTGTACCCACTAAGGAAACTGGTTTTCCCAATTTCATTATAGGGTGGTGAAATCGTTAAAATAGTGAAAGAATAATTCATAAACTAAATGACAATGTTTTATGTCTTAGTGTATTTTCTTAAATAGTCAGGAATGCATGTCTGTTTTTCCCTTTAGTATTTAATTCTATGTCTTCGATGAAAAACCCACTCGCTGCTATACTAGATAGCAACAACTGACTGGCGCTAACTACCTGGATTGGTTGCACAACCTCAAGATAATGTTGGCTTCGGAGAAGCTTCTCTATACGCTAGAGAAGAGCCCTCCGAAGGAGGCCCCTGCTGGTGTCAGTCCTGAGGAGCTGAAAAAATTGGAGACATGGTGGGGCCATGAGCTCAAGGCACGGTGCTAGATATTGGCTTCTACATCCAACGAACTGCAGCGGCGATTCGAGGGGACGGGGTATGCCGCTAACATACACCATCACCTCAAGGAGCTGTATGGGGAGAACTCTAGGGCCAAGAGGTTCATTACGGTCAAGGAGCTTATGACGGGCAGTATGCGCGAGAGGACTTCGGTCATCAAGCATGGGGTCCATATGATTGGTCCTCATTGAAAAGTTGGTGGGCCTCGACCTCTCGCTTCCACATGTACTGTCTATGGATTTTCTTCTCCTCTCTCTCTCTGCTGCGTTCGACCCGTTTGTGGTCAACTACAACATGAACAAGCTGGATGCCATCCTTGAAGAGTTGGTGAACATGCTTGTAGTGTTTGAAGGAACCATGAAGAAGGACATGCTTGTCCTCATTTTGGGTGCTTCTTCATCGGTGAAGAAGGGCCCAAATGCAAGGGTGTGAAGCGTTCTGCCCCTGTGAAGGAGGAGAACCCAACAAGAAGCTCAAGACAAGGGCTCCTAAGCCTATATGAGGACGTTTGCACCATTGACACAAGCCTGGGCATTGGAGGAGGACTGTCGAGATTACCTTGAGCAGCTGCAAACTGCGAAAGGTATATTCTACATTGAAATAAATATGTCTCTTAACTCGACTTCTTGGGTACTTGATACTGGAAGTGAATCTCATATATGTAATAAATTGTAGGTAATGACAAGAAGTCGGCGTCTAAGGATGGGTGAGACCCACTTAAGGCTAGGGAACAGAGCATGAGTTGCTGCCGAAGCAATATCAGACGTTTATTTATTCTTCATTCAAATTTCAAGTTGTAATTAAAGAATGTTTTGTTCGTTCCTGAATTAATAAAGAACATTATTTCGGTTTCTATGTTTGATAGTGATGGATATTCTTGTCATTTTGCTAATTCAATTTTCAATATTTACAAGAATCAATGTTTAGTTGGAATTGGGGAACGCGAAAATGATCTATACAACTTAAAATTGAGAGAAGTTACAACTCACGATGTGGAAACACATACAACAACAATAAATAGAAAATACAATAGTATAAACCCGGCACAACTTTGGCATGCTAGGCTAGGTCACATTTCCTTAAAGTGGATGAACAAGTTGGTTAGGAGCGACATGTTTGATGGTCCCAGATATAAGATCAATATACGTATAGGAGTTCAGAAGGGGGGGTTGAATGAACTCCTTTGATTTTAAATTTTCGTTTAAAAGTTTTACTAGCACCTGCTAAACTTAAGTCCGAGTTACCAGACTTAAGGATCTCAGTTTAATGCAAATCTCTCGACTAACAAAAATAGTGCGGAAAGAAGACGATCGATTTGTGAACAGATAAACAATAAATAACTTGCGGAATATAAAAGATAAAAGTCAGAAATTTGTTTCTGGAAGTTCGGATATAAATATCCTACGTCTCCCCTTCTTCCTCCTCGGAAGGTATCACTAGAAGATTTGATTTGTAGAGGTCTTCTGCACACACCCAGTCACCGAGCCTCGCTCAAAGTGAACTCCTAGTATCTCCACAACAATCCACGCAGACGCAGCTGCTGGTTTACAACACTTATCAATATTTTCAAACAGATTTTTGAGAAGCCCGTTTGTTACAGACTCAATCAAATGAATACAATAGTGAATACACGTATTTGAGTACTGTAAGAGTCTCTGGTTTCTTAAACAGTGAAACTTGATTCAATGAATGAACCAGAGACTGAAACTCGAAGGTATAACAATGAATATCAACAACTTTTTGTTCTTCGAGTGTTTGAGCTTTTGAAAGATAACTTCAAAATGCAAGGAAAGCTCAGAGAGTGTATTTCGACAGCGTGACCGCAAGATAATGAGAGTGAAGGATTCTTTCTTCAATCCAGCTTCTGCTATTTATAGTCTTCGATCTCAACGGTCGTTAAATTCTTCAAAGGAAATAAATCCCGTTTGAATTTCTGTCAAATTTGTACACCGTAATTCCTGCTCCACTAAAGGCAAGTCGCACTATGTCAGAGCAAATTTGGTGTCTCTCCGTATTTGTGCAAACTCCGTAAACCACCCTCTGATACAGTGTACTATTTACCCAGAATAGTACTGATACTGTTCCCTCAATAAATGGCATATGTACGATTCAATCTCTGCCTTTGATTTTCTCTAAAATGAACGTTTGAATCGATCCATTGATTTGCACAACAACTGATGGCTTGAATAATTGAAGGAATACATCGACTGATTACTTCATCGCCTGATAATATGTATCAGCTGATCGCTTGAAATATTTCACTTCAAAAAGTATCGGCTGATCCAAGATCACTGTAGCTACCTGCTGGTTATCATCATCGCAAAAACCATCGACTGAATCTTAGCGCGAAGGCAAAACGCTGTCGTATCCATTTATCCAAACGATGTTTAACTACCGCTAACATTAAGTTCCAACGGCTGGTCAAACAATCCACTGTAGCTCTCGACTGGTAATAATACTGAGGCCATCGACTGATTTTTAGCGCTAGTTCAAATGTCGTTTTAACTTATTCGAACGACATCGTTTTTGCTATCGCTAACGTCAAGTACCATCGACTGGTTAAAAGAACTACTATAGCTATCTGCTGATTCTTCTGAAAAGATGTATCTGCTGAAATACCAGCGAATGAATACATGCAAACATCATCGGCTGAATTTTACCGTTAGTCCAAAACGCCGTCGTTTCATCTTAAACAAACGCTGTCATTTTGTCTTAAACAAATGCTGTCGTTTTGCAATCCTTAACGCAACACGCTATCTTTCAAATGCTTGCTCCTGCTGATTACTCGAGAAGAGTCGGGTTCTTGAAACACCGGTTGGAGCCAGGCACAAGTGCCAGAGAGGTAACACGCTGAACATCCTATGAATGTCATAGAATGTAGATTTGTTTTTCGTATTGATCGCCTCCCGGTTCCAAAATTTTGTTCTTCCGCTGCCTGACCGGGGGGCGGATCCGGATCCCCAACAATGTTTCCTTCTCCTTTTGGATCCACTTAATTCCCTTTTTCTTCTTTCTCTATCCCTTTCAGCCTGCAACAGACTTTCACGTCTATCAGTATCCATCACTCTCTCTAAAATGTTTCTCTGAGCCATTTCAACTCTCTGCTCAAAGGCTGGTGTACTAACAGGAGGTGGTGGAGGTTGAGGTCCTCGGCTGCTGCTACTTTCCCCCTTTTTGTTATCACACCCCGATTGATATATGCAACGAGTTCGCTTAGTTGGTTGGTGATGATATTTAGGTTCTGCTGTGCTTGAGCACTGAACTCCAATAAATCATTTCTAGTAGCTTCCACCTGCTCACCCAGAGAATTGATTCTAGCATTAAGCTCCTGGTGAGTCTCCCTAACCAGTCGCCGAACATCAACGACATCTAGACCAGTAGTTACAATCTGAGTGCTAAGTTGCTTATGAGATGAT
Organism: Dorcoceras hygrometricum; assembly: GCA_001598015.1. Lineage (NCBI taxonomy): Eukaryota > Viridiplantae > Streptophyta > Magnoliopsida > Lamiales > Gesneriaceae > Dorcoceras > Dorcoceras hygrometricum. The sequence continues at coordinate 30,648 of KV009449.1, read as the reverse complement.
TGTAACTCCAACGATAAGAGAGTGCGTTGATCATTTGAGTCTCTGCGCAACGCCCCAAGAACCCTATCCTGAGCATCGAGGCGTGCGATAACTTGGTTCTCAAAGTTGTAGAGGTGCAATAATAGTGTATCCCTGTGCTTGGCACCATCATCTCGTTCACAGATTTGATCTATCGAAGCTCGCAACTGGTTTAAGGCATTTGTAACATCCGGAATAGGAGCATCTTGAAGAGAGGTTGAAGCAGCAGCAGCAGTGTCTTGATCAGCAAAATCCATTGAAATATCATCTGAAGAAGAGTCAGAAGAAGAAGTCTCATCTAACATCTGTAAAACCGGAGCAACGGAAACTGAATTCGGAGATACCAAAATTGGACTACCCGCCATCTGTACATTATGAACAACTGACGAAGCAAAAGATCTTTGTACACGGCGTAAATCTGTTCTTTCCAAAGCAATAGAAGACACAAAACCACTAACTTCCACCGAATTGATTCAGTGAAATAAGCAAAACTGAGCAAAAACTGTACATAGCTGAAACCATACTCGCGAATTAATTGTTGGCCTTAGAAGCCTAGAGGCTGGTTCCACAACAACTATATCCCGACAAAAATTTCTTGCGCCTACTGGTAAAAGTTTTCCAGTAATAAAGAATTGGGCAAGCTCCAGATGAACATCTGCCAAACGCTTCTTGAATATCTTAAAGAAATCACTCACAGGAGGGAGAGTGTCATCATATTGGCGCTGGCTAGTAACTTCACTCGAAATTATTGGCTGAGGAATTTTTACCCACTGGTCAGCACATGGTTCAATAACCCACGTTCCATTAACCCTCATCATGGTTCGTATCCAGCAGGAGGAGCAAGTATTTGTGTTTGATCGGGCGATAACTGCGCCACGATCATGATTTCGTCCTTCAAAAATAAATGGAGCAACACGGCAGCTTCCATTCAAGATCGTGTGCAAGGGTCTCTGTTTTCAACTCCTCTAAAACAAAAGATGAAAGCTGTGCAGTTTATCTAAAATTTTCAGGTCTACAGCTGATGATCCATCTCTGGGAACGAAATTTATTCTGCGAGCTTCCAAGAATTTTCGAACCAACAGTTCTCTATACTTCAACAATATGTACCGTTTGCGGTGCAGGGCTATGATTGGCGAATCTGTGCCAGCCCATGTTCAACCTTGGTATAAACGTCTTACAGCTGCAACGCCGCTAACTTCTTGCGACTGAAAGAATGAAAAAATTGTTCCACTTCGCTGATTACTTTCTCTCGCAACTGGACAAGCAGTTCAATTTCTGCAACTATCAGTACCAATTGTTCCCAAACAGGGTTTCCTTTAACTGGGTCCTTTTCGACCAGGAGTTCCTTCCCTTTGTCTTCCACTGGAATCTTGGGAAGACTGGCCAGATACCAGGTCTGCTCAGTGACGCCAGGAATGTGGATAGTTGCCCCAAAGAGGATCCTTGTAATTTCTACACCAGCATAAGGTAACTGAACATCTACTGGAATAGACATGAAGATGTCATCCAAAGACATTGCTTCATCTGCTGATAGTGCCACTGGCTCTGTCTCAATATCCTCAGACAATACATCACCTGAACCCACCTGCTGGTCCCCAATTGCTGTCGTTGCCTGATCACCCATAACAGTAACCATTTCCTCTACTGGTTTCTCTGCAAAAGTCTGTACCGACTGATTTCCACTATCAACACCAATAGCCACGGTTTCCATCTCTTCATCTGTGTCACTGGGTGTGACAACGTGGGTATCATTTCGGAGCATTTAATCAAAAGCCCTGTCGAACCAGGTTTCTGCCCTATCACTTTGTTTATCATCCTTATCATCTGAGATTGAATCCAACTAATTTAGAACTTGGTTAATAACGGTGTCTGGATCATCGACAAGTGAGAAATCTTTATCAGCAGCTACCTCACCAATTTCAACAGCTGGTTAAACTGCCTCACCAAAAACTGGTCTCTCAGCTTCTATTTCTTCATCAGTATCATCAGGAGTGGTAACTTGTCGTTCAGCAGCCCATTTGGCAATAAGTTCTTCATGGGACAGATCAAACCACTGTCTCTCATCAGTTATATCAGCTGGTTGATCTCTATCAGCAGAGGCATCAACTTCAGCAACAACTACCTCTTCACCATCAACTACACCAGTGACCTCGTCAACTGGTTGATCAGCAGAGATATCATCATCTGCAGCTGGTTGCTCAACAGGTTCCTCAGCAGCAGGAACGCCAGTAGATGGCCCAACCATTTGTATAGGCACGGCCTCTTGTGCAACAACCACTATCTACAAGGTAGATGGAGAAGAACCAGATTTC
>KV009448.1:86158-97162 GCA_001598015.1 Dorcoceras hygrometricum | reverse complement strand
GCCACCATGCGCAACCGGTACGCATGGTGTTGCGCGGCGTGCGCGCGAAGTCGCGCGGCTGCTAGCGCCGCCACGCGCGGCGGCGGTCCGGTGGTCTCGATTCTTAAATTTTGATTCTCTCAATTCTGAAATTTGATAAGTTAGATACAATTATGGTAATACATATTGATCAGATCCGGGAACCACTGGCTCTGATACCACTGTTGGGGATCCCGATCCGCCCCCCGGCTAGGCAGCGGAAGAACAATCAAATATAAATCGGGAGGCGATCAATACGAAAAAGAAGAATTCAAAATTCATTCATAGGATGTTTAAGCGGATTACCTTGCTGGCACTTGTGCCTGGCTCCAACCGGTGTTTCAAGAACCCGGCTCTTCTCGGTAGATTGCGGTAGTTACGCCAATCCGGTCCACGACCAGATCCGAGACACCTTCGTCAGGCTGCACTAGAAGCCCTGACGAGATCAGCACGAACGGATTCTCCACGTCGAGTTGGACGGAAACCAATTTTCCGGCGAGGACGGCGGCGGCGCACGGCGGCGGCGACGGCGGCGGGAGAAGAGAAGAGAGGGGCGGCTAGGTTTTGGTGCTTAGGGTTATGAATTGTGTCATGTGTAATCAAGTCATCAAGTCTAAATGAATAGACTTAAAGATAGACTTGGGCCGGTCCAACGGGCCCGGGTCCAAATGACGATATCTATCGCTGCGACTTCATCGTAACTCCGATCGCCGATCAGATCAGACCGATCGACTCAGTTTCCAAAACTGAATGTTATGATGTGAAAAACAATTTTTCAGATCATCAAACCCCAAATAGCAAAATGACCGTTTTGCCCCTCAACAGAGTCAAATCCCGGTTTGACCTTGAATACACAGCGACTATTAGATGTGTTTCATGATAGCCGTCATACCCACTATCACATCTAACATACGCTTTAGTGCATTCTAGGTCTTTACTCAACGCAATTGTAAATCATTACACACATAATGAAAGTAAAGAATGCCATATAAGGAAATGCGAATATCATATATAAAGATCGTTTGTACAAGAGTCTATAAAACCCACACGCCACAAGTTGGCTAGTTGGGCATCTACTCTAACAGCGCATCTGCTGATCCAGCAGTCAATCACTCAAAAATGTTGACCAACACGTGTCGCTCTCTTGATCACTCTCGCGCTAAAAGCCACGCCTGCCAGCAGCAACCTCTAAGGTCAAAACGACAACGTATCGTCTTCAGTAACCAATTTCACGCGCAACTGCTTTGAAACGACGGCGTTTCACTATCGCGCCATCAACTGCTGATCAGCTTTCACCAACAGGCGCTACTTCTGAATTTCGACCACCTGCTGATTCTCGACCAGCAGGTTAATTTTTTTTTTTTTCGGGTTTTCACAGCATGTCTATGACGAGGAATACTACGCTGCATCTCATCGTTCTGACCCTTGGACTCTTCCGGAATCTGCCCTCTACCTCTACCCGCACATCTAGGCGGCATCTAAGAAGGCACTAAACAATAAGATCACACAACAACAAGTATATCACGTAGCAAATAAATCACATAGTCATACACATGCAACAAACAACACTGTATCTAGACTCAAGTGTGATCAAAAGAAATTGAGCTTATCATAGCTTAAGCTCTGATACCAAAAATGTCAGGCCTCATGCTCAATCAGAGTAAAACCACATAAAACACGATAGCGGAAGCATTAAAATAGTGGCTAAAATTTTTCTCTTGTGGTCTGACTTAGAAAACATAAGTAAAATACCCTGATATTCAAAATATTGGTTTACAATGCTGAAAACCCAATACAACATAAAACAACGATACAGCATAGAGTGACTCTCAATCAACAAAAACATTAGTCCCTCGCTCAACATAGATACAATTCAAAATATTGGTTTACAATGCTGAAAACCCAATACAACATAAAACAACGATACAGCATAGAGTGACTCTCAATCAACAAAAACATTAGTCCCTCGCTCAACATAGATACAATATAATATAACAAAGATATCATATGTATCTACTACATATAACTGGGATACTCTATCCACCTCCTGGGGAATTACCAGCTGGATCAACTCCATGACCAACGGAGAAACCATGATAACCTGAGAACACACACAGGCAAACAAGACAACCAGTCCTAGAGGTACATCGGGGTCAAACCCCAGTACGGAGAGCAACTGAAAAACAACAGTTAAATAGCAATAGATAAAATGCGAATGCTATGCATGAGAACAAGGCTACAACCATAGGCAGGGAGCCAAAGGATCTCAAGAACTGCTCAACAACATATATCCAATCAACTGGAAGATAGTGGCCACGGGGTGTGTGAGCATATTGGAGCTACCCACTCGTCTCAACACACGGTACCACATGAAGAATACATCGCTCAACCTGTTGTTGCCCAACTCATGAGATGTGGGAGCTACCCACTCCGTTCATAGTGGCTAACAGATCCTAGCAAGGAGATGAGGGTGACGAGAGTTACTCGCTCGAACTCTAAAATAGGCATCCTGGTACACACAGATCAATACAACAAGGCACAACTAAACAAGATCTGAGCTCAACATGAATAATGCGTGTATGCAATGAAACAACTTTCAATAAACAACACAACAGAGACAAGCAATGACAGCACATAAGCATACACAATAGCCAACATAATATCCATGCCAAACCCAACGCTGTAAAAAAAGCTCACATCCATACCTCAGTTCTGAGCTATAATTACAACAAAAGCAGTCCCGAGCAACCAGATGTGAAATCCAGCAAGCTACCTGAACAGCAGAACTCAAATCGCCGAAATTCTAACAGACTACACAAGGGAAGCTTCTCCTGTGATCCTCTTCCAGCTCTCCAAAGACTTCGAAAGAGGTATAGAATGAAGCGCCTTAACAATAGGAGTCCAGCGCTTCCACTCTTGTGTTCGTCAGAACTGTGTACCGTCGACAATCGAGGAAGAAAAGTTTCGGTGAATAGTAGCTAGGGTATCGCGGAAAGATGAACTCACGGGAAATATTTCTAAGTGTGTGACCAGTCAAAGTCCTCTATATATACAACATAAGTTTCCCCAAATCTGATGAACAGTAGCCATCGACAAAACCTGCTCAAAGCTGTTCCCAACTCAGATCTGAGTAACACTATAGATCTGGACCAAACGCTAAACAGATTTGGAACTTATCCAAACTACGTTGCACCAAGGACCGCTCTCTCACTAGGACACGTCATCCCGCTGACCACAACTGAATCGCTAAACGACATCGCATCGCATCCCTCAAGACGTCCTCAAAACGTCGCCGCATCGCAACCCAGATCTGAAAGACCAGATCTCACACAAGTGTTGACCAGTCAAAGCTGACATCCCTGGACCACTCCGATCTACCACAAACCATGAATCGGGACTACGAACTGGACCTGTCCACGCATTACTAAACACTTGCGCAACTCAAACCTGAATCTTCTTCAAACGGCTTCGCTTCGATACCTGTGAAAGAAAACCAATTAGCGCGCCCAGAACAACGCGAGACTACCAGATTTCACCACCAAAATTAAATGCGATCACCAGTGCTGACCAACACTCAAATCTGATCATTTTCACGCAGAAATTCTCTAACAATCCAGAGCTGTTCGAAGGCTTATACTGACCCGATAAATTCACCAAGCATACCAGCTCAAAGCTGGCTCATCCCAGATCTGTTCCTACCAAATCTGGTCTATGATAAACCTGATTATTTAACTCAATTAATCTCATAATATTTTGGGTCTCACATTATAGGTGCCCCAATGGAATTTGGAGCACATAGCCATGGATTTTGTAACCCATTTGCCTCGTTCCAGTAGAGGTTGTGATGCTGTGTGAGTTGTTATTGACAGATTGTCGAAGTCTGCTCACTTCATTCCCTACAATATGACGTATTATTTGAAGAAAATGGCGAAGATGTACATAGATTTTGTGGTGCGTTTGCATGGTGTGCCTGTGACTATTGTTTCAGATCGTGATCCGAGGTTTACTTCTAGGTTTTGGAAGATTTTGCAAACAGCTTTGGGTACCAGATTGGCTATGAGTACTGCTTATCATCCCCAAACCGATGGCCAATCTGAGAGACTATCCATATCTTAGAGGATATGTTGAGAGATGTTGTGATGGATTTCAGCGGTAGCTGGAAAGATTCATTGTCTTTGGTTGAGTTTTCTTATAGTAACAGCTATCAGGTCACGATTGTTATGGCACCATTTTGAAGCTTTGTATGGTAGGAAGTGCAGATCGCCTATATTTGGGAAGAAGTGGGGGAGAAGCAGTTGTCTTCTTCAGAAATTGTGCAGCAGATGAGAGATCAAGTAGATCTGATTCGACAGCGTATGAAAGCTGCACAAGATCTCCAAGCGAGCTATGCGAACAGAAGGTGTAGGCCTCTAGTGTTTCAGGTTGAAGATCTGGTTTTCCTGAAAGTTTCTCCTTTTCGAAGTGTTATGAGATTTGGTCTCAAGGGAAAGTTAGCTCCTATTTATGTTGGACCTTATGAGATTGTTGAAAGGATTGGCCCTTTGGCTTATCGCTTGTTATTTTCGCCGGATCTGTCCTCATTGCATGATGTGTTTCATGTGTCGATGTTGAGGAAATATGAGCCAGATCCTTCTCACGTATTGCGAACTAGCGTGGTGGAGCTGGATAGGACATTGAGTTATGTGGAATATCCCTTGCAGATCTTGGACAGAAATGTCTCACATGCACAAGATCTCCAAGCGAGCTATGCGAACAGAAGGTGTAGGCCTCTAGTGTTTCAGGTTGAAGATCTGGTTTTCCTGAAAGTTTCTCCTTTTCGAAGTGTTATGAGATTTGGTCTCAAGGGAAAGTTAGCTCCTATTTATGTTGGACCTTATGAGATTGTTGAAAGGATTTGCCCTTTGGCTTATCGCTTGTTATTTTCGCCGGATCTGTCCTCATTGCATGATGTGTTTCATGTGTCGATGTTGAGGAAATATGAGCCAGATCCTTCTCACGTATTGCGAACTGGCGTGGTGGAGCTGGATAGGACATTGAGTTATGTGGAATATCCCTTGCAGATCTTGGACAGAAAAGAGAAACAGCTGAGGAACAAGACCATTCCCTTGGTGATTGTCCAGTGGAGCAAACATGGCCGAGAAGAAGCTACGTGGGAGTTGGAAGAGAAAATGCAATGTGAATGGCCTCATCTGTTTGAGTAGATTTTGCATTTGACTCTAGTAGCTAGTTTGTTTGTTATTATTTGTTCCAGTTATCTTAAACTCTTGGTTAGTAGCCTCCTGTTGTGTGTTAGAGGTTGCTGGTTGTTTTGTGCATAGCGTGGTTATCCAGTTTTAGATATTCTGTTGAGTTCCAGTTCAGATCTGGAGTTGTTGTTTGATTTCGAGGACGAAATCTTATTTTTAGTGGGGGAGAGATGTGAGACCCGAAATATTATGAGATTAATTGAGTTAATTAATAGGGTTTAACATAGACCAGATTTGGCGTGAACAGATCTGGGATGGTCCAACTTTGATCTGGTATGCTTGGTGAAGTAATCGGGTCAGTATAAGCCTTCGAACAACTCTGGATTGTTAGAGAATCTCTGTGGAAATGATCGAATTAGAGTGCTGGTCAGTGCTGGATGATCGCATTCAGATTTGGTGGTGAAATCTGGTAGTCGCGCGTTATTCTGGGCGCGCTAGTTGGATATCCTTCGTTGGTATCGAAGCGACGCCGTTGGAAGAGGATTCAGGTTTCAGTTGCGCAAGCGTTTAGTAATGCGTAGACTGGCCCGATTCGTGTTTTTGTGTAGACCGGTGCAGTTCAGGATGAAATGATCGAATTAGAGTGCTGGTCAGTGCTGGATGATCGCATTCAAATTTGGTGGTGAAATCTGGTAGTCGCGCGTTATTCTGGGCGCGCTAGTTGGATATCCTTCGTTGGTATCGAAGCGACGCCGTTGGAAGAGGATTCAGGTTTCAGTTGCGCAAGCGTTTAGTAATGCGTAGACTGGCCCGATTCGTGTTTTTGTGTAGACCGGTGCAGTTCAGGATATTCAGATTTGACTGGTCAACGCTTGTATGAGATCTGGTTATTCAGATCTGGGTTACGATGCGATGTCGTTTAGCGATTCAGATTGGTTAGGGGGATGATGTGTCATAGTGAGAGAGCGGTCCTTGGTACGACGTCGTTTGGATAAGTTCCAAATCAGTTTAGCGTATGATAGATCAGGAGTGTTACTCAGATCTGAGTTGGGAGCAGCTTTGAGCCTGTAATGTCGGTGGTTACTGTTCATCAGATTTGTGGAACTTAAGTTGTATTTATAAAGGACTTTGACTGGTCTTGCGATATTCTTTTCCGACACTTAGAAATATTCTCATAACCTTAACTTGTCGCGATACCCTAGATAGTATTGATCGAAGCTTATTTCCTTCGTTTGCTGATGGTAGACAGCTTCGACGGACACGAGAGTGGTAGCGTTGGACTACTCTTGTTAAAGTGCTTCGTTCTGTACCTCTTTCAAAGGCTTGGTTTTAGCTGGAAGAAGATCACGAAGGACGCTTCCTTGTGTAGTCTGTTAGCATTTGAGCAGATTTGCTTCTGCCGTTCAGGTAGCTTGTTGGGTAAGTGTTAGTTCCTCCCTTACGCTTTGTTTAGAGCTGTTTGTTGAGCTAGAAGGGTAGGACAGAGCTGGTTGAGTTTGTAACTCCCAGTTTGTAGCTCTGAGCTTTGCGTCCCTGAGTTAGCGTTGTTGTTTGACTTAGCAGGTTTCAGATCTGGTTTCTCGGGACAGCTTTTGTGGTAATTGTAGCTCAGAACTAAGGTAGATGTGAGATTTTTTTACAGCGTTGGAATTGGCATGGATATTATGCGTGCTGCTGTGTATGCTTCTGTGCTGTCATTGCTTGCCTCTGTTGTGTTGTTTATTGCAAGCTATTTCATTGCATACACGCATTATTCATGTTGAGCTCGGATCTTGTTTAGCCGTGCCTTGTTGTATTGATCTGTGTGTACCAGGATGCTTGTTTTGGAGGTCGAGCGGGTAACTCCCGTCACCCTCATCTCCCTGCTGGAATCTGTTAGCCACTATGAGTGGAGTGGGTAGCTCCCACATCTCATGAGTTGGGCAATAGCAGGTTGAGCGATGTGTTATGCATCTGGTATCGTGTGTTGAGACGAGTGGGTAGCTCCCACATGCTCACATACCCCGTGGCCACTATCTTCCAGTTGATTGGATATCTGTTGTTGAGCAGTTCCTTGAGATCATTTGGCTCCCGGCCTTCGGTTTGTAGCCTTGTTCTCATGCATGACATTCGCATTTTATCTGTTGCTATTTAACTGTTGTTTTTCAGTTGATCTCCGTACTGGGGTTTGACCCTGATGTCCCTCTGGGGCTGGTTTTCTTGTTGCCTATGTGTGTTTTCATGTTATCATGGTTTCTCCGCTGGTCGTGGAGTTGATCCAGCTGGTAATACCCCGGGAGGTGGATAGAGTGTTCCAATTATATATAGTAGATACATATGATATTTTCGTTATATTGTATTGTATCTATGTTGAGCGAGAGACTCATCTGTTTGTTAATTGGGAGTTACTCTATGCTTGTATGTTAGCTGCGTTGTAGTTGGTTTTCGAGTGTTGTAAAACCAATATTTTGAATAGCAGTTTATTTTAAATCATGTTTTCTAAGTCAGATCAAAACGAAAAATTTTAGCCACTAATTTTAATGCTTCCGCTATTATTTATTGCGTGTTTTATGTCTGATTGAGCACGAGGCCTGACAACCTGTCTGGCGACTAAGTGCCTGGCTCTGACTATTCCTCCAATGGAATTAGCCCTTCTTCGGTTGCTCCTAATCAGGTCCACGACCGGTTTCCAATTCCTTCGTTGGAATGCACTAGAACCCCAACAAAAATTTCGCGAGCAGAATCTCCTCGTGACGATCGCAGCGAAGTGCAACGGCGGCGGCGACGGTGGGAGAAGGGAGAGAGGGGGGATGGGAGTTTGCTGATTAGCCTTTTCGTGTGTTTTTAACTCAACCCCATGCCCTCCTATTTATAGATAATTTCACGGGCATAAGTTGGTTAACGGGCCCTGGTCAGGCCCAGGCCCAATACAACCAACTTTAAATCCAAAGCTGTGGTTTCATCATAACGCCGATAGACGATCAGATCAGACCGATCTTCATAGGTTCTAAAGTCGTACATTATGATGTGAAAAAAATTTCAGACCACCTAATCTACAAAAATAGCAGATTAACCCCTGAAGTTGCAGATGAATGTCAATACAGCCACAGCAATTTGGAAAGCCACACTCCATTTATTTCTCCCACCATACTCAACAAATTGAGTTCCTTGTCTGCACGGGAATTGGCAAACCAGTACACTATGTGACCCTCAATGGTTCAGGGATACAGCTAGCCGTGGGTTCACAACTCAATGTGAATCAGAAAATACATTTTCTGATCTACCATCGGACCATGGTAAAGCGCCTAGCAACATCGCCAATGATCCCATAGGTATCACTGATAGTGCCTACAAGAATCGGTTGGTCATGGTTAGCGTATAGTACGGTACTTTCATCACATATATCCCGATCGAATCAACGCCCATTGGTAAATCGAGAGTCGTTAGAGATTCGATAGCCGTGCATACATCTTGGATATCAGAATAGCGACATCACTGTTGGGGATCCGGATCCGCCCCCCCGGCGAGGCAGCGGAAGAACATAGAATTAAAGCCGGGAGACGATCAATACAAAATATTCAATATCAAACTACGACATTCATAGGATGTTTAAGAGACTACCTTGCTGGCACTTGTGCCTGGCTCCAACCGTAGTTACAATAACGTCGGCTCTTCTCGGTAGATTGCGGTAGATATCGCCAATCCGTTCCATGACCAGAAACGAGATTCCTTCATCAGCCTGCACTAGAAGGACTGACTAGATCAGCACGAACGGATTCTCCTCGTCGAATTGCCCGAAAACAATTTTTTCCGGCGAAGACGGGCGGGCGGCGGCGACGGCTTTTAGAGAGGAGGGAAGGAGGCGGCCACTACTAGGTTTAGGGTTTGCTTGTTATGTCAAGTGTATTGAAGTCTAGGTTTAGGCTTAATTAAATAAGTTTAAGAGTTGGACTTGGACCGGCCCAACGGGCCCGGGTCCAACGATGAACATTCAGTTCATCTCCACCACCGAGACTTCATCGTAACTCCGATTGCCGATCAGATCGGACGGATCGACTCAGTTTCCAAAACTGAATATTATTATCTGAAAAACCATTTTTCAGAACCCCATGCAAAATGACCGTTTTGCCCCTCAACAGTGGGGAAACCCCGGTTTGACCCCTGTTGACTTTTAGGAAGTCGCACTTCCCGAAATCCTCTTCTCGTGCTCAACACATTGAGCTGATGTTTGGATCTTTGGTGAGACCTAGGCTCCTTTTCTTGCGCAACGGCACCCGTGTTGTCGTAGTACACCGGGATTGGACCAAATCCATCAGGAATGACGCCCTACTCTTGGACGAATTCCTTATCCAAACGGCCTCCTTAGCAGTAGTTGATGCTGCGATGTACTCAGCCTCAGTGGTTGAATCCGCGATGGTGTCTTGCTTGGAACTCTTCCAAGAGACAGCACCACCATTGAGCATGAATACAAATCCAGAGGTTGATTTCGAATCATCCACGTCACACTGGAAGCTAGAATCAGTGTAGCCTTCCAGTTTCAGTTCACCACCCCATAGACCATGAACATATTCTTAGTCCTTCGTAGGTACTTAAGAATATCCTTCACGGCCTTCCAATGCAATTGGCCGGGGTTGGCCTGGTAGCGACTCGTGACACTCAGAGCATATGCGACATCCGGTCTAGTCGAGATCACGCCATACATAATACTACCTATAGCCGAGGCATATGGTACACGTGCCATACTCTCTATCTCCTCATCAGTCTTTGGATACATAGACTTGGATAGAGTGACCCCGTGGCACATAGGTAGGTGTCCTCTCTTGTACTCTTCCATAGAGAACCTCTTAAGTACGGTATCGATGTAGGTAGCTTGGGTGAGTCCGAGCATCCGTTTAGATCTATCCCGATAGATCTGTATTCCAAGAATATAAGATGCTTCACCCATGTCCTTCATCGAAAATCTACTAGACAACCATACTTTAGTTGACTGCAGCATTCCTACATCATTCCCAATGAGTAGGATGTCATCAACATAAAGTACGAGGAACATCACAGCGCTTTTAACTATCTTTTTATAGACACATGGCTCCTCGGGATTCTTGATGAAACCAAATTCCTTAATTGTTTCATCGAATCTCAGGTTCCAACTTCGCGATGCTTGTTTGAGACCGTAGATCGATCTCTGAAGCTTGCATACCTTATGCTCGCTTCCAACAAATGTGAAACCCTCAGGCTGCGTCATATAGATCTCTTCCTTAATGTTTTCATTAAGGAGCGCAGTTTTCACATCCATTTGCCATATCTCATAGTCGTACCATGCGGCTATGGCTAACAAAACTCTAATTGACTTGAATATTGCGACTGGCGAAAAGGTTTCATCATAGTCAACACCTTGCCTTTGAGTGTAACCTTTCGCGACTAGTCGTGCCTTGTAGGTCATTACCTTACCAGGCCCAAGTTTCCTCTTGTATACCCATTTGCTACCCAATTAGGAACCAATTCCTTCGGGAGGTTTAACCGAGAGTCCAAACTTGGTTAGCATGCATTGAGTCAAACGTCAGACTGCATTGCTTCAAGCCATAATTAGAATCAGCATCGGAAATTGCCTCCTTGAAAGTTCTTGGATCAGTAGGTCATTACCTTACCAGGCCCAAGTTTCCTCTTGTATACCCATTTGCACCCAATAGGAACAATTCCTTCGGGAGGGTTAACGAGAGTCCAAACTTGGTTAGCATGCATTGAGTCAAACTCAGACTGCATTGCTTCAAGCCATAAGTTAGAATCAGCATCAGAAATTGCCTCCTTGAAAGTTCTTGGATCA
>KV009448.1:68885-81306 GCA_001598015.1 Dorcoceras hygrometricum | reverse complement strand
GCCAGGAAAACCATCCATCTGCATGCTCAGAACATCACAATGTTCCCTACCAATGAAACGTGGTACTTCACATCGCAGACGCTAGTCTCAAACTCGGGCAGCCTTATCCTCATTTTTTACGGTCCAATCGACTAGGAATAAGTTTAGAATACACAGTGACTATTAGATGTGTTTCATGACAGCAATCATATCTACTGTCACATCTAACATACACTATGGTGCATTCTAGGTCTTTATCCAACACAATTGTTAACATTAACATAATAGTGACGATAAAGAATGGCATATAGAATGTGAATTTCATAAACAAATATTGTTTTACACAAAGAGTCATCAAAGCCCACACGCCACAAGTTGGCTAGTTGGGCACCTACTCTAACAGAGGTCTGAGTTGATCTGAAATTAATATAGCCGCCATCTGAAGAGCTTTAGTATTTATACCCTCTAAATGACCAACACTTTGTCATTTTAGACCACACATCTCCTTATCCTCTCCAGAGAGTTCCCGACAGATATTTTCAAACCCTCGTCATCACTGTTCACGCGACCTAGTATTTTCCAGATCGTCGGAGATTTGCCAATCATTTTTGAGTGAAGGTACCTCTTTTGGAAACCCCTCTTCAAGCTCGACATTTCTGTACTAGTTTGGAGTCGAGAGGAGGTCGGACTGAGGAAATCACAGAGAAGCGTCATGAGCTGCATGTCGTGATTTTCGGCCGAGTTGAGCTTCATTTCAGGTAACCGTGTTCTGCTGGTGTTAGTTTTTGTTCTTAGCGTTAACCTTTGAGCTGGATAGTGCTTTTTTGTTACTCGTAGTTGTTCTGAGTTGAGAGCTTTAGACGTGAGCTGTGTGAGCTTAAACAGAGCTGACTTCTTATATATCTTGGCAGATAGTACCTCTCTTGTGGTTTTGTCGTGAGCTGCTGGCCCTCAGCAGTTGGCCGAGACCTGAGTGGAGCAGTGAGTGCGTCCTGCTTCCAGCCGTGAGCTTGGTAGAGATATTGGATAAGATCTACGCAAGGTATGAATCTGAGCTTGTATTTACAGCTTTGAGATAAGAATGTGAACATATTTTGACTGTGTGCTGAGCTGTCGTAGCCTTGTTGTACGTGTGCTGAGTTGCTGTAACCTGTTATGCTTGTGCTGGTTACTGAGCTGGCTTTCCTGTGTTATGCATGCTGTATCTGATTGCTGTATTATGTTGCTCTTCGTACTCGGGTTTGACCATTCCCTTTGGGACTGTTTTTGTTGTGTATGTGGATTTCAGGTATTTCAGCTGGTCTTGGTGATGCGTCAGCTGGTGGAGCCCCATAGGAGTTGTTGAGTTCCCAGTTATGTATATAGTCCATCGAGTCATTTACGAGGGGATTCCTTGAGTAGTTGTATTTTAAGGATTCGATGTTATTGTTGTTGTGATTATATACATGTACTGTTTGAGAGAATTGTTACTTTGTTCGATCTGGCTTTCACGCTAAGTGTATTTTGAGTATATGCCTACTTTGAACATATGTTTTCCGTTCAGGTCAAAAGAAAAATTATAACCACTTTTAAGCTTCCGTGTTTTATCGCTAAATGCGTGCTTATTGCTTGATTATGACCACCGGGCCTGACAATAACGATCCATCACAACCACTTGGCCCTCTTGTTAAAATCATGATTAGTTAAACTGATAAACTATGCAGAACCCATACTTACAAATGATGACTCTTATGACGTACACACAAAGGCTGTCAGACCCATACTCAGGTATGACTAGCTATGATTGAATACGCAACAGTCTCCTATCCATCCTATAAATACCCGGATATATCTCAATTTACATTCATTCATCACACTCATACATCCTCTATACTCTCTATATATTCAAGATCACCCGACATGAATTAAGCATAAGAGAGGTTTCGATGGAGACACTTCCGACGCCCTCTAACCATTACTTGTGCTTGCAGATTACTAAATGAACAACACGTCGTCTTAGTTCATTCGTCGAAGACAGACATTCGATCTGTCGACGTGACCATCCGAAAGGACAGCAGCTCATTGGTTAGGCAAAATTCGGTTACATCATAGTATTATATTTTATATGATTTTTATATCATAGTTTATATTTTATATGATTTTTAACTAATAAATGTTCTTGATTCCCAACCTTAATTCATAATATTATCGTCATATTTGTTGCTAGCTTATTATTAAAATGATTTTGATGTAATTATGATTAATACATGTTTTTTATTATGCATTTATTAGAATGAAAAACGTGTCTAATGCTTACCGGATTTCTGGTTCAACTCTGATTGAAGCGGAACGGGTCTGAATTCCAATTTTATTATTTATTTATTTATTTTTTACAGGACGGGTCCGGATATTAGGCTGATAGCAATACTCATGGCAAACCCTGCTCGTTTTCATAAGTTGACGTATTGATGATGTCTTCACTATGATATTTTAGTCGTTAACCCTTCTAGAAGGCCTGGACCATATAGTATATATACCGCCATATTTGAACTCAGAATTATGTAACTAGTTATATCCATTTCTTTTAATATATATAAATATTAGTCTATTCAGTTTTCTTACACAATATTCATATAATTACTTATATTCATTTCTTTTAATATATTAGTCATTCAGTTTTCTGACACAATATTCAAGTCAGAGTTTCAGTTTTAACAATTTAGCTTGATAACTTCTACAATCGAAGTTTGACTAACGCAATGCTTCAAAGTTAGTCAATAATTGTGATATAATATGGAGAAATTTCATCATGAGATAATATTTGGTTTATGTTAATGAATGGTGTTGGATCTGTGTAATCTAATAGATCATATCTGGATTTTGATGAACACAAAACTTGCGCTTATGTTACTGACGATCTACACGAGTACAGATGTCTAAGTTGTAGCAGATCAAATTAGACAAGAGCTGCGAGTTGAAGCAGTGCGCTGTAGCAGATCAAACCGAACAAGAGCTGCGAGCCGAAGAAGTACGCTGTATAAACAAAGAGTGCATATCAGGGAAGAAGAAGACCAGCTTAGAAGCGTCAATCTGCTTAGAGCATATCATCTCAGGGAAGATAAGCTCAGGCAACAAGATCAGCTTAGAATAGATCAAGAGCAGACGCAAAGTTAGAACAGAGCTGAAGACAGATAAGATTAGACGAATCAGCTCAGACATCGATCAGCTCAGAGGTCTAAGCTGGAGCAGCACAAACAGAATCAGTAGAGCAGGAGCAGCTCAGACGAGGCAAGAAAATCAGCTCAGAGTTTACCATATTAGAGCAGTTCAAGAGTAGAGACAAGAGCAGCTCAGACGTCTAAGCTGGAACAGATGAGAACACCCAAGCTGGAATAGCACAGAATAGACCATGACGGAATAGACCAGAGCTGAATGAACTGGAACAACACAGTACAGACCAGAACGAAATAGCTCAGAGCAGAACTAGAAAGAACGAAACAGCTCAGATCTGTACAGAGAAGGATGAAATAGCTCAGACTGAAGAAAGAATAACGAAACAGCTTAGATCAGAATAGAGCGGATAAGAATAAGAGTAGCTTAGAGAAGAAACACAAAAACAGCCCAGAGTAAAACAAAGAAGAATCAAAAAACATATAAGAGGATCAGCTCAGAGGAACAGAATAGAAGATCAGGCCAGAGTTGGTCAAGCGAAGCAAACCATACGAGAACAGAACAAGCGAGGATAAAGCTGCACTTTGTTCGAGTTGAAAGAGTTTTTGAATACACCAGAGTGTTAGGATTGAAAAGTAAGCTAGAGAGTTCAGAGGAGGGGGGTGAATGAACTCCTTTGCTTTGTTTGAAGAATTTTATTGCTCGACGCAAACCTCCAGCCGAGTTACTAGCTTGAAAGATTCTCAGTGATTGCTGTTTGTCTCGTGTAATAAAACAATTTTTATGTTGAAAGAACATGATTCAAACAGAGAACAATTTAGACAAGTGAGAGAAAGTAAAATATTATGAGTCGAGATTTTATTTCTGGATGTTCGGAGCAATGTCTCCTGCGTCTCCCCTTCTTCCTCAATGGAAAGGATATCTACTACAAAATTTGATTTATAAAACTCTTTGTACAAACCCGATCTCACAACCAGCAGCTATGAGAACTCCTAGCACTCAACCACGAACACAGACCCTCGATCTGGTTCTAAAACACACTGAAATAGCACTGAGCTGGTTGTGCTACTCTAGCACTCTACACTCTCTGTTTATGATTTAAATTATCGCTCGACACTACAGAGTGTGTGTATAGAACGATGTGTGACACAAGATTTGAATAAAACTATCTGTGCAAACATCTGCATCCAAACACCATTAAATATCAAATATTAGGTTTCTTGCCGTTCCAGATCTCATATGGAGTGACACCGTGTCGCTTATTTATCATCGATATGTTCTGAGTATAGCAAGCGGTGTTGACTACTTCTGCCCAAAATTTATTTGAAATATCGGAATCAGCAATCATAGTTGTAGCAGCTTCTTTTAAAGTTCGATTTCGATTCTCAGCTTGTTGGCGCCCGGCGCCAGATCCGGATCGCGCTCCCGAGGCGCAGCGAAAGTTTCAAAATTTTGTGCCCGGGGTCGCTAATACAATAACAGTTCTTGATTTTAAACAATTTAAATAAAAGTTAAACAACGGGTGTTTAAGTTGTTACCTGTCTGGCGACTAGGCGACTGGCTCCGACTATTCCTTCAATGGAAATAACCCTTCTTTGGTTGCTCCTAATCTGATCCACGATCGTTTTTCCAATTCCTTTGTTGGAGTGCACTAGAACCCCAACGAAAATTTCGCGAGCAGAATCTCCTCGTCGGGATGATCGCAGCGAAGTGCGACGACGACGACGGCGGCGTTGGGAGAAGGGAGAGAGGGGGGAGGGGAGAGTTTGCTGAATAGCTTTTGGTATGTCTTTAACTCAACCCCATGCCCTCCTATTTATAGATAATTTCGTGGGCCTAAGTTTGTTTATCAGTCCCTGGTCAGGCCCAGGCCCAAGACAACCAACTTTAAATCCAACGCTGTGGTTTCATCATAACTCCGATCGACGATCAGATCGGACCGATCTTCATAGGTTCTAAACCGTACATTGTGATGTGAAAATAATTTTTCAGACCACCTAATCTACAAATAGCAGATTAACCCCTGAAGTTTCAGATGATTGTCAATACAGCCATAGCAACTTTTGAAAGTCACACTTCCAATTATTTCTCCTAACATATTCAACAATTTGAGTTCCTTGTCTGCACGAGAATTGGCAAACCAGTACACTGTGTGACCCTCAATGGTTCAGGGATACAGCTAGCCGTGGGCTCACAACTCATTGTAAATCAGAAAACACATTTTTTATCTACCCATCGGACCATGGTAAAGCGCCTAGCAACATCGCCCCATGATCTCTTAGGTATCACTGATAGTACCTGAAAGAACCAGTCGGTCATGGTTAGCATATAGTACGGTCCTTTCATCTCATATATCTCGACCGAATCAACGACCATTGGTAAATCGAGAGTCGCTAGAGATTCGATAGCCATGCATACATCTTGGAGATCATAATAGCGACATTGCTAATGCTACTATGTAAACTCATTTACACTAAAGCACAAGAGTACTCTGGCCAGAGATTTGTCACACTATTATCTTCTCAGACAGCATAGGATATCCACGCACTAGGACAAGCGGTGAATCCTCGACAACAAGGCATCGACTCCTACATGCTTCGTGACCTCACCCAATCTCGACACCTGATGACCCTCATGGAGTCAGTAAACGAGTCAAAGTGAGGTGACTAATCATGTAGAGTCTCAATGATGTTTCGAGTAGTAAGGACTAATCCATACAACCAAGACCTCGGACTCTCCACTCGATAAATGGTAACAACTTGGAGAATACGAAGGAGGGCAGTTCGATAGTTCGCCAGGAAAACCATCCATCTGCATGCTCAGAACATCACAATGTTCCCTACCAATGAAACGTGGTACTTCACATCGCAGACGCTAGTCTCAAACTCGGGCAGCCTTATCCTCATTTTTTACGGTCCAATCGACTAGGAATAAGTTTAGAATACACAGTGACTATTAGATGTGTTTCATGACAGCAATCATATCTACTGTCACATCTAACATACACTATGGTGCATTCTAGGTCTTTATCCAGCCAGGAAAACCATCCATCTGCATGCTCAGAACATCACAATGTTCCCTACCAATGAAACGTGGTACTTCACATCGCAGACGCTAGTCTCAAACTCGGGCAGCCTTATCCTCATTTTTTACGGCCAATCGACTAGGAATAAGTTTAGAATACACAGTGACTATTAGATGTGTTTCATGACAGCAATCATATCTACTGTCACATCTAACATACACTATGGTGCATTCTAGGTCTTTATCCAACACAATTGTTAACATTAACATAATAGTGACGATAAAGAATGGCATATAGAATGTGAATTTCATAAACAAATATTGTTTTACACAAAGAGTCATCAAAGCCCACACGCCACAAGTTGGCTAGTTGGGCACCTACTCTAACAGAGGTCTGAGTTGATCTGAAATTAATATAGCCGCCATCTGAAGAGCTTTAGTATTTATACCCTCTAAATGACCAACACTTTGTCATTTTAGACCACACATCTCCTTATCCTCTCCAGAGAGTTCCCGACAGATATTTTCAAACCCTCGTCATCACTGTTCACGCGACCTAGTATTTTCCAGATCGTCGGAGATTTGCCAATCATTTTTGAGTGAAGGTACCTCTTTTGGAAACCCCTCTTCAAGCTCGACATTTCTGTACTAGTTTGGAGTCGAGAGGAGGTCGGACTGAGGAAATCACAGAGAAGCGTCATGAGCTGCATGTCGTGATTTTCGGCCGAGTTGAGCTTCATTTCAGGTAACCGTGTTCTGCTGGTGTTAGTTTTTGTTCTTAGCGTTAACCTTTGAGCTGGATAGTGCTTTTTTGTTACTCGTAGTTGTTCTGAGTTGAGAGCTTTAGACGTGAGCTGTGTGAGCTTAAACAGAGCTGACTTCTTATATATCTTGGCAGATAGTACCTCTCTTGTGGTTTTGTCGTGAGCTGCTGGCCCTCAGCAGTTGGCCGAGACCTGAGTGGAGCAGTGAGTGCGTCCTGCTTCCAGCCGTGAGCTTGGTAGAGATATTGGATAAGATCTACGCAAGGTATGAATCTGAGCTTGTATTTACAGCTTTGAGATAAGAATGTGAACATATTTTGACTGTGTGCTGAGCTGTCGTAGCCTTGTTGTACGTGTGCTGAGTTGCTGTAACCTGTTATGCTTGTGCTGGTTACTGAGCTGGCTTTCCTGTGTTATGCATGCTGTATCTGATTGCTGTATTATGTTGCTCTTCGTACTCGGGTTTGACCATTCCCTTTGGGACTGTTTTTGTTGTGTATGTGGATTTCAGGTATTTCAGCTGGTCTTGGTGATGCGTCAGCTGGTGGAGCCCCATAGGAGTTGTTGAGTTCCCAGTTATGTATATAGTCCATCGAGTCATTTACGAGGGGATTCCTTGAGTAGTTGTATTTTAAGGATTCGATGTTATTGTTGTTGTGATTATATACATGTACTGTTTGAGAGAATTGTTACTTTGTTCGATCTGGCTTTCACGCTAAGTGTATTTTGAGTATATGCCTACTTTGAACATATGTTTTCCGTTCAGGTCAAAAGAAAAATTATAACCACTTTTAAGCTTCCGTGTTTTATCGCTAAATGCGTGCTTATTGCTTGATTATGACCACCGGGCCTGACAATAACGATCCATCACAACCACTTGGCCCTCTTGTTAAAATCATGATTAGTTAAACTGATAAACTATGCAGAACCCATACTTACAAATGATGACTCTTATGACGTACACACAAAGGCTGTCAGACCCATACTCAGGTATGACTAGCTATGATTGAATACGCAACAGTCTCCTATCCATCCTATAAATACCCGGATATATCTCAATTTACATTCATTCATCACACTCATACATCCTCTATACTCTCTATATATTCAAGATCACCCGACATGAATTAAGCATAAGAGAGGTTTCGATGGAGACACTTCCGACGCCCTCTAACCATTACTTGTGCTTGCAGATTACTAAATGAACAACACGTCGTCTTAGTTCATTCGTCGAAGACAGACATTCGATCTGTCGACGTGACCATCCGAAAGGACAGCAGCTCATTGGTTAGGCAAAATTCGGTTACATCATAGTATTATATTTTATATGATTTTTATATCATAGTTTATATTTTATATGATTTTTAACTAATAAATGTTCTTGATTCCCAACCTTAATTCATAATATTATCGTCATATTTGTTGCTAGCTTATTATTAAAATGATTTTGATGTAATTATGATTAATACATGTTTTTTATTATGCATTTATTAGAATGAAAAACGTGTCTAATGCTTACCGGATTTCTGGTTCAACTCTGATTGAAGCGGAACGGGTCTGAATTCCAATTTTATTATTTATTTATTTATTTTTTACAGGACGGGTCCGGATATTAGGCTGATAGCAATACTCATGGCAAACCCTGCTCGTTTTCATAAGTTGACGTATTGATGATGTCTTCACTATGATATTTTAGTCGTTAACCCTTCTAGAAGGCCTGGACCATATAGTATATATACCGCCATATTTGAACTCAGAATTATGTAACTAGTTATATCCATTTCTTTTAATATATATAAATATTAGTCTATTCAGTTTTCTTACACAATATTCATATAATTACTTATATTCATTTCTTTTAATATATTAGTCATTCAGTTTTCTGACACAATATTCAAGTCAGAGTTTCAGTTTTAACAATTTAGCTTGATAACTTCTACAATCGAAGTTTGACTAACGCAATGCTTCAAAGTTAGTCAATAATTGTGATATAATATGGAGAAATTTCATCATGAGATAATATTTGGTTTATGTTAATGAATGGTGTTGGATCTGTGTAATCTAATAGATCATATCTGGATTTTGATGAACACAAAACTTGCGCTTATGTTACTGACGATCTACACGAGTACAGATGTCTAAGTTGTAGCAGATCAAATTAGACAAGAGCTGCGAGTTGAAGCAGTGCGCTGTAGCAGATCAAACCGAACAAGAGCTGCGAGCCGAAGAAGTACGCTGTATAAACAAAGAGTGCATATCAGGGAAGAAGAAGACCAGCTTAGAAGCGTCAATCTGCTTAGAGCATATCATCTCAGGGAAGATAAGCTCAGGCAACAAGATCAGCTTAGAATAGATCAAGAGCAGACGCAAAGTTAGAACAGAGCTGAAGACAGATAAGATTAGACGAATCAGCTCAGACATCGATCAGCTCAGAGGTCTAAGCTGGAGCAGCACAAACAGAATCAGTAGAGCAGGAGCAGCTCAGACGAGGCAAGAAAATCAGCTCAGAGTTTACCATATTAGAGCAGTTCAAGAGTAGAGACAAGAGCAGCTCAGACGTCTAAGCTGGAACAGATGAGAACACCCAAGCTGGAATAGCACAGAATAGACCATGACGGAATAGACCAGAGCTGAATGAACTGGAACAACACAGTACAGACCAGAACGAAATAGCTCAGAGCAGAACTAGAAAGAACGAAACAGCTCAGATCTGTACAGAGAAGGATGAAATAGCTCAGACTGAAGAAAGAATAACGAAACAGCTTAGATCAGAATAGAGCGGATAAGAATAAGAGTAGCTTAGAGAAGAAACACAAAAACAGCCCAGAGTAAAACAAAGAAGAATCAAAAAACATATAAGAGGATCAGCTCAGAGGAACAGAATAGAAGATCAGGCCAGAGTTGGTCAAGCGAAGCAAACCATACGAGAACAGAACAAGCGAGGATAAAGCTGCACTTTGTTCGAGTTGAAAGAGTTTTTGAATACACCAGAGTGTTAGGATTGAAAAGTAAGCTAGAGAGTTCAGAGGAGGGGGGTGAATGAACTCCTTTGCTTTGTTTGAAGAATTTTATTGCTCGACGCAAACCTCCAGCCGAGTTACTAGCTTGAAAGATTCTCAGTGATTGCTGTTTGTCTCGTGTAATAAAACAATTTTTATGTTGAAAGAACATGATTCAAACAGAGAACAATTTAGACAAGTGAGAGAAAGTAAAATATTATGAGTCGAGATTTTATTTCTGGATGTTCGGAGCAATGTCTCCTACGTCTCCCCTTCTTCCTCAATGGAAAGGATATCTACTACAAAATTTGATTTATACAACTCTTTGTACAAACCCGATCTCACAACCAGCAGCTATGAGAACTCCTAGCACTCAACCACGAACACAGACCCTCGATCTGGTTCTAAAACACACTGAAATAGCACTGAGCTGGTTGTGCTACTCTAGCACTCTACACTCTCTGTTTATGATTTAAATTATCGCTCGACACTACAGAGTGTGTGTATAGAACGATGTGTGACACAAGATTTGAATAAAACTATCTGTGCGTGTGTCACTTGCTGTGAGCTGGTTCAATATGAAATTTGCTTCTGCTTGTGAAGAGCTGGTTAACTTGTGTGATAATCTCGTTGTTGTTCGTCACCCTTCTTAGCTGCTCTTCTCTTTTATTTATACTCTTTGGATGCAACGGTAATAAATGTAGCCAGTAGACACATTGTATGCATCCAAATTGAATTTCCTGCGAAGTCTTAAATGCTTGTACGATGAAAGTACAACTTCATTAAATGTTTTGCCTTTTTTAGCAATTATGCGCCGTCTTCAGTTTGAACACAATCTCTGTGTATCTGATTTTAGCTCAAAGTAGTTCCAACGACTACAAATCACTGCAGATATGTCAAATATCTCATATCTGACTGCACTCTCTTCAAACATTCCGAAATTTTGCTACGTTGTTTAGTTCTCAGCTGGTCTCCCAATCTGGTTCTTGAACATTTGAACTGATTTCCTTGATCAGGTTTTGAGCTTGATTTTATCCAATCTGTTTTGAAGTATTCTTCTCATGTTTTTGTTCAAATAACATTCTTTGTACACTTATATCTTCAGTACTAAACTACTCGTAAAGTCATTCTGCTTCGAGCTTGTGACAACCAAACCCATGGAAATCAACGGAATGGAGTAATTTAAAAATCAAAAGTAATAGGACTAAATGTGAAAGGTTGTAAGGTGTATTCCCTTACAACAAAAAACTGAATACAAACAGATGGCGGCAAAAGTAAACAGTAGAAACAGATTTGGGATATAAGAACTTCAGATTTCGATTACAAAAGTCGATATTACAACTATTATAACTCTATATGAATTCTCAATTGTTGTAATGGATCTTAATACAGTTTCGACAATGATCAAAAACAACAATTGTTGGGTTTTCGGAAACGCTGACCTTTGACAAACACATGCAATACCCAATTCTGATTCATCTCGCGCCACCCGCCTGCCCCTGAGCTGCCTCACCTGCATCAGGAAAACTAGTGAGCCTAGGGTCTCAACAAGTAAAGCTGAGGATAACAAGATCACGTAAGCAAGAAACTTATCATAATACATAAATTAAAGGAAGTCCTCTGTACTGAAATCTTACTACTGAAAAGACAGATCGGAACATCAGATGTGGATTGCTTTATACTGAGTGACTTATGGTCTATAGGTGTTAGAGTAGATGCCCAACTAGCCAACTTGTGGCGTGTGGGTTCATAGACTATTGTATATGACAATCTTTATATATGATATTCACATTTATTGTATGGCATTCTTTACTTTCATTGTGTGTATGATGATTTACAATTGCGTTGAGTAAAGACCTAGAATACACTAAAGTGTATGTTAGATGTGATAGTGGGTATGACGGCTATCATGAAACACATCTAATAGTCACTGTGTATTCTGAACGTGTTCCTAGTCGATTGGGCCATCAAAATGAGGATAAGGCCGCCCGAGTTCGAGATTAGTATCTGCGATGCGAAGTACCATGTTTCATTGGTAGGGAACATTGTGATGTTCTGAGCATGCAGATAGATAGTGACCTGTTGATCTCTCGAACTACCCTCCTTCGGACTTTCCAAATGGTTACCATTTGTCGAGTGGATAAGTCCGAGGTCTTGGTTGTACTGATTAGTCCTCACGACTCGAAACGTCATTGAGACTCTACATGATAGGCGTCTCACTTTGACCCGTTTGCCGACTCACTTGGGGTCATAAGGCGTCGGGATTGGGTGAGACCCCGATGCATGTAGGAGTCGATGCATCGTTGTCGAGGATTCACCGCTCACAGACATGCGTGGATATCCTATGCTATCTAAGGGGATAATAGTGTATAAATCTCTGGCCAGAGTACTAGAAGTGTTTTAGGTAAATGTGTTTACCTAGTTACACTCGCAATGTCACTATTCGATCTCCAAGATGTATGCATAGCTATCGGATCTCTAGCGACTCTCGATTTACCAATGGTC
>KV009448.1:50975-68603 GCA_001598015.1 Dorcoceras hygrometricum | reverse complement strand
TCCAAGACTAAAGCCAAGTCATTTAATTAGACTTAACTTCATAATGACAAACAACACTAATCAAAACCCTAACCCTAGCCTAAATTGCGCCGCCCCTCCTCTCTTCTCTCAAGCCGCCGCCGCCGCCGCCGCCGCCGTGTGCGCCGCCGCCGCCCTCTTCCTCTTCGCCGGAAAATCGTTCCGACCAAATTTTCGAGGAGAATCCGTCCGTGCCGATCTCGTCAAGCCTTCTAGTGCAGGCTGAAGAAGGAGTCTCGCATCCGATCGTGGACCTGATTGGCGTTATCTACCGCAGTCTACGGTGAAGTGCCGTTTTCTTTACGAAAGCGGTCGGAGCCAGGCACGAGTTGCCAGCAAGGTATTCTACAAAACACCCTATGAATGTCATAGTTTGTTGATTGGTTTATCGTATTGATCCTCTCCCGGCACATGTTTTTCGTTCTTCCGCTGCCCCGCCGGGAGGCGTGATCTGGATCCCAACAATAGGCTCTGTGGAGTTCCTGGTGCATGAAGCATGTTATCTGAACTAAATAACTTCTGTGAAGGGATTACAGATTCCATAATCTTGGTCCCTTCTGTGAAGGGATTATAGTCATACCGTAATCATGTCCCTTCATGGGTGACCGTGTCCTATATGCCATAAGTCCTTAAAACTGAAACTTTACTTCCTTTACTTTAAAATAGCTATTATACATTGCTCTTGATCGAAGATCGATCTCTGAAAACTGGATGATTCACTGCTATGAAACTCATTTTGTCTTTAAAAAAATAACTTTACTGAGTGTATAGCTGGGCTACGAGTTGATGATCGTAGAAACCACCTCGGAAGAACGCAAAACAGCTTTGGCTAAAGGAAACATATCTCAAACGTAAAGTACAGCTTTGGCTACATAAACCAGATCTCGGGTGTGAAGCAGATCACAGGTGTGAAGAACAGCTTTGGCTAACGAAATTAGCTTTCGAATAGGAAAACAGATCTGGTTCTAAGAAAAACAACTTACGCGTATTAAAACAGAGTTGGTTCAAAGAAACATCTTACGCGAAATAAAACGGTAACATAAGCTTCGTACGAAGAATTTCAGCTTTGGAAGGTCAATCAGCTTTGAGAAACCATATCAGTTTAGAAATGAATCGCACAGAGCGGTGAAGAAAATAGGCCAAATCTGCTTAAAACTAGGGTACTGCACCAGCTTAGACAGTCTATAAACAGACTAGCTCAGCTTATTCGACCAGAACATAGTCCCAATCAAACCAGCACTGCCTATTTGTTTAGAGTCGATGTCCATAACTTTTACAGCACACCAGAAAGCAGAATTTCTCTTGGCTTATATTATCTGGAAATCTGTACAACTCAGTCTTTTAGAAACACAATTGATTTTGCTAAAAGATAACTGGTGAGTTTCCTCAAACTAAAACATCAAAGCAGTGAATCCATAGCTTACTCATGAACATGAATTGGTTGAACTGAAACATGCATCTGGCAAGCACACAACAGAAAACAATGAAACGATATATGTTTCCAGATGCATCAAGAATCAATTTTACTTGCCTGGACTGAGAACCGCAACGAGCAGATGACCTTGGCTGGAAATCTTCTCAAGCACTACTCTACGAGCTTCTGGTTTCTGAAAGATTTTCTTGTAAACAAAATGAGCTCTAAACTCACGTAAACAATCATATTTGGGAGCAATGATTTTTAGTAGGTAAAAGGAACAATGATTAGACATGGTTATCTGACCAAATCCTTGCAAAATTGATAAAAACTCCCTACTACTATTTTAATTTGTAAATTTGCTACCCCATTTTTATAAAACAAATCTCCCATCCGAAATCATTTTTTTTAAAGAAAACTGCTCCAGCTCGGGATTGTTCTTGGGGCGAAATCCTTCTAGAACCCATCTGACCGCTACTTCTAAGCTGGAAGAAAAGAAATCAACTTAAATAATTGAAACTAGCTTGAACTGAAATCTGGATACTCAAATCTTAAAACAGCCCTTAGAATAAAAAGGCTAACAATTATGGTCCTATGGATTTTGGAGCGCTACAACTATGGGTAGAGACTACGCATATCCTCTTCAATCTCCCAAGTTGCTTCCCGCTCATATTGGTTAGACCACTGCACTTTAACCATCGGGATGCTACGATTTCTTAACTCCCTCTTCTCTCTATGAAGAATCCTCTTTGGTCTTTCTTCATAACTCAGATCTGGTGCAAGCTAGATTGGTTCATAGCTCAAACCATGCGACGGGTTGGGAATGTATTTTCTCAAAGCTGAAACATGGAAAACATTATGCACTGAGGACAGATGTGGGGGCAATGCTAGTCTATAAGCCAATGTTCCTACCTTGTCCAAAATCTCATATGGACCAATGAAGCTTGGGCTGAGCTTACCCTTCTTCCCAAATCTCATTACCCCTTTCATCGGTGCTACCTTCAAGAATACATGATCTCCAGCTTCGAAACTCAGTTCGCGGTGTCTGTTATCAGCAATGCTCTTTTGCCTGCTCTGGGTTGTTCTCAATCGATCTCTTACTTTCTCAATAACTTCAGCGGTCTGTTCTACCATCTCTGGTCACAAACCAGATCGCTCTCCTATCTCATCCCAATGGATGGGTGTCCTGCACTTTCTGCCATAGAGAGCTTCGTAAGGGGCCATCTGAATTGATGCTTGGAAGCTATTGTTGTACGTGAATTCTACCAATGGTAGCTTTAAATTGCAGCTCTCTGAAATATCTATGGTACAAGCTCTGCGTAGTTTCCAGTGTCTGAATCACCCTTTCTGATTGACCATCTGTCTGGGGGTGAAGGCTGTGCTAAAGGTAAACTTAGTACCCAAAGCTCTGTGTAGACTCTTCCATAAAGCTGACGTAAACCATGGATATCTGTCAGATACGATCGAGACTGGAATACATGAAGTCTTACTATTTCTCTTATATACAGCTCAGCGTATTTGCTCACATCGTAAGTTATCTTGACTGGTAAGAAGTGAGCAGCTTTGGTGAGTCGATCTACTATAACCCATATAGAATTGTATCCTGGGTAAACCAACTACAAAATCCATTGCAATACTCTCCCACTTCGATTCTGATATCGGCAGGGGTTTCAGCATCCCAGCTGGTCTCTGATTCTCAGCTTTGACCAGCTGACAGGTTAGGCATTCTGAAATAAATTAGCAATATCGTGTTTCATGCCTAGCCACCTCTTATGAAGATCACTATACATTTTAGTACTCCCTGGGTGTACTGACTACGGGGCTGTATGAGCTTCTGTAATGAGATCAGATCTCAAATTGTCCACGCTAGGAACCCATAGTCTACCTTGATATCTAACAACTCCTTCAACTGAGGTATAGAGGTTACTTCCTCTCTCTTCATCTTGTTTCACCCACTTCTTCAGCTGTTCATCTCTCAGCTGACCCTCTCTAATCTGGTCTATCAACGAATACTGAATGATGAGAACAGCTAGGGCTACAGTACTGTGATGGGGAATCAGCTCTAGCCCAAAATTCTCAATCTCATAAGCTAAGGGCCTCTGAGCTGTGATCTAGGTTAATCCTATCGCCGTCCTGCTAAGAGCATCTTCCACCACGTTGGCTTTCCTCGGGTGGTAGCTAATGGTACAATCATAATCTTTGACCAGCTCTAACCTTCTTCTCTTTCCCATGTTCAATTCTTTCTGGGTGAAGAAGTACTTTAAACTCTTATGGTCTGTGAATATCTCACACTTCTCCCCATACAGATAATGTATCCAAATCTTCAGGGCAAAAACCACTGCTGCCAACTCTAGATCATGCGTAGGATAGTTCTTCTCGTGACTCTTCAACTGTCTGGAAGCATAAGCTATTACCCTACGATCCTGCATCAGTACAGTACCTAAACCTAGCTTGGAAGCATCTGTGTAGATAACAAAATTCCCTTTCCCAGATGGCATGGTCAGTACTGGAGCTTCTATCAACACTTGCTTCAACTCAAAACTTTGCTGACAACTAGGGGTCCATTCAAACTTAACTTGTTTCCTAGTCAACGAAGTCAATGGAACCGCTGTCTTCGAGAACCATTGAATAAATCGCTTGTAATATCCAGCAAGTCCAAAATGCTCCTTACCTCTGATAAAGATCTGGGCACAGGCCAGTCTCGCACAGCTTTGACCTTAGCTGGGTCGACTCTAACCATCCTTAGAAATGATGTGACCTAGAAATTCAACCTTCTCCAGCCAAAACTCACACTTGCTAAACTAAGCAAACAGTCGCTTATCCTTCAAAATCTGTAGCACTATCCTAAGCTAATTGGCATGCTCTGAGCTGGTCTTGGAATACACTAAGATATCGTCTATAAATACGATAACAAGCTGATCCAAAAATGGATGGAAAACTCTATTCATCAGATCCATAAAAGCAGATGGATCTTTGGTCAATCCAAAAGGCATTACTAAAAACTCATAATGGCCATAAAGTGTCCTGAAAGCTGTCTTATAGATATCGGCCTCTTTGATCTTAAGCTGATTGTAT
This sequence comes from Dorcoceras hygrometricum, assembly GCA_001598015.1. Taxonomy (NCBI): domain Eukaryota; kingdom Viridiplantae; phylum Streptophyta; class Magnoliopsida; order Lamiales; family Gesneriaceae; genus Dorcoceras; species Dorcoceras hygrometricum. The sequence goes on along the minus strand of KV009448.1, from coordinate 64,096 downwards.
CCAGATCGCAAATCTATCTTGGAAAACACTGTTGATCCCTTCAACTGGTCGAACAAATCCTCAATCCTAGGCAGGGGATACTTATTCTTAATGGTAAGCTTATTCAACTCGCGGTAATCTATACGCAATCTTAAGCTTCCATCTTTATTCTTAACGAACAAAACAGGGCTCCCCAAGGGGATGTACTGGGTCGTATAAATCCCTTATCCAGCAGATCTTGAATTTGTTCCTTCAACTCTTTCATCTCTGTAGGAGCAAGCCTATAGGGCGGTCTAGAAACAGGAGCTGCTCCAGGTACTAAATCGATAGCAAATTCTAACTCTCTGTTTGGAGGTAGTCCACTGATGTCATCTGGAAAAACTTCTGGAAACTCATTTACTGTCTTCACATCAGCTAGCTCGGGTTTTCTAGAAATAGTTAGGGAAGATAAACTTGCTAAAAATCCTACTCCACCTTTCCTCAGACAACGATGGGCTTTCAAAGCTGAAATAACGCGAGGAACTCGTCTAAGCTGATTAGCTTAAAATGAAAACTGAGATCCCTTGGACAGCTTTACGACTACTGTCCTGAGCTTAAAATCGATTACTACTACATACTTAGATAACCAGTCTATTCCCAAAATCAAATCGAATTCAGGCATAGGTAGAACAATTAAATTGGCGGTAACTACATGTCCTTGAAACTCGAGCTCTAAGTCACGATATATACTACGAGATATCAGCTCTTCTCCTGAAGGTACAGTCACAGAATAGCCTATGGACAATCGTTCCGGCTTATAAGGTAACTTCTTACCAAAATCTTCAGTTATAAAGGGATGGGTCACATCCGAATATAACAAGGAAAATGAGGGTATACCAGCAACCAAAATCTTACGCGTAATAACAGTAGAATCGGGGTTAGCTTGCTCAGCTGTCATGACGTAAGCTCGAGGGCACCAGTTGTTTTGACTGTGGACAGAACATGGAGATGTTGCCTTGAGCACCACACTTGTAACAGCCGCTCTGACCAGCTTTGCACTGTCTCGGGTGATTCTTATGACATTTGGGGCAAACTGACTTGTTGTCTCTAAATGGTACTGCACTAATAGGCTGGGCTGGTATAGGTTTATGTTCTTGGGGTCTCTGCTGATTCATGTTCTGCTTCTTAAATGGCCTCTGATCTACTTGTTGAAAGGACTGTCTCTTCTGTTGTCTCTCCTGTTCAACATCCTTCCAATCACTTTCAACTCGCAGGGCCTTGTCTACTGCTTCTCTGTAAGTTTTGGCTTCTGCTATCCTGACATTTAGCTTGAATGTAGGCTTCAGTCCTTCCATAAAATGGCTCAATTTATCCTCAGAATCTCTTCCAATAAGAGGCGCAAAATAGCAGCCTCTCTCAAACTTTTGGATATACTCCTGTACTAACACGCTCCCTTGTTTCAAGGTCAGGAACTCCCGCTTCAGCTCAGACCACTTGTCTGCTGTGAAATACTGTTCAAAGAACACTCGTTTAAACTCATCCCAAGAGAGATTTTCCAAATGTACTGATAACTTTGCTCCTTCCCACCAGATCATTGCATCATCTCTTAACATGTAGATAGCGCACCTAGGCCTATCCAGATTTGGAATCTGAATGTATTCAAACATAACTTCCATAGACTTGATCCAGCTCTCAACAACAAGGATTTGGTCCCCTGCTGCTAGAAGATTGGCCATTGCCTCTGCCGGACTATTCTACTAACAGTTATAAGAGTTGGGTAATACGAGCTTACTGTCTGGGCTGGGGTCTTCTACAGGGGTGCTTCTTCTACCTCTTCCTCTATCTGACATCTTAATCTATAGCCCGAAATCCACCACAAAAGAACATCAGAACTCAAACAAGAATGACTCTTAACATAACAATAAACTCACAGATCAGGAGATGCAGACGGCGAAAGCTGCTCCAGACTGGAAAGTGTGTGTTTATCTAAAGAACATGCTCTGATACCAAGTTGTGATGCACAAATTCATGGGAATCAACGGAATGGAGTAATTGAAAAATCGAAAGTAATAGAAGGACTAAATGTGAAAAGTTGTAAGCTGTATTCCCTTACAAAAAAATATCTGAATACAAACAGATGGCGGCAAAAGTAAACAGTAGAAACAGATTTGGAATATAAGAACTTCAGGATTCGATTAAAAGTCGATATTACAACTATTAGAACTCTATATGAATTCTCTATTGTTGTAATGGATCTTAATACAGTTTCGACAAAGATAAAAAACAACAATAGCTGGGTTTGCGGAAACGCTGGCCTTTGACAAACACATGCAATCCCCAAATCTGATTCATCTCGCGCCACCCGCCTGCCCCTGAGCTGCCTCACCTGCATCAGGAAAACAAGTGAGCCTAGAGGCTCAACAAGTAAAGTTGGGGATAACAAGATCATGTAATGCAGGCAAATTATCATAATACATAAATTAAAGGAAGTCATCTGTACTGAAATCTTGCTACTGAAAAGACAGATCGGAACATCAGATCTGAATTGCTTTATACTGAGTGACTTATGGTCTAGAGGCTCTCTAGTGGTCCTGGTGCATGAAGCATGTTATCTGAACTCAGTAACTCTCTGTGAAGAGATTACAGTAATTCCATAATCCTGGTCCCTTATGTGAAGGGATTATAGTCATACCGTAATCATGTCCCTTCCTGGGTGACCGAGTCCTCTATGCCATAAGTCCTTAAAACTGAAACTTTACTTCCTTTACTTTAAAATAGCTATTATACATTGCCCTTGATTGAAGATCGATCACTGAAAACTGGATGATTCACTGCTATGAAACTCATTTTGCCTTTAAAAAATAACTTTACTGAGTGTACAGCTGAGATACGAGCTGATGATCGTAGAAACTAGCTCGGAAGAACGCAAAACAGCTTTGGCTAAAGGAAACAGATCTCAACATAAGGAACAGTTTTGGTACATAAAACAGATCTCGTGTGTGAAATAGATCACATGTGTGAAGAACAGCTTTGGATAACGAAATTAGCTTACGAATAGGAAAACAGATCTGGTTCTACGAAAACAACTTATGCGTTTTAAAACAGAGTTGGTTCTAAGGAAACAGCTTACGCGAAATAAAACGGTAACATAAGCTTCGTAAGAAGAATTTCAGCTTTGGAAGGTCACTCAGCTTTGAGAAACCATATCAGTTTCGAAATGAATCACATAGACCGGTGAAGAAAATAGGCTAGATCTGCTTAAAACGAGGATACTGCACCAGCTTAGATAGTCTCTAAACAGACCAGCTTAGCTTATTCGACCAGAACATAGTCCCGATCAAACCAGCACCGCCTATTTGTTCAGAGTCGATGTCCATAACTTTTACAGCACACCAGAAACTGAAATTCTCTTGGATTATCTTATCTGGAAATCTGTACAACTCAGACTTTTAAAACCACAACTGATTTGCTAAAAGATAACTGGTGAGTTTCCTCAAACTAAAACATCAAAGCAGTGAATCCATAGCTTACTCATGAACATGAACTGGCTGAATTGAAACATGCATCAGGCAAGCACACAACAGAAAACAACGAAACAATATATGATTTCCAGATGCAGCAAGAATCAATTTTACTTGCCTGAACTGAGAACCGCAATGAGCAGATGGCCTTGGCTGGAAATCTTCTCAAGCACAACTCTGCGAGCTTCTGGTTTTTGAAAGATTTTCTTGTAAACAAAATGAGCTCTAACCTCATGTAAACAATCATATATTGGAGCAATGATTTGAAGTAGGCAAAAGGTACAACGATTAGGCATGGTTAGATTTCCAAATACTTTCAAAATTGATCAAAACTCCCTACTACTATTTTAATTTGTACATTTGCTACACCATTTTTATAAAACAAATCTCCCATCTGAAATCATTTTATTTAAAGAAACTGCTCCAGCTTGGGATTGTGCTTGGGGCGAAATCCTTCTAGAACCCATCTGACCACTGCTTCTAAGCTCGAAGAAAAGAAATCAGCTTAGATAATTGAAACTAGCTTGAACTGAAATCTGGATACTCAAATCTCAAAACAGCCCTTAGAATAAAAAGGCTAACAATTGTGGTCCTACGGATTTTGGGGCTCTACAGAGCTAGTCCGACTTAACTGTTCTTCCAGCTGATCTGTTATTCTTCTTCTCACTCCAGCTGGTCTGTTCTCTTAACTGAAGACCACTGTCATTATTTCTTCGAATTTTGATTATCCTTGTCCGGCTAAGCATCTTAGAATTGGTATCAGCTTTTGACTTATTCCTCAGCTGGTTTTTCCTAAACCAGCAAATCTCAATATCCTGAGCTGGTTTTACATTGACCAAAGTACCTTTGCTGGTTTGTCCTCATCCAGTATGTCTGAATACGCGAGGTGATTTTTCCTTAATCAGCTTGGCTTTTCTCTGATCTGGTTTCTACGTCTGATCGTGTAAACTTCGTCCTGATCTGGTGCCTTTGGTCTTGATTTTATCTCCTTTATTTTTCATCACCAAAACTACTGAAATTTGCTCTAACACAGAGCTTATCAGAAGAGCCAAGAGACAACTTGGACGAACATTTATGAGGATCAGAACCAGTTATTGCAAAATTGACGGAGAGATTTTTTATGAGGCAGTCGAAGGCTTCCATTTCTGTGTAAAAAGCAACTGGCTTCTGCAGACAGAAGTCAACCCTCAGGAGAAGCATTTATTGGAATGTACATTCATCCTTGATGATAGAGGAGTGTGTATACTGGCTCAATTAATGATCGTTCGATAAGAATGGGGATAAATAGATGATGAGCTAAATTTCGAAAAGGTTACCGTCCTACAGACCGATGAACTTTTCACACAGCTGACTGATATTTTACACAGAGCGTACCATCTTCGAACCAATTTACACGAAGTGACACATACTGCTTGTTGTTATCAACTTTCTGTGCCACATTTATAGTCGCAAAAACACTCTATAGTGTTAAGCTTTTATTGTATATAAAAACAGAGTGTGTCAATAACTTGCCAATTTTAGGCAGCTCAAAGAAGTATTTCGTTTGTACTTTATAGATAGTGAATCTGTAATAGTTTGGTGATTGATAGGAGTTCACTCAGTTGCGGCTGGAGCGATTGGGTTATTACAGGCGCTGTAATAATTAAATTCTTCTAGTGGAATCCTTCTTCTTCAAGGAAGAAGGGGAGTCATACGAGTTTCAGCTTCGAACTTCCAAAAACAAACTCTCATCCCTTATCTTTTACTGCTTTAAGTTTCTTCTATGTTCATTGTTGAACCGAGTTACTTACGCACAAATAATTTTTGTTACTCGAGACAACAGATTACGCTGAGATTCTCAGAGCTGGTAACTCAGCTTTGAGACAAGCCAAAAGCTTGCAAAATATTTTTCAAAAAGAGTTTTTCGCAAAATCGAGAGGAGTTCATTCACCCATCCTCTGAACTCCTGAGCTGATATCTCAACTCTTTTCGATCCTAACAAGTGGTATCAGAGTGGTTATCTCACTGTCTGAACAGTTGTGTTATTTGAAATTATTAAATATGTATATCTCTCACAACAAAATTCCTATGTTTTCCAAGGAAGAGTATGATGTCTGAAAGATAAGGATGCAGCCACCTTGTTGGCACATCGGCGGATCCGGATCACGCTCCCGAAAGCGCAACGAAGTTTTAAAAATTTTGTGCCCGGGAACAGTCATACGTGAATAAACAATCTTTAAATCTGCATAGGGTGTTTATAAATATTTACCTTTGGTGACTTTGTGCTCGGCTCCGACTATTCCAATTTTACCCGGCAATAGCACTTCAATGATTGAATCTCCGACTGTTCGCCTGTCAGGCCTCGTGCTCACAACAGATAAACACATGCGGAAGCTATCAAAAAGTGGGTAAAATTTTCGCTTTTGGGCCCGACGGTTTTAAACGTATAATTTAAAATATAACAATACTTAAAATAAGTTCCCAAATCATAAAACAATCAACAACAAAGCATACATAATTCAAACATGTATCATATCCCCCCCCTACGGGAACAACAACAAAGCACAGGGCATCCTCCTGGCTAACTGATACATATATATAAATGCTATATGCTACTGGGACACACTAGCCACCTCCTGGGGCACCGCCAGCTAGGTTGAACCCACGACCAGCTGTAGAACCTGGGTTTCCTGAAAACAACGCAACAAAGAAACAAACCAAGCCCCGGAGGGACATGGGGTCAAACCCCAGTACGGAGAGCAATAATGCAACAGAAATAACAGCAAGGAATAAAATGCAGGTGCTATGCATGAGACGCCAATGAACAATGGAAAGCTCGACCCACAAGGGAGCTAAGGAACTCAAACATAGCTCCAAGAATCATTGACAACGTACAATGGCCACGAGGTGTGTTCACAGTGTGGTAGTGAGCCACTCGCCATGAAACGACACCCACTTACCGGATGCATCAAACAACTAAACCTATTGTTGCCTCGCCCATGAACTGTGGTAGTTAACCACTCGGCTCATGGTGGCTACGATCCCAGCAGGGAGATGAGAGTGCGGTATCGCCGCTCGCCCTCACATCCTGGTAAGAAAACAATAACAATGCAACCATGGTACAAGGACTACCAAAAACTGGAAAGGAATACCATGCGTGTATGCAACATGCGGGAATGCCAGCATATAAACATATGCAACGCAGCAAATACACAAATAGCATACACAATTCTCAACAGAACACAACCAGCAGGCACGGCAATTCCACATACCAGCGACTACAATTCATCCAAGCCATAACTTCGCTGTAAAACAAGCTCAAATCCGTACCTTATACTGAGCAACAACTAACCCTGCGAGAAATCACGAAGACTCTGGTAAAAGCCTGTTAATCACACGACATACACAACGTAAATCTAACAGGTTGCTAATCAAGCTCACGGCTGGGAGCCTCACTCGAGCAGCTGCTCCAATTACTTCAACAATTACATAAAAACTTAAGAACTAAGGCTAGAAACAAGGTCTCACAGAAAACCAGAACGTAGTTCTACCAAATCGACACAACACTCGAACGGCAGCAACTTCGCGTTCCTCGACTAGCCAATTACAGCTTCTAAAACTGATATGAATTGGAAGAGCTTCTCAAGAGGAGTCCAACGCTACCTCGCACGAGCCAAAACAACCACCGGAACGACGGGAAATCACCGGAAAAGCTCACGGCTGAACAGTGCTCTAGGGTTCGAAAGATAAGGAACGAAAGGCTGGAAATATTTGCTAAGTATGGAATTGATACCACAATTCGAAGACCAAGTATTCCTATAAATAGCACTTGCTACGACTTAAAATCAATAACAATTATTTTCCACCGACAAAACCAGTCGACACTAACAAATTTCCCAAACCAGCAGACGCAAGAACCAACAGCTGATCTATACAACAATCGCTAAAAATGACTAACGACTGGTTCTCAAAACGGCGTCGCACCAACTTACTCAAACGACGTCGCATACTAAACCAGCAGCTGGGTATCCAGTCGCAAGACAAAACAACGCAAACGCTTTTCTCTCTCTGCTGGATCCAGTCGCAACCTCAAAAACGCAGCGTTGCAACTAATTCGAACGACGTCGCTCCACTGACGTCATCCAGTCGCAAACTCTCGCGAAATACCAGCAGCAAGTAATAGCGTCCAAACTCACTCGCAGCTGGACTCCCAGTCGCAACAACGAAACGACGACGCATACTCTTCGAGCTACAGGAAAGTTGACCCGCGTTGACCTCTACATCTGCTGATCGACCAGCAGGAACTCAAACGCGATCTACCAGCTGGTACCAGACGCAACATCCAAACGACGGCGTTTCAAGAATCTCGAGCTAAAACACGCTTCGACTGGTTTTGCCACCGACCAGTCGCTAGCTCTCCAAACCAGCTGACACGTCATCCAGCAGATACCTCAAATATGCGAAAAATACAAAATCTCCAGAATTGTTCAACACACGAAATGGAACCCGAAAATGCAACTCAAACACTCAAATAGAGATCTTAAACCAGCAGAACCTCTATTTAACGATTCATTCCAACGATAATTCTTAATTACAATATCAGGTCTCACATCGCCTAATCCGATCCGCGATCGGTTTCCAAATTCCTTTGTTTCCTTCACTTGAAACCACAAAAAATTGTCATGAAGGGGAGATTAGATGGCCGGAACGGGGTCCGGCGGCACGCGGCAGCGACGGCTAGCAACAGCTAGCAACGGTGGCGACTACGGCGGGAGGAGGCCGAGAGTGGATGGGAGGGGAGAGGAGAGTTATTATTCAATAATCAAGTGGGGTTATGAATGTGTCTCCTCATTACCATATTTATTTGTAGAGGGATAGATCTTGAGTTGGACAAAACAGAAAACATTCGGTTAAACTCAAACAGTGAAACATTCAATTCAATTCAAACAATGAACATTCGGTTCAATTCAAACTGTGAACATTCATTTCAAATCCCTCGATTGTGGTCTCATCATAATCCCGATCGATGATCAGATATAACCGATGTGATCATTTTACAAAACTGATCATTATGATGCAAAAACAAATTTTCGGACCACTAAATCTATTTATGGCAAGTTTACTCCCTTTAGCTAAATATGGAATTTCTAATCCCTTAGCTAATTATTGAAGTCATACTCCAACCGTCCTCCTACTATACTCAACAATTTGAGTTCTATATCCATATGGAAATGGGAAACCAGTACTTGTGTGACCCTCAATGGTTCAGCGATACAACTGGCCGTGGGCTCACAACTCCTTGTGACTCCGAAAACATATTTTTGAATTTACCCATGGGAACATGGTAAAACGTATAGCAACATCATCCAATGATCTCCTAGATATCATTGATAGTTTCTGCAAGAACCAGTTGGTCATGGTTAGCGTACAGTACGCTCCTTTCATCTCAAATATTTTGATCGAATCAACGATCATTGGTAAATTGAGAGTTGCTAGAGATTGAATAGCCATGCATACATCTTGGAAATCATATAGCGACATCACATATGCTACTAGATAAAACCATTTACCTAAACACATCTAGTACTCTAGCCAGAGATTTATCACACTATAATCTCCTTAGATAGCATAGGATATTCATGCACAAGGGCAAGAGATGAATCCTTGACAATGAAGCATCGACTGCTATATGCATCGGGACCTAATCCAATCCCGCCACCTGATGACCCCAACAGAGTCGGTAAACTGGTCAAAGTGAGACACCTATAATGTAGAGTCTCAATGATATTTTGAGTACTAAGGACTAATCTGTACAACCAAGACCTCGGACTTAGTCCACTCGACAAATGATAACCACTTGAAAAGTCCGAACGAGGGTAGTCGATAGGTCACCAGGTCAAAAGTCCTTCTGCATGCTCAGAACATCTCTATGTTTCCTACCAATGAAACGAGGTACTTTACATCGCAGATGCTAGTATCAAGCTCGGGTGGCACTTATCCTCCTTTGGACGGTCCAATTGACTAGGAATTCATTTAGAACACAATGATTATTAGATGTGTTTCAAGATAGCCATCAACTCTACTATCACATCTAACATACACTATAGTGCATTCAAGGTCTTTATACAACAAGTTTGTAATCATTAATAATGAAGATAAAGAATGCCATAATATGCGAATTTCATAAATAAAGATCGTTTTACATAGAGTCAACAAAAGAAAACCCACATGCCACAAGTTGGCTAGTTAGGCACCTACTCTAACACACTTGACAACACACGATGATGACATGTGGTTCATCATCACAGATGGTCCAATCAAGATAATGAAGCCAAATACAGTCGTGGCCATCTCTGTCGGTGCAACACAATGGGTTAAGAAGCCCAGATTGGAGTGGACGACTGAATATGTCAGGCCTCGTGCACAAACATAGCGTTTAACCACGCAAACAATAGCGGAAGCAATTAAAAATAGTGGCTAAAATTTTGCTTTTGGTCCGACTGAAGATAACATGATTTAAAATACTGCAATACTCAAAATATCCAAGTTTAAAATCACACAGTACAACAGTACAACATGTATCTCATACAAGAACGATAGAATACATCTGAATAAAGCAAAGCACATGGCACTCCCCGGCTACTAGCATAGATACATATGCTATACGCTAACTGGGACACTCTAAACACCTCCTGAGGCACCTCCAGCTGGGTCAACTCCACGACCAGCTGAATAACCTGGGAAACCTGGACAACAAACAGGCAAACAAACAACCAAGCCCCAGAGGGACATGGGGTCAAAGCCCAGTACGGAGAGCAGCATAAAACAGCTAATGGAATGCACAAGTAACATGCAAATGCTATGCGTGAGCTGATGATACAACCGAAAGCAGGGAGCCAAAGGAATCTCAAGAATAGCTCAACAACAACAACGGATCAACTGAACAATGGTTGCCACGGGGTGGGTTAGTATATGGGAGCTAGCCACTCGTCTCATCACACGGTACCAGATGCAATAACAATCACTTAACCTGCTGTTGCCCAACTCATGAGATGTGGGAGCTACCCACTCCGCTCATAGTGGCTAACAGATCCCAGCAGAGAGATGAGGATGACGAAGTTACCCGATCGGCCTCTAAAACAGGCATCCTGGTACACAAAGATCAATACAACAAGGCACGGCTAAACAAGATCTGAGCTCAATATGCACTAATGCGTGTATGAAACAAATAAATAGCTAACACAGAAACAGATGCAACAAGGCAAGGCATACACAATAGCAAGCATAATCACCCATGCTCAATCCAAGACTGTAAAACAAGCTCACATCCGTACCTCAAGTCTTCTGAGCTACAATTACCACAACGAAGTCCCGAGCAATACAGATCCAAGAACCTGCTATGCAACAACGCACAAAATCTCAGGGACAGTAGAATAGAAACTACAACTGGGAGCTACGAGCTCAACCAGCGCTATCCTACCATTCTAACACAACATAAGGCTCTAAACAAAGCACAAGGTAGGATCTTAACACTTACCCACGAGCTACCTGAACAGTAGAAGCAAATCTGACGCTTATGCTAACAGACTACAGAAGGGAGATGTCTTCGCAACCTCTCCAAGCTTCACGCAAGCTTCCAAAAGCGGTACCAAACGAAGCGTCTCAGCAAGAGGAGTCCAGTGCTACCACTCTCACTTCAGTCGGAGCTGTCTACCATCGGCAATCGGAGAAAAAGAGCTACGATGAACAGTAACTAGGGTATCGTGACAGAGTTTGCTCACGGGAATATTTCGGGGAACAATAATGGACAAAGGGTCAAAGTCTTCTTATTTAAAGCCAAATCTGCTCAAGTCTGATGAACAGTATCAACCAACAACTTAAGTTTCACAGCTGAATTCCCGCTTGGATCTGAATCTCATATCAGATATAACTCTACGCCAAAACAAATCCCGACTTAACCAAACGACGTCGCACAGAGTCCACTCTCGCATCTGGACACATCACCCGATACTCAAATCTGAAATGCTAAACGCGTCGCATCGCAACACTCAGACCCTACTCAAATCTGAAGACCAACGCTACTCACATCTGAGTCTCCCCCGCTAAGCCAAAACGCTGTCGTTCCAACTAATCCAAACGGCGTAGTTTCGCTACCCGCTATAGAAACACACTAGCGTACTCACATCTGCTTAGCGATACCAGATTCTAACCTCGAATCTGATCAGCTCTCAAATCTGATCGCTGAAACCAAAATTCTCAAACTTCCCAGAATTATTCTAAGTACTAAAACTGACCCGATAGCTTGACCAAGCATACTAGCTCAAAGCTGGTCACCTAGATTTGTTCACGCTCAAATCTAAATCTCATAAAATTCGATTAATTAACTCAATTAATCTTTCTAAACTTTCGGGTCTCACAGAAGATAAAAAGAAGGCAAACTTAGACAATGTTGCCAAGGATATACTATATAAGACGCTAGACAATAATATGTTCAGTAAGATTCAGACGTGAGTTACTACCAAAAAACTGGGGACAAGTGATTCAAGAAACCAAGGATAACAAGCTTACAGTAGCCCTACAGAAGTTGAGTCGTTAAAGATGAGTCCTGGAGAAACAATGTCTGACTTAGAAGAGAGATTCAACTTAGTGGTGCTAGAGCTGATCATACTCGGAAAGGAGTACACCAACAAGGAGCTTGCCCTGAATGTCATGAGAGCACTTCGCACGGAGTGAGACGTAAAAAAATGGCGATGAGGGAGTCAAATTACCTCAACAAACTGGAGCTCCATGACATAGTTTTTTGGGATCCGGATCACGCCCCCCGGTGAGGCAGCGAAAGAACAGAAAAACAGGTGCCGGGAGACGATCAATACGATATAATACATAATTCTATGACATTCATAGGATGGTTAGGTGACTACCTTGCTGGCAACTCATGCCTGGCTCCGACCGGCTTCGTAAAGAAAACGGCTCTTCACGGTAGACTGCGGTAGATAACGCCAATCAGGTCCACGACCGGAGGCTAGATTCCTTCGTCAACCTGCACTAGAAGAGCTGACGAGATCTGCGTGGACGGATTCTCCTCGTCAAATTTGGCTGGAACAAATTCCGGCGAAGAGGCGGCGGCGGCGACGGCTGGCGGCGGCGGCGGCGGCTCTTTGAGAGAGAGGGGGGCGGCTACTCTAGCTATTAGGTTTAGGGTTTTCAAGTCATGAGTTAATCAAGTCTAAGTCTAATTAAATAGACTTAATGATGACTTGGACCGGTCCCAACGGGCCCGGGTCCAACGGGTGAACATTCGGTTCAACCCCACCACCGTGACTTCATCATAACTCCGATCGCCGATCAGATCGGACGGATCGATTCAGTTTCCAAAACTGAATACTATGATCTGAAAAACCATTTTTCAGAACCCCAGTGCAAAATGACCGTTTTGCCCCTCAACATCGGCAAATCACGATTTGACCCCTGTTGACTTTTAGGAAGTCGCACTCCCCAAAATCCTCTTCGTATGCTCAACACATTGAGCTGAGTATCCGCGCGGGAATCTCGAATCCAGTACTTGTGTGACCCTCAATGGTTCAGGGATACAGCTAGTCGTGGGCCCACAACCATTGCGGCTCCGGAATCACAATTCCGGACTTGCCCATCGGATCATGGTAA
>KV009448.1:40248-50709 GCA_001598015.1 Dorcoceras hygrometricum | reverse complement strand
GGCCGAGGCGCGCGTCAAGCGCGGTTGGGGCGCGATGCGGCGTCCGATCTCCTACGCGCAAGGCGCTACGCGCGCTCGTGCGCACGTCGAGGGGGCCAACGCATGCGGCGGCGGCCGGTGGCCAATTCCAAGAATCTTTGAGTTTGCGTTTCTGAAATTTAAGACGTTAGATACAATATGGCAATACGTATTGATCAGATCCGAAAACCTGGCTCTGATACCATGTTGGGATCCGGATCACGCCCCCCGGCGAGGCAGCGGAAGAACAGAAAAAAAGGTGCCGGGAGACGATCAATATGATATAATACATAATTCTATGACATTCATAGGATGTTTAGGTGACTACCTTGCTGGCAACTCGTGCCTGGCTCCGACCGATTTCGTAAAGAAAACGGCACTTCACGGTAGACTGCGGTAGATAACGCCAATCAGGTCCACGATCGGAGGCTAGATTCCTTCGTCAGCCTTCACTAGAAGAGCTGACGAGATCTGCGCGGACGGATTCTCCTCGTCAAATTTGGCCCGAACAAATTCCGGCGAAGAGGCGGCGGCGGCGGCGACGGCTGGCGGCGGCGGCGGCGGCTCTTTGAGAGAGAGGGGGGTGGCTACTCTAGCTATTAGGTTTAGGGTTTTCAAGTCATGAGTTAATCAAGTCTAAGTCTAATTAAATAGACTTAATGATGACTTGGACCGGCCCAACGGGCCCGGGTCCAACGGGTGAACATTCGGTTCAACCCCACCACCGTGACTTCATCGTAACTCCGATCGCCGATCAGATCGGACGGATCGATTCAGTTTCCAAAACTGAATACTATGATCTAAAAAACCATTTTTCAGAACCCCAGTGCAAAATGACCGTTTTGCCCCTCAACATCTGCAAATCCCGATTTGACCCCTGTTGACTTTTAGGAAGTCGCACTCCCCAAAATCCTCTTCTCATGCTCAACAAATTAAGATCAGTATCCGTGTGGAAATCTCGAATCCAGTACTTGTGTGACCCTCAATGGTTCAGGGATACAGCTAGCCGTGGGCCCACAACTATTGCGGCTCCGGAATAACAATTCCGGACTTGCCCATCGGATCATGGTAAGAGCGTCTAGCAACATCGCCCCATGATCCCCTACGTATCACTGATAGTGCCTGCAAGAACCAGTTGGTCGTGGTTAGCGTACAATACGGTCCTTTCAATCCATATATCCCGATCAGATCAACGACCATTGGTAAATCGAGAGTCGCTATAGATCCGATAGCTATGCATACATCTTGGAGATCGAATAGTGACATCGCGAGTGTAACTAGGTAAACACATTTACCCAAAACACTTCTAGTACTCTGGCCAGAGATTTATACACTATTATCTCCTCAGATAGCATAGGATATCCACGCATGTCTGCGAGCGGTGAATCCTCGACAACGATGCATCGACTCCCACATGCATCGGGGTCTCACCCAATCCCGACGCCTTATGACCCCAAGTGAGTCGGAAAACGGGTCAAAGTGAGACGTCTATCATGTAGAGTCTCAAAGACGTTTCGAGTCGTGAGGACTAATCAGTACAACCAAGACCTCGGAGATATCCACTCGACAAATGGTAACCACTTGGAAAGTCCGAACGAGGGTAGTTCGATAGATCACCAGGTCACTACCTATCTGCATGCTCAGAACATCACAATGTTCCCTACCAATGAAACATGGTACTTTGCATCGCAGATACTAGTCTCGAACTCGGGCGGCCTTATCCTCATGTTGACGGCCCAATCGACTAGGAACATGTTCAGAATACACAGCGACTGTTAGATGTGTTTCATGATAGCCGTCATACCCACTATCACATCCAACATACGCTTTAGTGCATTCTAGGTCTTTACTCAACGCAATTGTAAATCATCATACACACAATGAAAGTAAAGAATGCCATATAAACAAATGCGAATATCATATATAAAGATTGTCATATACAAGAGTCTATAAACCCACACGCCACAAGTTGGCTAGTTGGGCATCTACTCTAACAATGTTTGCTAATCTCAAGGCTTATGAGTTTGAGCTGGAGACCAGAGTTGAATCTGAGCCATCCACCTCACAGCCTATGAAAGCTCTAGCAGCAACCGTTCCAAAACAGAGCTCTCAAAGCAAATCAGCTGAGGAGCTCAGCAATGATATGATGTCCCTCTTCGTGAAGAAGTTTGCGAAATTCATGCGGAAAAACGCTTCTAAACCCAACTCTTTTGATTCCATCAAAAATAATTCCACTACTTCTTTTGACTTTAAATGTTATAACTGTGATAGGTCTGGTCATTTTATTTTGGACTGTACCAAACCAAAGAAATATGACAAGAAGTCATCAGATAAGAGGCGCATCAGATTAGATAAGAAGACTTTCAGAAAAGAAGAGATCAGAAAGCCATGGTTGCTGAAGAGAGTAACAACAAGTGGGCTAATTCGGACTCGGATAAGATCACTTCCAGCAGCTCATCGAGCGATAGCGAGGAAGAAGAAGTTCATTGTTTAATGACTTAGTCTCAGCACTAAATGAGATGATCCATGAGTACAAAAAGCTTTCTCAGTCATTTGAGGAAGTCAAATCTGAAAAAGAGAGTCGTGCTACAAAAGCTGAGCTTGTAAGCTCAGAAAATTTGCAGACTGCTCTAAGTAAGCTAATGACTGAGAATGAGGAACTGAGGAGCATGTCTCAGGATATGATTGAAAATCAGCGCCTAGCTGAAATTATAAGCTTCTGGACCAAGTCATCTCCTTCACTACAAAAATTGCAAGGAGCTATGAAGTCATCTGGTGATATCCGGATTGGACTATGGAAGCGATGAAAGTAATATGGCAGAGACGTGTACTCACACAAAGCTGGATAGGCCTAAGTTTCAAATAATGAACTTCGTGAAATCCAGCATGAGACAGCTCGAAGAGTCCAAATCTAACGAGAGGGAAAGGAAAACAGATAACCACTCATGAAATGCTAATGAAAGCAATGCGCAAATTTTAAATGATTGTGCTATTGTACAACACGTAATGGTGAACATCTTGTAGATACCATATGCGGTATCTCATGACAGATTATGTTTTTCTTTTTTCCTCGTCACTCAATCGCTCATGGGTTGCCCCGTAAAGCATTGCTCACGGAATATGTAACATTAGGTATGCATGAAAATAAAATCATTTACATATTTTTGTGCGTTCACATTCATAGAAATTTCAATTATCGGATAGTGGTGAGTTTGGATATATTCAAATATATATTTTTCAGAAAAACTTCACAAAATTCTTTTGTGGATGTAAAATAGTGGAAGATCATAGTAATTTTACAAAGAGAATAATTTGAAGTAAAACTCGTAAAATCCACATGTAAAGCATTCTTACATCAGTTTGTTACACAAATTTTTTATATGTAAAACACATAAAAATGTTCTCTTAAAAAAATTCCTCCATGGAATCACACCGCAACAACATCTCGAGTACCAAATGAAATAGCATTTATTATTATCAACCTAGTATTTATATAATTTTGCCTTCATATATAACCTGTTCTCTCACATTATGCAGCATATGATTGAGATTTTTAAAAGAATGCAGTGTGTAGTCAATTAAGAAAGCTGATAAAAAAAATCGAGATATTTTAGTTGGCATTATTCAACTTTGAACTTTACCATTAGCTGAATCTGAAGAGGTTGAAAACTGGAAGAAAATGGATCCGGAATAATAAGTATTATTCAAAGGTGGAATGACGCCATGTGACGCAAAAATTTGCTAAATATATTTTCCATTGTTTCCCAAGAAAATTTTGTATTTGAAAAATTTTTATGATCTCTTGACAGAAATGCTTTTATTCATTGAATTCATTTTTCAATGTTTGGCCTTTTCAATGCTTTTATTCATTGAATTCATAAGATCTTGGTGAAGTAGTTTCAAAAAGAAGATCTTCGTGAAATAAAACTTTTGACAAATTCAATTTTGAAAGAAAAAACTACTAACTCGAGATATAAATTAAATTTAAAAAGAAACAAAATATTAAATTATAGTTTTATCAGCATTGAGTGAGTCGATCGACTTTCCACTCACTCCAATCTGTTTCGTTTTCGTTAGAAACTTGTATCGTGATATATGATGAAACAAAAGGTCGAGGACCTCTTCAATTTCAGAAAAAAACTCGAGACTATGGGGCCACAAAAATAATATAAGTCAATATTCATGACTTGACCAAATAAAATTATATGGATATGTATATATATACACATTAATTAGTTCTCTTCTACATACGGTGTATACACACATTATACTTATTTCAGATGTGAAGAGAAGAAGATTTTTTATGTTTCTAGGTGTGAAGAGTGAGCCAGTTTTCTAAAAGAACTCATAAAATCAAAGGAAATTAAAAGGTCGAGCTTTGCAGTTAACCAACCATGAGTAATTGTAAAGAAGAAGATGATGATGTTCCACTTCCAGGGTTCAGATTTCATCCGACAGATGAAGAACTCGTCGGGTTTTATCTCCGAAGAAAGGTCGAAAAGAGACAGTTAAGCATCGAACTCATAAAACAAGTTGATATCTACAAGTATGATCCATGGGATCTTCCAAGTAAGTACTCTCTATGCATATATGACTTCGTCCTCTTTTTACTTTGTTTTTTCAGAAGTCGTTATTTTTCAGAGCAATTGTAATGGATAAACTTATGTTTGCATGAATAAAAAACATAAATATTACTTATATCACGAGTCTTACTTTCTATATATGCATGCTTCCAGTATACGATATCCGGGATCGACATAAGATAGAAATAAACTTTTTTTTACATTTAAATATATATTTTTCTCTTCCTGCATTTTTCTTAGTGTTAATTAATTAAGTGTAAATAACTGCGTATACCGGATAAACTCAAAGAAAAAGAAGGATGGATAATTACATCTTCCAAATATTATATAAACGAGTTTGTTTTTTCTTGTCTTGGTTTAAAATAATCAGAATCCAGCAACGTTGAGGACAAGGAGTGGTACTTCTTCTGCAAGAGAGGAAGAAAATACAGAAACAGCATCAGACCTAATAGAGTAATCGCAGGTTCCGGGTTCTGGAAGGCCACTGGTATTGATAAACAAATATACTCTTCGGAAGGAAGCCGCGATTGCATTGGGCTGAAGAAATCCCTGGTATACTATAAGGGAAGCGCCGGAAAGGGTACCAAGACCGATTGGATGATGCACGAATTCCGGCTTCCGCCTGACCCGGACAAAGGAACCAAGAATGTAATGGATACCAAAAGTATTGTTCGAGAAGCTGTAAGAATATATATCCATCTTGTTTCTTTGATTCATATTACTTGTTTCCCTTTTTTCTTGTGAAGTCCCAATATTACTGATAATAGCCTATAGAAAAAATGACCATGGTTTCCATCTTAAGCACATGTATCCTTGAAAACACGTGTGGACAAATATGTGTGTGCTTAAGATTGACATGAGGAGTTAACAGATCAATTTTGGGGAAGGATTAAAATCAAGCTCGAGATATCACAATGATGGTGCATGCAATTAAACCGTTTTAGAATGCATTGATGCACAAAAGTTGTTGATAATGATTTTCAAGCCAAAATTCCACAATCGATCCTTTTTATTTTATAACTATGAAGACTGAATTTTAGTGGTTATTATTGTTATAATATTATGTTGAAACTTCTCTTTTCCAGAAGTTAAAGACTTTCTTTTTTCTAAGAGATTTTATCGCATATAAGATGGAGACTAAGGAATATATACTTGATAATTAAATAGCTGCGATTGCATATGTACACTATATTACCCCCAAACTGTTTGTCCTAATATCTTAAACTCACTTATATGTATCTATCTCATTACCCAATAACTAATGTAATCAACTGTATTACTTCTTGAATATCATGATTTGGTCGAATTTGCAGGAAGTCTGGACCCTATGCAGAATACTGAAGCGAAACAATTCTTACAAGAAAGTGATGGCGGCGGATTGGGGAGAAGTCGCCGGGAAGAGAAGCAACAACGTTAGCCATTCAACAGTAGACACGAGCTCGGAAACATGCAGCGTGGAGTCCTGCGACAAAATCGGCTATAATATTAGTTTCAGCACCGCTGCACTAGAGCTCGACCATCATTTCCTGCACCAATTCGAGAAGAAACCCTACGCATATGATTTTGATTGTAGCATGGATTCAAACCAACAGTTACAAGGACAATATTTTAAGAACACGGTGAAATCTCAGCCCCGGCCCTCTTCTTCCAGTTCTCTGTGTGCCGCTGACAATATTAGTTATGAGTTTGAAAGGAATGTTGAGAATTGGGAGGATCTTCAGTCCATTGTCGACTATGCTGCCTCCGCCGCCGCCGGTGGTACTGCTACTGCTACTCGTGCTTTCTACTTGTAAACATGCAGCATCAAACATATTGGTATTATGTGATATATGATTAATATATCAGCTAAGGTACGTACTTGAAACTGAATAAAATGTATTTATAGAGACATGTATTAAGTTTCTGTTGGATTAAAGTAGAGTTTAGGAGTGTGAATAATCTCTTTAAAATTTCTTTGGCTAATATCAGTCGAGTTACCAATCGAGATTACGTCTCAGTCCATGATGATATCTCGAGCTATAATAAATTGCGTGGAAAACAGATCGATCTATTAGTGAACTAAAATACGATAAATAAAGAGATATGAGACGAAATTTTTTTTATGAAAGTTCAAAGTTCAAGCTTCTACGCCTCCGCATCTTCTAAGATGGATTGATTTCCACTAGAAGACTTTGATTTGATTACATGCTTTAAACAAACTCACTCAACTCAGTACTCTGCAAATCTGAACTCCTAGCACTCTCACACTTAATAGAACAAGCTCTCTTAGTTTACAAGTGTTCTAGCTAATATATTTCTAAGTAAGCTTAAGCCTGAGCTAATTGAGCTTAGATGTATAACTACACACAAGGTGTACTGCTGGAGAGTTAGAGCAACATAGATTTTGAACATTTCAAACTTGTTTTCTTGTTTCAATCGTGAAAATCGTAGCTTCGTAACTTCAAATCTCCAATCTTCCAGTATTTATAGGCTTGTGATCCAAAGGTAATAAATTCGAACGGTACTCTAAACCGCTTAGCGCCCGAAAATCCATAGGACCACAATTGTCAGCCTTTCTCTCTTAAGAGCTGTTTTGAGATTTCGAACATCCAGATTACAGTTCAAGCTAGTTTCAATTATCTAAGCTGAGTTCTTTTCTTCCAGCTTAGAAGCACGGCCAGATGGTTTCTAGAAGGATTTCACCCCAAGCACAATCCCGAGCTGGAGCAGTTTTCTTTAAATAAAATGATTTCGGATGGGAGATTTGTTTTTATAAAAATGGGGTAGCAAATTTACAAATTTAAATAGCAGTAGGGAGTTTTTATCAAATTTTCAAGGATTTGGTAAGCTAACCATGCCTAATTATTGTACCTTTTACCTACTACAAATCATTTCTCACATATATGATTGTTTACGTGAGTTCAAGAGCTCATTTTGTTACAAGAAAATATTTTAGTTCTCTCAAAAATGTTCAGAAAGCTCGCAGAGTGTGCTTGAGGAAATTCCAGCCGAGGCCATCTGTTCGTTGCGATTCTCAGTTCAGGCAAGTAAAATTGATTCCTGCTGCATCTGAAAAACATATATTGTTTCGTTGTTTTCTGTTGTGTTCTTGCCTGATGCATGTTTCAGTTTCAGTTCAGTTGTTCATGTTCAAACTACGGATTCACTGCTTTGATGTTTTAGTTTTGAGGAAACTCACCAGTTATCTTTTAGCAAGCTTTTGTGTTTTTAAATACTGAGTTGTAAAGATTTCAGATAAGATAAACCAAGAGAAGCTCTGTTTTTTGATGTGCTGTAAAAGTTATGGACATCGACTCTGAAGAGATAGGCGGTACTGGTTTGATCGGGACTATGTTCTGGTCGAATAACCTGAGCTAGTCTGTTTAGAGACTGTCTAAGCTGGTGCAGTACCCACGTTTTAAGCAGAACTGGCCTATTTTCTTCACCGGTCTGTGAGATTCATATTTAAACTAATATGGTTTCTCAAAGCTGAGTGACCTTCCAAGCTGAAATTCTTGCTCCAAAGCTTATGTTATCGTTTTACTACGCATAAGCTGTTTCCTTTGAACCAAATCTGTTTACTACGCGTAAGCTGTTTTTTGTAGAACTAGATCAGTTTTTCCTATATGTGCGCTACTTTCTTTAGCCAAAGCTGTTCTTTACACTTGAGATCTGTTTTCTTTCACCAAAGCTGTTTCGCTCCCATAAGCTGTTTTTCTCTTCCGAGCTGGTTTCTGCTATCATCAGCTCGTAGCCCAGCTGTACACTCAGTAAAGTTGTTTTTAAAGACAAAATCAGTTTCATATCAGTGACTCAACCAGTTCCAGTAATCGATTTTCGATCTAGAGCAATGTATTATAGCTTTTTCAATTAAAGGAAGTAAAGTTTCAGTTTTAAGGACATATGGCGTAGAGGACCCGGTCACCCAGGAAGGGACCAAGATATTATAGTACTACTGTAATATCCCTTCAAATTACTGATTCAGATAACATGATTCATGCACCAGGACCAGCAGAGAGCCTCTAGATCATAAGTCACTCAGTATAAAGCAATTCAGATGTGATGTTCCGATCTGTCTTTTCAGTAGCAAGATTTCATTATAGATGACTTCCTTTAGTTTATGTATTATGTGATCTTGTTATCCTCAGTTTTACTTTTTGAGCCTCTAGGCTCACTAGTTTTCCTGATGCAGGTGAGGCAGCTCAGGGGCAGGCGGGTGGCGCGAGCTGAACCAGATTTGGGGGTTGCGTGTGTTTGTCAAAGGCCAGCGTTTCCGCAAAGTCGGAGATGTTGTTGTTTTTTATCTTTTGACAAAATCTGTATTAAGATCCATTAAGAATTCATGTAGAGTTCCAATAGTTGTAATATCATTTTGTAATCGAGATCTGAAGTTCTTTTATTTCAAATCTGTTTCTACTGTTTACTTTTGGCGCCATCTGTTTGTTTCCCACCTTTTGTAAGGGAATACAACTTACAACATTTCACATTTAGTCCTTCTATTCCTTTTGATTTTCCAAATTACTCCAATTCATTGATTCCCACGGGTTTGAGCGTCACAAATTGGTATCAGAGCATGGTCCTGAGATAAACACACACTTCCCAGTTTGGAGCAGCTTTCTCCGTCTGCATCTCCTGATCTCTGAGTTTTTTTTATGTTAAGAGTCATTTCTCTTTCGAGTTCTGATGTTCTTTTGTGATGGATTGCGGGCAATAGATTAAGATGTCAGGTAGAGGAAGAGGTAGAAGGAGCACCCCTGAAGTAGAACCCAGTCCAGACAGTAATGCTCGTATTACCCAACTATTAGAACTGTTAGTAGAACAGTCCGGCAGAGGCAATGGCCAATCTTCTACAGCAGTGGACCAAATCATGATGATTCCCAGGAGAAGTTTCAAAGACAGAAGCCCTAGGAGTTTAGTGGTACAACTGATCCACTTGTTGCTGAGATCTGGATCAAGTCTATGGAAGTTATTTTTGAATACCTTCAGATTCCAGATCTGGATATTCCTAGGTGCGCTATCTGTGAGACCTGGATTTGTATTAAGATTTGTTTGTTGATTGTATCGGATTTTGGGAGTTTTCTGCTGGTTCAATCTTTTTTCGAGAGTTTGGTTGGCATTTTCGGGTCTGAAATAGCATTTGGAGCAATTTTGGAAGTTTTCGTGTTTTTGAGATTTTCGAGTATCAGCTGGTTTTGTGGGCTAGCAGCTGGTCGGTGATGAATCCAGCAGAAGCGTGTTTCAGCGCGAGATTCCTGAAACGCCGTCGTTTGCGTGAAGTCTGGTTGCACGTGTTGTAATCAGCAGGTGCTTTAGTGTATTTGCGTTGAGGGCTAAAACGACCGCGTTTAGTTTAGTTGGCGCGACGTCGTTTGGATGTTGCGTCTGGTACCAGCTGGTGGTTTTGTGTGTGTGTGTATGCTGGTTATTCAGCAGAAGCTGATGTCAACGAAGGTCAACTTTCCTGTAGCTCGAAGAGGAAACGTCGTCGTTTCATTGTTGCGATTGGGAGTCCATCTGCGAGTGAGTTTCGCCGCTGTTGCTTGCTGCTGGTATTTCGCGAGAGCTAGCGACTGGATGACGTCAGTGGAGCGACGTCGTTTGAGTTAGTCGCAACGCTGCGTTTTGAGGTTGCGACTGGAACCAGCAGAGAGAAGCGTTGCATTGTTTTGTTCTTGCGACTGGATACCCAGCTGCTGGTGTGGTATCCTGTGCGACGTCGTTTGAGTAAGTTGGCGCGACGCCAACGCTGCGTTTTGAGGTTGCGACTGGAACCAGCAGAGAGAAGCGATTGCATTGTTTTGTTCTTGCGATTGGATACCCAGCTGCTGGTATAGTATCCCGTGCGACGTCGTTTGGGTAAGTTGGCACGACGCCGTTTTGA
>KV009446.1:3537-20439 GCA_001598015.1 Dorcoceras hygrometricum | reverse complement strand
ATTGTCCATCGACAAAACCAGTCGACACCAACAATTTCCCAAACCAGCAGACGCAAGAACCAACAGCTGATTTCTCCAACAATCGCTAAAATAACTAACGGCTGGTTCTCAAAATGGCGTCGCACCAACTTACTCAAACGACGTCGCACGGGATACTATACCAGCAGCTGGGTATCCAGTCGCAAGAACAAAACAATGCAATCGCTTCTCTCTGCTGGTTCCAGTCGCAACCTCAAAACGCAGCGTTGCAACTAACTCAAACGACGTCGCTCCACTGACGTCATCCAGTCGCTAGCTCTCGCGAAATACCAGCAGCAAGCAACAGCGGCGCAACTCACTCGCAGCTGGACTCCCAGTCGCAACAACGAAACAACGACGTTTCCTCTTCGAGCTATTGGAATGTTGACCCGGGTTGACATCAGCTTCTGCTGAACAACCGGCAGACACACGCACGCATTTCCACCAACTGGTACCAGACGCAACATCCAAACGACGTAGCGCCAACTAAACTAAACGCAGTCGTTTTACCCTCACTACACAAAAACACTAAAGAACCTGCTGATCACAACACGCGCAACCAGACTTCACGCAAACGACGGCGTTTTAGGAATCTAGCGCTGAAACACACTTCTGCTGGATTCATCACCGACCAGCTGCTAGCCCACAAAACGAGCTGATACTCGAAAATCTCAAAAACACGAAAACTTTGAGAATTGCTCCAAATGCTATTTCAGACCCAAAAATGTAAACCAACTCTCAAAAAGAGATTCGACCAGCAAAAAACTCCCAAAAACCGATAAAATCAACAAATAAATCTTAATACAATCCAGGTCTCACACATACGCCTTCATATTCCCAAACAGATCATGAAGCTCCAGTTTGTTTAGGTCCTTAGACTCTCGCATAGCCATCGTCTTTACATCCCACTCCCTGGGCAGTGCTCGCATCACTTTAAGTGCCAAATATCGGTTGCTGTATTCCTTGCCCAAACTTGTAAGCTCTATCACCACAGCACTGAAACTCTCATCGAACTCAGCCATGGTCTCTCCATCTCGCATATTCATCGACTCATACTTCTGCTGTGCAACAGTAAGCTTATTTTCCTTGGTCTCATCATTTCCCTCGCAGATTTGAATCAGCTTTCCCAAATCTCCTTCGCTGTGGCACATGTTTTGATTTTGCTGAACATGTTTTTATCTAGCGTCTTATACAGAATATATCTGGCCACATTTTCCAAATTTGATTTCTTTTTCTCCTCAGTAGTCTATTCATATCTTCTCTTTTCTACCCATTCTGGTGCTCCAGCAGATATGGCTATAGCAGTGTTTGCCTTCATTATCTTTATGGGTCCATATGTAATAACTGACCACATATCATTATCTTGTGCCGCCAAGTGTGCTTGCATCCTAATCTTCCAATCATCATAGTCTTCCTTCGAAAACATAGGAATTTTGTTATGTGAGTTAGACATATTGAAATATATAAAGCGTAAACAACAGACTGTTCAATAACTGAGATGCGCAGGCTCTGATACCAATTGATAGGATCAATATGGATCGAAAACAGCCTTAGGAGTTCAGAAGGGGGGGTTGAATGAACTCCTTTGGATTTTTATTTTTCGAAACCTTAAAATGATTTTATAAGCACCTCGCTCAACTCAGATCCAAGTTACCAGATCTAAGGTATCTCAGTCCCAAATTTGATTTCTCGACTAACAAATAATGTGAGCAAAGAAGTCGATTGATCAGTGAACAATATAAATATAAATGCGATGCAGTAAAGTAAAAGTGCAAGGTTCAGAGTATTTTTATGGAAGTTCGGATCTGAAGATCCTACGTCTCCCCTTGTTCCTTTGCAGGAAGGTTCCACTAGATGCCTTTGATGAATACAGACACTGTAGACACCCGTTCACTGAGTCTCTCTCCAAGTGAACTCCTAGCAAATCCAATACACGCAGATGCAACTGCTGAAATACAAACAACTTGATTTTTCAGACTGCTTCACACAGCAAGTCTTTTACAGACTCAACACTGGATATTACAAGGAAATACGATATAGTGAGTACTGTAAATATTCTTGTTCTTTTATCAACAAGAACTGTTTACAAATGTAAACCTGAAGATATCTCGAAGATTAAATCTATGAAGGCTTGAACTTGAGTGTTCTTCGAGATTTTAATACTGGGACTTGAAATTTATTTGTGATGAAAGGTTCCCAGTGAGTATGCAAGAGCGTTATGATAGCACATGAGACGTTGTTAATGGTAGGGAATAACCGAGAGCTTCTCCATTTGAATTCTTCAGCTATTTATACTCTTTGTCTTCAACGGTCAATAAATGTAGCCAGTAGAGATAAGCTCCTTTGCATATCTTCATCGTATCATAGCATTTAATGCTCCATTAATACCATGCAAAAGGTAAGCTACGCTTGTCAGGGATAAATTGACTTATATACCAAAGATGGTAATCATCGTATCAAGCACTCTGCGTACTGTGCAATTTTACCCAAAATAGCTCTCATCTTGTCTCCTTAATTCCAGGATTTTATACGATTAAATCATGATCGTTGATTCTCCTCAAATAATTCTTTTATAAAATCTGAAGTGGTTCGAAGCTTACATTTGAAAGTTCACTCTGTTAAACGAATCTTTCCCTCTTTGTGTATTCTTGAATATGTCAAATCTGAATATTGTACTGTTCTCATAATCAATTCTGATAACATACAACTGTAAGTAACTGAGTCAAATCTCTCCAATCTAAGTTAGTTAAAGAATTCTGAAATACCATGAAGCTCTTTCGAATATACTCTGTCAAAACTGAATCATCAGTAGCAGCTTAATATCTGAAGTAGCATATACAGTTCTGAGTTCCTGTTACTCACTTCTGAATTGCTTGCAACGAGTCTGTTCTCCTATGATACTCTCGAATTTGAATTATACCATCTTAGTCAATATACCAGAATCTGTTACTAAAGCCACTGAATCAAGTATAATATATTTTTCTCTAAAACAGATCTCTTATTGTAGCTTCTGAATCAAATCTGAATCCCCTCAAATCTGAAATACTGTCCCGAAAACTGATAAAAACGATTGTTCAATTAACCCGATATCTTGGAACTTAATTCTGAATTCCTCAACCCGATAACTGAATACTCTACTCGATATCTGATCAAATCCCGAATAGTCAACTCAGATGTCAACGCAACGTAACTCAGAACTCCCGAATCTGAAATCTACAATTCAATGTCATGACGTCACAGAATCTGAAATGTTCCCTTCTCTTGTCCTCTGCGAATAATTAAGTTCAATTATCAGTCTTATTTTTTTATCACCAAAACTTATAAATTGTATCTTAACAGGTCGAGTGAATGGCTAGATGTCGAGGGTGTGGTGGCTTGCGGTGTTAGGGTTTTGCATGGGCTTGGTCGGTTCGATTGGGCTGGTTGGGTCGGTCCAACTAAATCGGGTCAGGTCAGTCGGGTTCGGGTCGAAATATTTTAATTCGGATCCGAGCTATTTTATTTATGGACCGGATATTTTTATTTTAAAATTAAAGTCCAATTTTAAGGATATTAGACCAAATATTTTTAGTCAACCTTTAAACTCAATATTTTAATTATTATATGGGCCTGATATTTGTTTTAAATTCTAAAGTCAAATTTTTAGTCAATGGGGCTGTTATTTTATCAAAATTTTAATGTTTGATTTTTAGTTGAGGGACCGGGTACTTTTATCGTTTTGAAGGTTAAGTTTGAGTTTTATGGGTTAAGTCAAGTTTGGGCTAAGTTTCAGTTTAAGATCCGAGTCTAGACTTTTGGGCTTAGAATTAGTGGCCAGTCACTTAAATCAGTACTTGACCAAGGGATGAAAGAAAATATAAAAGCCCGTGAATATATGTTTAACTATATTTGTAGTATTTTACGAATATGATTATGTTAACATTTAATGAATAATTAAGTATATATTGACGTGCTAACCCCTTTTAAGTTGCATTTTTTATGACTTTCTTGCATCATGAAAGTTTTATAAAATGTTAAAGGCATGTAAGAAAAGAAAATATTTTGAGGGATTGAAGTTAATTTGTGGCAAAGTTACGATGAGCGGAATCGGGATACGGGTCCGATGAACCTCTGTTAATGTTATAATGAGCTTATGGATCCATGTGTTCACGACATGGTGAAGTGACAGCATTGAGGTGTGTGGGATCCTGAGGTATGGTCAAGCGAACCGAATCGCCACGTACGTTGCTTTTATGATTGATCAATCATTAATGTAATGGCTCACACTTCATGGATACGACTCACACGTCTTTTATGTTATGTTATGTTCATGTCTCATTATGTTATGATATACGACTATGCATGATGTATTAAAGCTATTTTACGATAATTACGTGCTTGCATGTGGTTTTATTATATGTACTTTGTTATCATCGGATAGAGTATGCTGGGCCTTTAGGCTCACTAGGTTTAAATGATGCAGGTGCTTCTGCAGATGATTTTATTCCTACTGACGGTGAGGACCTCTGAGCGCCCGCTGCAGCTGCTACCCCATGACCACAAAGATGTTTTATGTTATCTTATTAAATAGTTTCAAATTCCGCAACATTTATTCACTCTGATTTTATGACAGATTGAATGATGTGATCCTTTAGATATTTATTTATTTATGTTTTAAAGTGATGTTGAGAAAATATTTTAAATGATTGATTTATGATTTTAAAGAATGTTTATTCCCCATTTTATTTTAAAAAAAAAAATCTAGAGTTTCAGTTCGTTTCAGATAAGCTTAGCTAATCGGTTCGGACTTCTCCAAGATGTTTTCACTGGATAGCGAAGGACGAGGTTCCGAGCAAATAGATAAAGTCGGTCTTGTTAAAACTCGTGATCCGGTCTGATCACCCTAAGCTGAGTTGACCTGGGTTGACTTTCATAATTTAGCCTGATTTCTAACTTAGGTTGACCTTCCCTAGGCTGAGTTGACCAATCAGCCATAAGATGTTTTCTTCACCCAGAGCTGTTTTTACGACCATGATCAGTTTACTATCCTGAGCTAATTTCAGAATTTTTACAATTGTTTACGTCATACACCCAGCAGTATTTTCAAATAATAACAGAGTTTTATTAGAAACGAACCGCTTGTGTGCGATCTGTTAGTAATGTTTTACTATTCTATGGCAAGGTTACGAAGGAGAAATGACAGAAGTTTCCCTGCCATAGTTCATAAAGTTTAAGGAAAATGATTTCAAAGTTTCATGCCTTGGCAAAGATAACAGACGGTCAGCATAGGAAGGGTGAGGATGCTGGCTGACGAACCAGTGTGCCCCTTCAATCAGGACGGACCAGGATTATGGGTTGATGTTAGGATAAAAAACAAGCTCGGGAGTTCAGAGGGGGGGGTGAATGAACTCCTTTTCTAAATTTTGTTTTAAAACTTGTTTCGAAAGATTTTACTGCTCGACGCAAACCTCCGACCGAGTTACCAGCTTGAATGGTTCTCAGTGATTGCTGTTTCTAGTGTAATAAAATAATTTTATGTTGAAGGAACACGATTCAAACAGTGAACAGTTTAGACCTATGCGAGATGTAGAAGATAAGGAGTCGAGAGTTTGTTTCTCGAAGTTCGGAGCAATATCTCCTACGTCTCCCATTCTTACTCAATGGGAAGGATATCCACTAGAATATTTGATTTATACAACCCTTTTTACAACCCGATCCCGCAACCAGAAGCTATGAGAACTCATAACACTCAACCACGAACACAGACCCGTGATCTGATTCAAAAATACAATGAAACAACACTGAGCTGGTTGTGCTACTCTGGCACTCTGCACTCTGTATTTGATTTACAATGAATGCTCAACACTACAGAGTGTGTGACACAAGAATTGAATAAGGATATCTTTGCATGTGTCACTTGCTGTGAGCTGGTTCAATATGAACTCTGCTCTTTGTTTGTGAAGGGCTGGTTAGCTTGTGTATTCGATAATTTCGTTGTAGTCCGTCACAAGTGTATTTCGTCTTGGCTCGTAACCTCTTCACAACTGATTTTCTCTTGTATTTATACACTTTGGACACAACAGTAATAAATGTAGTCAGTAGACGTTGTATGATCCACTTGAATTTCCTGCAACGCCTTAAATTCTTGCACGATGAAAGTACATCTCCATTAAATGCATTGTCCTTTTTAGCAACTCTGCGTCGTCTTCAGATTGAACTCAATCTCTACGTATCTTAATTTAGATCAAAGTCGTTCCAGTGACTACAAATCACTGTAGAGATGTCAAATGTCTCATATCAGACTGTACGTAGCTTCAAACATTCCGAAATGAAATTTTCTACATTGTCCTTTACTCAGCTGGTCTCCCGATCTGGTTTCTGAGCATTGAGCCGCTTTTCTTGATAGGGTACTGAGCTTGATTGTATCTAATCTGATTTGAAATATTACGCTCATGTCTTTGATCTGTAATGATTCAGATAACATTATTTGTACGCTTATATCTTCAGGGTTTTTCCTAAACCAGCACATCTCAATATCCTGAGCTGGTTTGACCTTAACCAGCTTGACCAAATCACCTTTGCTGGTTTGTCCTTAACCAGTGTACCTGAATGCGCTAAGCTGGTTATTCCTTAACCAGCTTGACTTTGCTCCGATCTGGTTTCTACGTACAACGGTGTAAGCTTCATCCAGATCTGGTGCCTTTGGTCTTGATTATATCTCTTTTATTTTTCATCACCAAAACTGCTTAAATTTTCTCTAACAATTTTCCCCTTTTTGTGATGACAAAACTTTGGTCGCAAAAAGAGTGTTAGGATCAAGCGCTTACCAATAGGCCAAAAGTTATAGCTGTTAGCCAAGGTGCAACTTTATTTCCTTATAATGTGGCAGCACAGAGTGCACCTATTATGTGCGTTAGGGTTGGGATGTTAGGCCCATGAGTCAGGGGAGGTGCGTGTCTAACTGCTGGTGCTGTCTCAATTCCCTTAGAGACCAGTCTTACCCTTCCCCTTCCGCCGATCCTATCCCCAAAAGAGATAGTATTACCCGTTAAGATCTGGCATCACACTTTTACAACCCACATGGCCAACCAGATCAAGCGGCACAACGTCAGCAGCTTGACGTACGAAAACTTCCCAGGAGATCACCCATCCCAGTACTGTTCTCACCCTTGCACGCTTAACTCAACAAAGAGATTTTTATTTACTACTGAACAATTAAAAGATGCAAATATACACAAACAACTTGGTCCCAAAAAAAATCCGTTCTTTCTCAAAACCATCTTCGCCTCTTATAGCTGTTGCCTCATTCACCCCTTTTATAATCTGGTCCTTTACCCCAAATACTGTTTGCACCTTCCCCTTGTCTACTCGGTCCTTGTCCTCCTTCAAAACACGACTTTGTCCTCTTTCCCCCTTTTTGGCATCACCAGTCTCCTTAAGGTGATTAACCAATTCTACCAGATGCAATTTAAGAAAGTCAAGATAACTGGCAAGCTAGTACTGATGCTCGGCAAGTTGATGCACAAATATGGTTTCCAATGAGGTCTGGGAGGAAGTAACATTGGCAGCCATCATATCCATCTTGTCATAAAATGAGCGCTTGTAGTTACCAAAGTCGTGCTTCATAAAGTCTGAATATTGAGCAATGCCTCAAATTTGGAATCTAGAGATCCAACTATGGAATCCATGGATTTTACCCTTGAATCAATAGATTGTACCTTTGAATCCGTAGAGGTCATCCTCGAATCCAGTGAAACAACAAATTTTTCTACCACTTCGAGCTTAATGCCAGCATGAGGAGTATCTGGGGAAATGGATATAAAAACCTACTATGAACCATCGTGGGAAGAATCTTCATTATTTTTTGAATCCAAGAAATCTATCGTCGCTTCTCTGTTTTCTGTATATACAACCATCTGTAAGTTAGATGGACTCATACCCTGCTGGTCCGCATTATTTGCCTCTGAACGGGATTCGGACCTAGATTATTTACATGATCCTCATTGCGGATTGGAAGACTGTCAGAATAAGTAGGACTCTCACTAGAGCTAGGATTGGATCGATATAGAAACGAAGACTTGCACTCTGGCCACTGTGCATAGAGGGATGAAAACTAGAAGATCAGGAACTAGAGTGGGCTAGACTGTGTTGAGGCTGATCCTCTTTCTCAGGAACTGATTGTTCCTATTGTCCATCCGAAAAACCTATATGTTCATTCGCTGTATCTTCTTCTTGCTCAACAACCTGGTCAACCGTCTTAATATGTTCGTCCGGCTGAGGTGCCTTACTTGCTGCTGCCTACTCTTGTTCAGCCAGAGTAGAAAACTCAAGAGCAGGAATCAATGGTTGTGATGATGGAGACAGAGTGATATGGAGAGTGTCTGTGTTGACAGTATCTCCTGCTACTAAAGCTTTCGGAGCTACCATAGGTAGACCAGCTAGTACTCGCAGATCCCTGTGTTGTCTTGTGATTTCTCTAAGTTCCTTATTGAGAAATCGAATGTATATATAATCAAAGTTCACAGACGGCTCGGTTGGCTTGAAACTTGGCAGATGCTCATCAACGCTCTTCTGCACCTCCATCTCATAGAGCTTGTACATTATGAGCGATCGTCGCTCAAACAATTCAGAGACCTGCTCCGTCTCTCCCCATAACAACAACTACTCTTCAATTGATCCAAGATTTCAAACGATGACACGTCTCTGATCCGTACCTCTTTAAGAAAGTGCACCCACTCATCAAAAGCATCCTTGCAGATACATCATCCCATGCGGAGGTTAGCACTAACTAACAGTGCTCCTCAACCGGGGTAGGTTTGACAATAACAACTAGAGTCTCTTTACCCTTGGCGGCGGGATGTATCTTGGGCAGGAAATATGTCACCCAATTTATCTACCGGATTTCTATAGGAGAAAAGATACCCGATCCAGTGGAAGTCAAGGACGGCTGAGCTGGCTGCTCAGGTTCAGACTTTACCACAATCATCCCTTCGTGGGTAGTAGTACCTTCTCGCACTGGTGATTTCTTTCCTCCTCCGTTCCGTCAACCTTTTCAAACCAATCCTCAATCTCATAAGTTGTCCCTTCGGGACTGCCACCAGTAGATTTTTCTTGCTCATCCTGAGCAATAGTAAATACATTTTCATCCTGACCCCCTTGGTCATTTGAGTCTCATATTCCATAACCTCTTCATGTCCTTCAGAGTTGGAATCAGTACCAGCAATCCTTTCCTATTGATCAGCAGTTTTCCCCTCATGCCCCTTTGGGCCACAACCAAAAGACTCATCACCAGTTGGCTTCTCCAACTCTGGATGTGTTCCATAGTAGCTTCTTGGTTACTAGCGGTTGGCACCATTTCTTTCTCAGCTGGTATTTCAAGGATTTCACCAGACTGGGATTCAGCCTGTTGATCGAAAGTGGGCTTCACTTGCTTTGTTCTTTTGGTCCGATGCTTCCTAGTGATTTGCACCGATGCAATAGATACGGTAGATTCCAAATCAGGTGATTCAACCACTTTATTGCGCTTTGCGCGACGTTCTTTCACCCTAGCCGGCATGCACTAATCCTTGTCTGAGCTGGTCCCAGACTTGGACTTCGTGGGAACATTTTGACCCTCAGTCTCCACTGATGGTTTTTCAACCACCTTCTTCACTTTTTCTTTATTTTTCTTATTTTCCACAGTTGGCTTTTTCTTCTTCTTTTCTACTTGTGTATCCGCTTGCATTTCCACAGGCTTGGTCATGTTAGACTGTCTACCTTCAGTTCCACTTGTAGTGTCTTCTGTCTGTTTACTTGATTCACCAATTGGTTTAACATCCAGATTTTTTTATATACGTCTGCATCGACTTGTTGGTTAACAATTTTTGAGGGTGCAACTTGACTGACTCCCCGAGATCAGCCTTTACCAGTTTCTCCAACAAGACACTAACCTGCATCGCAAACCCTTGGGACTGCCTCTTAGGATTGTTTACCATATTCACCAGCACCTGAAACAACACTTGACCCCAATTTACTTTCAGCCCAGCAGAGATTGCCACCATTAAATCAAACTTCTCACTTTTTACATATCGAACGACCCAGCCTTGGCACATAACACCTTTGCCACAATATCGTGTAGCAATCGAAACTCCATCTTCATTTCTCTTTCTTACTGGGTGCCCTGAATGGCACATCAGACCCAGAAAACCTATTCCGCATTTCCACCACGGTCTCCTTTGGAACATCCAGGAAGCTTGTCACTCCCTCTGTGGGTAACCCAAAAGCTTCAGAAAAAATCTCTTTCGTCATTTCCAATTTTCTATTGGCGGCGATAGTTACAATCCTTCCCGCTATCACTCTCGTGTTAGCGAAGAACTCAACCACAGTTGCCTAATACACGGAACCAGATGTCGCTAACAATCCTTCAAGCCCTATGTCTACCAGGGTCTGGAACATACGGGCCATTCCAGTGTGCTCCATAATCAGCACACTCTCAAACTCAACCTGCAGAGCATTCTCAAACAGAGAGGAAGCCATTTCTGATAGTAATAGTTTAGAAATTTTGAGAAAACATAAAGGATCTCACGAAAATGCAGTTAAACTGTTTATTAGATTGCTCGATTGCTCGAAAATATTTAAGCGTGGAGAAAATTAAAGTGAAACGGTTTATGTACGAGTGGGAAGAGAGAAGGGTTTTTCTTGACACGTGTCATCATCTTATTTAAAAGTCTTTTGATATACCAGAAAGATGATGGTCTGATTTAAAATGAATTTTTAAACGCTAACCCAATCTCATCCGTTTGATTTACTATATACCAGCACAGAAACAAATAGCTCAAACACCATGATAACATCACGATGTAAATGCCTCAAGCTGGACCTGATCGCATACCAGCTCGAACACAAACAACGGAACTTTGAGTTATCTGTTTGAGTTAGATGGTTCCCCATGAATATATGCATGCAGAACATAATTACGACATATCCAAGAGACCTAAAATGTTTCTAAATTAAGAAAACTTAGCGTCCGGCAGAGGCTTGGTGAAGATATCAGCTACTTGCTGATCCATTGGCACATGCTCTACTCAAGCGTCTTTCTTTAGTACGTGGTCTCGAATGAAATGATGGAGTATGTCGATGTGCTTGATTTTGGAATTCAGCACGGGGTTTTGAGTGATTGCGATCGCACTCATGTTGTCACCGAAGATGGTTGCTTTATGTGCATCAATGTCATAGTCCCAAAGTTGTTGTTGGATCCATATCATCTGTGAGAAACAACTTCCAGCTGCAAGGTACTCTGCCTCAGTGGTGGACGTGGAAATTAATGTCTATTTCTTGCTAAAACATGAAATTAGTCGATCACCCATGAATTTACAAGTACCACTTGTGCTGCGCCGATCAATCTTACACCCTACGTAGTCTGCATCACAATAACCAATTAAATTTAAACTTGAGTCTTTGGGATACCAAAGACCCACGTTATACGTGCCTTTAAAATATTTTAAATACGTTTAACGGCCATGTGGTGTGATTGTTTTGGATCAGTTTGAAACCTTGCACACATACAAACCTAAAACATAATGTCTTGTCTGTTTGCAGTAAGGTATAAAAGCGAACCAATCATCCCACGATACATGGTTACCTCAACGGCAGTTCCAGCTTCGTCTTTATCCAGCTTGATGGAGGAACTCATGGGAGTAGCAGCTGCTGAGCATTTTTCCATACCAAACTTCTTGAGAAGTTCTTTGGTGTACTTTGCTTGATTGATGAATATTCCATCCTCAAACTGCTTTACTTGTAATCCGAGTAAAAACGTCAGCTCCCCCATCATGGTCATCTCCAATTTATCCTTCATAAGTTTGGAAAATTTGTCGCAAAGCTTGGAATTAGTAGATCCGAATATGATGTCATCGACATGTATCTGTACTAACAAGACATTATCATTTTTCATAAATTTAAACAGTTTCTTGTAGACAGAACTAATAACAAAATCATGATTTATTAAAAACTTGTACAGAGTATCATACGAAGCTCTAGGAGCTTGTTTTGGACCATACAGAGCTTTATCAAGCTTGTACACAAATTCCGGTATGGTATGATCGATGAAGCTAGGAGGTTGTGTAACATACACTTCCTCATTCAGGATTCCATTTAACAATGAAATTTTAACATCCATCTGATAAACTTTGAAGTTTTTGAATGATGCATATGCAAGAAAGATTCTAATAGCTTCTAGTCGGGCTACGGGCGCGAAGGATTCTTCGAACTCTATTCCTTCTTCTTGCCTATATCCTTGTGCTATAGCCTAGCTGTGTTTCGAACTACATTTCCTTGTTCATCTAACTTATTCGTAAAGACCCATTTCGTACCTATAACGCTTTGATCATCAGGTCTAAAAACTAGATGCCATACTTTGCTACGTTTGAATTGCTCTAGTTCTTATTGCATTGCTTCTATCCAGCTTGGGTCTGCTACGGCCTCTTCTACTTTCTTAGGCTCTATATGAGATATGAAAGCAGAGTTACAATATTCGTTTATCATCTGGCCTCATATCCTAACTGGTGCAGTAGGATTACCGATGACCAGCTCGGGTGGATGATTTATATTCCACCAAAGACCTGGTTGTATGAGGTAGATGGTTCGAGCTGTTCCCCCTGCGTCCCAGCTGGATCTACTAGAATACCACTTGTTGTAGGATCACTTGTTGTGACTGTCGTATCAGCTTGTGAATTATCTCTACCAGCTTGATCATGATCCGGACCAGCTTGCTCAAAATCTTGAATATCTGCGTTGGTAATTGGCTTGTCCAGTGCGTGCTGGTCATCAGCTGGACATAAGTTAAGTTCCTCGTCGTCACTGGATTCCTCTAGATTAGTATATTCCAGACGAGTGCACAGATCATTTAGCTTTGACGCTGATGTTGATCTGAAGCTGGTTGTTCTACTCTTCGTACACTGTAGCACAAAATTGTAAGCAGTTACATGAGCTCTGAACTGTTTACCAATACCGTAAGCTGTCCTGCTCTTCGTATACTGCTGTAAGCTGGTTCTTGTATTTGTTATCACCAAAACTCAAATTTTATTTCTTAACAGGAACTACCCGAAGCATGATCTGGAGTTAGCAGCAGTAGTTTTCACTCTCAAGTTTGGAGGAACTATCTGTATGGAGAGAAGTGCAAGATCTTCACTTACCACAAGAGCTTAAAGTACTTTTTTATGCAAAAGGGGTTGAACATGATACAGAGGAGATGGTTAGAGCTAGTGAAAGATTATGATTGTGTGAAACATACTAAACCTCTAATTTTTTTTTTAAGCCGATGTGGAATAAACATTTAATAAAAGCTATAAATAAAATCATAACTTAAAGCATTAAAAAGGTAACATCTCAAATTTCGTTAACTGCAAAATATCCTCAATCCACAAGCTAAAGCATTAAAAAGGTAACATCTCAGAGTATTTAAAAACTGTTTGCGGAAAACATGTCTAAAGGAAAAGGCATAAAAATAACTGAGTGGTCACGGGGTAACAGTCGCAGCGGAGCATCAGACGTCCTCACCGCCGGTCGGAGTAATATCATCAACATCATGGTCACCTGCACCATTTAAACCTAGTGAGCCTAAAGGCTCAGCATGCTCTATCCGCTAATAACAAAGTATGTATAATAAAACCACATACAGGCACATAAGCATAGGAACATAATTTCATGACATGCGTGCTTAAAAGATCTTAAACGTTAAGTCATACCGTAGTCGTACATACTTCATCATATAACATATATGTTAAGGCATAACATAAACATTACATAACTTAAAAGAACATGTGAGTCGTATCCATGAGGTGAGAGCCATTATTCGATTGATCAATCTATAAACCAACGTACGTGGCGGTGTGGTTCACCCCGATGTCACACGAGGATCCCTATATGTCACACCTCTATGCTGCACTTCACCATGATGTCACACATGGATCCATAAGCTCATACATTAACAGGGGATCCTCGGGCCCGGCTATCCGGCTAACTCTCATCATTACTTTGCCCCACAACACTTCAATCTCTCAAAATATTTTCCATTCATGCCTTAACATAACTTAAATTTCATGATGCATGCGTTTAATAAAATCTTGCAACTTAAAAAAGGATCTTGGCCCATCAATATATATTTAATTTCCTTAAAACATTTCATAATCAAATATATAGCATAATACGTATATAATTAAATATATATTCATGGGCCTATGCATTAATTTTTCTCGACCCGGTCAAGGACTGGCTCAAGCGACTGGTCCACTAATTCTAAGCCCAAGGCTTCCACTAGACTTAAATAATACTAAGACCAACTCAAAATGGGCCCACAACAAAGAATCACCCCTTTAAAATCATTGAAGGACTCGGCCCAGCACCGTCAAAACAGGCTTAAAACTCATTTAAAATAACGGCCCAAAATCTAACAATTTGACTTAAAATCCAAATTGCTTAAAAATCGACAACTTAAAATAACTTTTGACTTAAAATCATTGACCCACAAATCATTTTTACCAAGAATAATTTTGACTTAAAAATTTTGACTTGACTCGATAAAATGACTTGGATTTTAAAATAAAACTACCCGGACCATAAATAAAATAACTCGGACCGGACTTAAAATATTTGACTCGACACTTGACCAACTCGACCCAGTCCGATTGAACCGACCCATCGGACCCAACCGAACCGGCCCAATTTTTAACTTAAAAAGTTGACTTGACCCGGTAAAATGACTCGAACTTTAAAAACAAAATAACCCGGCCCAAAAATAAAATAACTCGGACCGGACGTAAAATATTGATTCGACACTTAAACCACTCGGCCCGTCCCGATTGAACCGACCCATCGGTTCAAACGAACCGGCCCAAACCAAACACCCAAACCCTAGCCACACACACACCATGCACGGTGCAGCGACCAGAAGTCAGTCATCACGCTCGACCTACCTGCTCCGGCCACCATGGCCGGAGCCATTCCGTCTGGACCACCCACAGGTCTATGCGGTTCTAACATGACCAACCTTGCCTCAAACCGTGGCCTAACCAGGGAGAAACAGTCATTGAAAGTGGACGCATCGGCCATGCTGCACGCCGTCGCGACCACCTCCTGGTTCTCGCGATCGTTCTCCCTGATCCGGCCACCACTGCCGGAGCCCTTCTGGCTGGACCACAACTAGGTCCAGAAGGTTCTAACAAGACCAGCCACAGACCCAACCGTGGTCACATGATAGCACACGACCCCGGAGAAGGCGACGCACCGTGCAGCCACAGAACACACAGCATAAGGTGTTTTGCATGCAGCCACTGGTTCGACCCTTAATCTCCCACTTCGAACCACTACAAACAACCCCTAGGACCCCCATGAACCCCTTAAGGTCGAGCCATAACCCCTCAAGCAGTTCATCAACCGAAGCCATGCAAGAAAGTTCGAAAAACCGTGAGATGCACATGAAACAATACGTGATCATGGTTTCCGGCCTCGTGCTCTAAACAGAGTAAAATCATACAATCACACACGGAATCTATTAAAAAGCGGGTAAAATTTTCGCTTTTGGCCTGAAGGTTTAAAAAAATATAATTTAAAATATAGCGATACTCAAAATATATCCCAGTTTATAAACAACCAATAGTATAGCATAACAATAGTAACAACAACATTTATCAGACTCCAACAACATAATACAACGCCAAAGCACAGGGCATCCCCTGGCTAACTGTACTGATACATATAAATATGCTATACGCTACAGGGATACTCTAACCACCTCCTGGGGCACCACCAGCTGGGTTAAAACCACGACCAGCTGTAAAACCTGGATTCCCTGAAAACAACACAAACAGAGAAAACAACCAAGCCCCAGAGGGACATGGGGTCAAACCCTAGTACGGAGAGCAACTGAAACAGCTAAAGGAAATGCATAAGATAAAATGCAGATGCTATGCATGAGACACCGGATAACAGCTGAAGGCTTCAACCAACAAGGGAGCCAAGGAACACAAACATAGCTCCACAAGATCAGCAACAAATCAGTGGCCACGGGGTGTGTTCAAAGTGTGGTAATGAGCCACTCGCCTTGACACTACACCCGAATACCAGATGCATCAAACAACTCAACATGCCGTTTCCTCGCCAATGAACTGTGGTAGTTAACCACTCAGCGCATGTTAGGATAAAATTTGTAGTTTTGGTGATAACAAAAGTTAAGTTAAATCTGGATAATCAGACGCAATTTGTAGTAGTGAATCCAGACGACAGACTTATCCAGACGGTGGCTATAGTAAATCAGTTGTGGGTTGAAACAAGTCATTAGCTACAGTGGAGTGGTTAATCAGTCGATGGATTATCCAGACGAGAGCTACAGTGAATCAGTCTTGGTATCGAATCAGTTGCAAGCTACAAAGATTTGCTTATTAAGACGTAGGGTTATCGATTCGGTCGATGGAAAAACCAGACGCAAGCTACAATGTTTTTAAACCAGACGCAAGCTACAGTGCTTCATATGATCAGACGAAAGAATTCAAATGGTAGCGTGTGAAAAACGACAGCGTTTGAATAAGTTGAAGCGACATCGTATTGGAACCAGTCGAGAGCTACAGTATTTTGTGAATCCAGTCATTGTTTTAATACCAGACGCAGTATTCCAGACGTTGGAGTTCTTATTGATGTATAGAGTAAACTACGTCATTTTGATAAGTTGAAACGACAGCGTTTGGGTTAACGCTAAAAATCAGACGGTGAATTTTGAAAGGAAACCAGTCGTTGCACACTCAATCATACTCCAGTCGCAACATGTTATTCGAAGATGAAGAAATTTCAGGCGCAAGCGATAAGAAATTCAAATACGATCAATTACTCAAATTGGAAAGGATCAACAGAATCGTACAAATTGCCTGGAATTTAGGA